>CM031242.1:819714645-819799704 GCA_018340775.1 Taxus wallichiana var. yunnanensis | reverse complement strand
AATGGTGAATAGGAAAATAATTTTAGCCTTCAACAACTTCCGAATCTCTTGAAAGATGGTGTCACTATTTTGGGGTTGTATTGTCTCTATTTCGCTTGAAAGGCTTAATTCCGGTTTGAGAGGAATAGTGCTGCATATCTTTTGGTTTGAAAGCTTTCAAATCTTCATAAGAGTAAGCGAGAACATCTTTATACCTTTTTAGAAGATCAATTGCTTTTCTCCTCTCATCTGCTGAGCAACATTTTCCAATGTTCACGAACTTGGGGTCAGTAGAACTCCCAATATCAATCTTATCATACTCAGCTGATTGCTGAGGCCCAGAAGAAGCTCTAGATTTCACATACCTGTCATGCTTATCAAATAGTTCCTCCAAACTCACCAACCCTTTAGGAATTTTGTTTCCTTTGAGATTAATGCATCCTTCTTGATCTGCATTTTCCTCTTGGGTGACAAACACAAAGGACACACTTTCACGAGGCAGTTGTCACTTCCACTCTCAAAATACGGTTGTTCAAAATTACCCTTGAGTTCCGTGAAGGAAAGAAAATGCTGGTCATCGTTGAAAACTCCCGCTTATTGGCATTATTGTCGGTACACTAGGGTGATGGACCATCTCAATGGTGAATTTATCCCGAGAGAAGTCAGGGATGAGGAATCAAGTAGTGACCCGAGACAAATGACGAATCAACCCTTCTTCTTTTCCCTAGGTATTGCTTCAATAGAGAAAGCATCAAAGAACGCAATAGAATCCCAAACCCGATTCCGGTAATGCCTTAACCTTCCCATTTTTACGAAAGAGGTTTCGACTTGCTTCACAATCAACTCTCAAGGCATCACCACGAGCGAGAAGATTCTTTATACCTTGTTCTTTGGCCACTGCAATCCAAGAATGAGAGCTTCATACTTTCTTGTATTATTAGTGTTTTCAAACCGCAACTTAAATGAAAAAGGATGAAGGACACCTTCGGTGACAGGTAGAAGACACTCTAGAACCCGGTGAGAACAACTTCCATCAAATTCTAAAATCCAAACCCCATTAGGATCTTTAGGGGACACTTTGGGGATGGGATTTCATCAAGGGACATAATCATGTAATTACCATGACCCATATCCTCATAGAGTATTTGTGCTCTAGGATCATCTGCTTTCCGCACAATATACTCGATCGCTCTCGTGCAATAACTTCTTCATTTGTCCATCGACAGTATGAGTGTATGTGACCAATCCATTTGGATTTCCCCACCCACATCTTTGTAGAAGTTCTACTTAACAACATCCCATAAGAAGGAGGGATATCTCGCTTTACTAGGATGGTAGCCAACACTTTCTTTTCGTGCAAAGGCAAAGAAAAGCCACTTGTGCATCTTTAATCCTTCCAACCAAAGGCACTTCCTTACTCTCCATAGAGTAGCAAGATCCATAAGTACGAGTGAGGGTTAAGCCTAAAGCATGAGCTACTTTAGCTAGCATGACATTGTCCGAGGCTCCGAATCTATGACACACCATCGAGCCTATGGCCACTATGAGAAGTGTTACATAAAATGGTTTAATTTTGTCACCAAGCGAGGTGACAGCAGCTTACAGACTGGGCTGTGACGCAGAGGGAGGAGTAGGTAGAAGGCCTTTAGAAGTGGTCTTAGAGTTGGAATTAACAAAGTGGATCATTTTGGCAAAGGCTTTGGGATGGGTTTGATAGTACTCAGCTTCTGAGATTTGTACCTTGGTCTTTTTTAGGTGATCAACAATATCAAAGGATCTAGAAGGGACGGCCATCATCATTTGGAATTCTAGGCTTATCAACTTTAGGAGAAAAAGAAGAAGCAACTTTGGTAACTCGGATTGATAGGACTCACCTTCTCGTAGACGAAGTAGGGATAGGAGATCCTCTTCTTGCAATTGCTGTGGATAGTTGCGATCGCTCCTTGGATTTCTTAGGTGGTCTGGGTCACCTTCTCCTCTCGCTTTTGCTTTCTCGAGTCATGACAAAGAAAAGATTCATTGTTCATGTCTCGCTACCACTTCATCATAATCATCAATGCCCTCGGTGGTAAAGAAATTCACTCGAGACCCCTCAAGTTCCTCCGCCTCATCATCAAATTCTCTCACAAACTCTTCGCAAGCTTCATCTTCATCATCATCTGGTTCTTCCACCTCGCAGTTCACGTGGCGAAGGACTCTAACAGAGGTCCTTCAAGTGCTAATCTTGTTGAGAAGTAGGCAAATGATTTCTGGGCTGGAAATTTCTCCTCGAACATCTCGCATAAGGAGCATGGCCGAGCCAACTGTTTCTTTATAGCAAGATCATTTGTGAGCTTCTAAACTAATGGATCGTTGTTAGGTCCAGGGTGGAAGAGGAAGAAGCAAAGCAGACTTAGATTTGGGAGTGTCTCTTCTCAACTTCCCGACATGATCAAGTCATCCTCGACACTAATGTACCCGGCTTCTTGATCCGCAGCTAGTGTTCCGAGATTAGCCCTTCTTAGTGCATAACTAACTTTAGGTGATTGAGCATTTAGGAAGAAACATTTTTGAATCCGATCAGCTGTGACAAAGTCGAGTGTTTGTTGGAATTTTATTTATCAACCCGTTGAATCGAGCCACAAACTCTCTCATGGGTTGTGCGAATCTTTCTTTATCCGAGAAATTTGGGAAAGCAAAGCATGCACATCTTCTACCCGGCTTGAAACGATTTTCGAACTAAGTTCTCATTGTGGTCCGGTCGGTTATAGCATTAGCTAGGAAGGTGGTAGAACCAATCAAAGCATTGTCTTGTAACGCCTCAACAAAATGACCTTACGGAGACGCTCTTCATATTCGACTCCTAGTAACTCCACATGCAACAACGAAGGCTGCGATGTGTTGTCAGATGCACTTTGCCATCGCCTTTAAATTTGGGGAAGTTCTTCCTGTTTCCTCTAGGTAACTCATGCAGAGGTCGAGCAAGCGGGGCGAGGCCCGACACGATGACCCCATGGTAATGGCGCCGCCATTCTTGGGAAAAATGGCTTGAGAGGAACTTTAAACCAGAGAGGATCAAAGCTCGTAGATTGGGACTAGTCAAGCTTCAAGGAATACCACCCGGCAGGACTTCTATCTTCGGAACAGTGGTGTGCTTTTTAACGAGTCCTTCTATTTCTTGTTGAATTTCAAGGAAAGGAAAACCTTGCTGCTCCAAAAGTGAAACCGAGAGTCTTCGATACCAAGGGTCCTTTCTCCTCGAGTGAAACGCTGAGTCGCTTGAGATCAAAAGATGATCAAAATTACGAACTGGAATGTGATTTTCCTCACAATGAGTCACCAAAAATCTGTTGGTTTTCAAATAGGACTTTTAAGAAGAGCATGCAATGGGGACAAGAAGTCCCTCCTCTTTAATGGGAGAGGTTCCCTTATTCAGAAACAAACCTATTTACAAATGTACAGGACATGATTTGTTGGTTAAACTTGGATACCACGAAAGTGTTTTCTATGAAGGTCATCAATTACAAAAGGACTGAGGAAATGAGAGCATGGAAAAGAGCAGAAAGGCAAACATGTAGAATTATAGATATCAGAGTAATTCTTTATGTATGTGAAGTCACCGTGAATTGAAAACAAGATCATTCGTATAGAACAAGTAAGATGGAATTTAAAGACACAAAGTTCTGTAAATAACATCTGCTGTAACACAAAGTTTCTTAACGTAAATACGATTCGTTATCAAGGACACAAAGTTCCTTCTTGGTTATACAAGATCACCGAGCTTGCAAAGTTGAAGAGTATGCAATCGATGAGACTAACGAATTTGAGATAAATGATCTTCACAAAGAAAACAAATGAAAGCTTAGAACAGACAGAGATCAGATAGACAAAGAAAGGAAAGTCCTTCTGTATTGATTTCTCTATAATCTATTTACACTTGCAGAAAATATGCCAAGTTCTTCCTCCTCCTTGAATGGCGTAGAAAATACCATTATATAGCTTACAATTCAGTTACTCTTCGTAACCGTTTCTTTTAACTAAAGAATAGTTAAGGAATGCAAATCGCAATACCTTAACCTATTACAAAGAAAACGAAAAAAAGGAAGAAGAGAAAGAATGGGGAAGAAGACAGTGGGCTTCGAGAAGGACCCACCATCTTCTTAAACCGCTTGAATTTCTTTAATGTCTCAATATGTCTTTGCCACGAGGGACACACTGAGAATTTTCATCTTGAAGATGACAATGATATCTTTCAAAACCGATGTAAACGGCATCTTGAAAGCTTCGTCCTTCTCGCACTGCCTTGAAATTTGATCTTCGGATTGATAACTTAAATTCAAATTTAGCATATTCGGTCGAGCGGGAAAACTAAGTATGAATTGCAATTAGGTTCACTGGGACATGTGAGATGCGAATGCGCGAAACACGCGGCTCGGCCGGTTCGGATTTAAATAAGGAGAAGACGACAAATGTATTTTGGGACATTTGGGACGAAAAGAGCGAATATGCGATTCGAGGAGATTCGGCCAAAATGGAACAACTTACACTTTTTTAACTTTGGGACATTTGGGATGAAAGTCGGTTTAATCGGCCGAAAATGGAACGAAAGAGCCCATTGCACTCTAACATTTGAAAGTTGAGAACGCGGTTCGGGTGTTTTGAGACAAAATTTCGTGATGAGAAATACGCGAATCGTGAAAATGGAACCGAAAGTGCACTTTAAGTTTGAACTTGAGAAATTTGGGACAAAACAGAGCGCACTTTTGAAATTGGGACATTTGGGACAAGAAAGTGCGAAGTACGCGGTTCGGGCGGTTCGGCCGAAATTGGAACATCTCGCACAGTAACTTCGGGACACTTGGGACAAAAACTTCCGACGGGCCCGAAAATGGGACAAATTCGGAGGTTTCGGCCGATCGGGGAACAAAATGCACTTTCGCACTTGGGACAGTTGGGACAAAAATTTCCGACAGTGCCCAAATACATATAAAATGACCAAAACTTAGATTTTTCGACTTCAAGACTTTTTTCACACCACCCATTTCACAAAAAGACATTTAAACTCAAAATTTTGAAATTTTTACTTTTGACAGAGGGAATTTTGAGTGGACAACACCAAGTTATCCTTTTTGTACTAAAAGAATTACAATCCATAAACCATCTAGGTGATTTAAGATAAAACAAAACATTTGTTATCCAGATTTTTTAACCCGTACAAAGATACTACTTGCGTGGTTCCTCTGCATTGCATTATTCCATAGAATTAAACAAAGCTTCCCGAACCAAATTCAAGTGTTTCAGTGGGTTTAGAAAATCCACAATACATGTGCACTTAGTGTTTTGCAGACTTTAAGAAGCCATAATACAAAGCAAGTATTCCATTGGTTTTGTTAAAACCCTAGTACACTAGAACAAAGCATAATTCTCAAGATAAAGTGATTACCTATGAAGTCTTACATAATATTATGGAGTTAAAAACTCTCATATCTAATGTTTCATTGGGTATTACAAGTAAACTCACATAAAGTGACAATTTACTCAAACAAAATGGAAATAGTATAGGGAGATTTCAATTGACACAATCACACAATAAGGGTTGGCATTGGAAAAAGAGGTGGCATTGCAAAAACCATGTAAAACATGCTCATTCCTCTTTATTTCCCCTCAAAGGCAACTCTGAAAGGCCAAATCTCAAATAAAACATGTTCATATGATTCAAAGGTGAAGATCAAATTCATCCACATGATCATTTGAGTCAAATAACATATGCTCAGTTGATTCAAAGGTGGAGATCAATGTCATCCACATGATCATTTGAGCCAAAATATGAAATGCCCAACATAGAACTTTGTAGCACACAATGGCTTAGTAAAAATGTTTCTGCAACCTAGTCTTCAAGTAGAACAAAATTGAGATCAATGTCACCATTTAGAACTTTCTCCCAAATGAAGTGCATATGAATCTCAATGTGTTTGGTTCTTTGATGTTGAACTAGATTGTTTGCAAGAGCAATGTAACTTTGGTTGTCACAAAGAAGAAGAGTACCTCTATGATGCTCATGTGAAGTTCATCCAACATTGTTTTGATACATAGCTTCATTTACTTCTTCCATGGCACTTTTATACTCTACTTTAGTAGAAGAGATAATATCATTGGTTGTTTCCTACTCCAAGTGATTACACTTGCACCCAACTTGAAAACATATCCGAAGTATATTTTCTATCCACAATATCAACAACATGGTCAAAATCACAATAACCAAATAAATTTACATCATCACAAGAAGAAGAATAAAAACCAAAATTGATCAGACGTTTGATATACCTTAGAATCCATTTTTCCATTTTCTAATGGATCTCATAAGGATTCTATGCATAAATCTAGAAAAAATTCAACTACACACTCTCTCAGAAGCCCAGGATATATCAAGCCTATGATAGTTAAATAAATCAAACTACCAACAAGTTGTATATATAAAGTGTTAGAATACAATTTTTAGACCAAACCCAAGGTGTTAATCTCCCTACAATCTCCAAAGTTAGGATCCACGAGAGGCATTTAGTCCATGTCATGAAACTCATAGGGAGCGTTGGATGCACATGCCAATAGTCCCCCAAACGTTACCCTGGGATGAGTTTTAAACTCGATACATATCGTCCGATACCATTTGTTGGAACATGATTTTAGTAATGACCAAAACCTACGGGCATTAATCTCTACTACAATTTCCATGAGTTAGAATCCACGAGAGGCACGCTAGTCCATGTCACAAAACTCACGGGGAGTGTTGGGTGCACATGCCAACGTAAAGTAGGATTGAATTTATCACAAGTAATTTTTGGATCTAATTCAATTCCAAATTATATAAAAAGAATGTATACAAAGTTACAATCAATCATATTAAATATTTTTAGGAGGTTAGTCAAATATGGGTCATCCCTAAACATATTGCAATTGAGATACAACAATATATTCGTGATTTTGTTAAATAACAATGCCTAATAAATGATTTAGCATTTCTAGAAGATCATTTCAAAATGTTGTCTTAACTTCTCTTTGATTCTAAGAATTATATTCTTATCACTACTAGTAATCAAGAGATCATCAACATATAAGACAATAATGATAACATGATTATTTTCTTTTAGAAACAAAACATTATCAAAAAACATGAGAAAACAAGTTATTGAAAGAAACTATTTATCTTAGCATACCAAGCTCTAAGAGCTTGTTTAAGACCATACAAATATTTCTTAATCTTACACACATATAATTCCTTACCAGGTTATTCAAATCCTTTAGGTTGATGCATGTAAATTTCTTCTTTCAAGTCACCATTTAAAAGGAATTTTAACATCCATTTGGTGAATCTCCCATCCATGTTGAGAAACAAGAGCTAGAAGAATTCTAACAGTGCTCATTTTGGCAACAGGAGAAAATGTTTCAACATAATCTAAACCAGGTTTCTAAGTAAACCCTCTAGCAACTAATCTTTCCTTGAATTTTTCAATCTTAACAAAGAAAGTTATATTTAATTTTATACAACCATGTAGATTGTGCAATGCTTCTTTTGGAAGGAAGAGAAACCAATTCTCAAGTATTATTCTTAATTAGATAATTATATTCATCTTACATAACGTTAACCCATTTTTCATCTAAGTTAGCTTCTTCAAAAGATTGAGGTTAAACCTCATAAAATTTGACAAGGCATGATAAGAATGAAGAGTGTGGGTCATCTTTCTTAGATTAGTAGGGTGAGAATTAGAAACTATATTTTGAGCCCATTTAGGATTTTTATACAAAGACACAGATTGAGAAGACTCCCCGTCAATATTAGCATTCATCGTATCAAAAGAAGTGTGTGTATCCTCTCTGGAAATCAATTTCCGTATTTTCCAAGAAGGATTATCAAAATGAAGAGATTCAGACTGTGTAATGCAGAAGAGGGAAGAGAGGAGGATTCACAAAATGGTTTCTCAAGAACATGAACATTCCTATTTTCTATAATCACATGCTTGACTGGATCATACACTTTTAATCCTTTTGTGTGAATACCATATCCAAAAAAGATGCAAGAATAAGAGGTAGGATCAAGTTTTTGTCTCTTAACTTTAGGAATAAGAAGAGAAGCAGGACTACCAAATATCTTAAAATGAGAAATATCATGTTTTTTTTTAGTCCAAACTTCATGAGGTGTAGTTTGATGCAAATCTTTGGTAGGAATTCTATTTAGAATATGAACAATTAGTCATAGTTTCATCCCATATGAACTTACACACTTTGACACATGAAGCATGGTCCTAAGCATTTCTAGGATTATCATATTCTTCCTTTCGGGCATGCCATTTTTCACTGTGGAATATGGAGTTGTTAACTCTCTTTGTATTCCATAAGACACACAAAACTCATCAAAAAAATTATTAACATACTCACCTCCATTATCAGTTTTGATTCTCTTTATTTTTATATTATCTATGTTTTTTTGACCATTTCTTTAAACTCTTGAAACTTAGATAGAACATCAAACTTTTTCTTAATAAAATAACACCAAGTCATTCTAGAAAAGTCATCAATGAAACTAACAACATACAAGGCTCCACCAAGAGAAGGAATTTCCAAAGGACCTCTTACATCACTATGGATTAACTCAAGCAAGTTAGAGGAATTAGACTCATGATGTTTGTGAAATGGTTCTACATGTTGTTTACCATGCAAGCAAATTTCACAAGATTCATGGTCATATTTCAACTTAGGAATACCTACAACAAGGTTAAAGGGACATTTCAAACAGATTTTTAAATTTCACATGCCCAAGCCTTTCATTCCATAATTGAACATCATAATTGACCATTTTCCAACTTAACATTACCAAGCCTTTCATTCCATAATCGACCATCATAATTGACCATTTGCCAACTTAACATTACCACAACATTTAGACCAAATAACAAAATAGTTTCCTAGATATATATTCTCATGAAATTCAACAATATCGTAGATAGATTCATGAATGTATGTCATATGCCTAGATGCACCACTATCTAGAATCCATTCTTTTTCATTAGAGGATGAAAGAGTAGTATAAAGAGCAATAGTTTGTTCAACATTATTAGCTTGGTTTTTAGATTGATTTTGATTTCTATTCTTGTTCTTATTATTGAATTTCTTATTTTTAGCATGATTATGAACCTTATTAGTTTTAGAATAACAATCAACTGCTTTATGACCAAATTTTCCACATTTAGTACAAGTTCCATCAAACTTAACCTTAAACTTTTACTTATTCCTATTTTTTTAGGATTAAGTTTAGATTTAAAGTTTGATTTAGTATTTCTATTATTATGATTTTTAACCACACTTTTTGATTTTGTGAGAACAATGCCTAAGAGGCATTATCTTTTGAGTCAAAGTTCTCCATCACTCTTTCTTCTTGAATGAGTAGAGAAGACAAGGTATCTAAATCAAGTAAATCAAACTCATTTTGATATTTAGAATTCAAAACATAGATATAATTTCAAATTTTCTCATGAATATTAATCAATGATAAAATATAACAATTTATATTAAACAATCGACAATCACATCCATCTAATAGTCTTAATGTTCTTAATTTTTACTAGATAATT
Source organism: Taxus wallichiana var. yunnanensis (assembly GCA_018340775.1). Lineage (NCBI taxonomy): Eukaryota > Viridiplantae > Streptophyta > Pinopsida > Cupressales > Taxaceae > Taxus > Taxus wallichiana. Next base: position 819,790,120 of record CM031242.1, on the reverse strand, counting down.
AACTATCTTTTCTTTCCTTTCATTGGAGTCGTAGTTATACCTCCATAATTAGTTTTATTATCTTAGAAAGGTGTTTGCCTTCATGCATTGTTTGCAATTACATTACGCATCAATTGGAGACTCTATATGTCCAATATGCAACAAGAATTCATCTTTGATACTTTGCAATAAGATGGACATGACCTCTTGGGATTTTTGGGAGAAGATACTCAAGTTTTCAAGTGTAGCTTGTCTTCCAAGGGGTCTTTTTCAACACCACTCACTAAATCCCATAGATTTCTAGCCATAAATATATATTTAAGCTTTATTCTCCATATACTATAATTAGAAACATTTAAAATATAATATTTATCCATAGAAAAGTTAGATAAACTATCCATTTTAATAAAAACTTAGAAAATTTGAAAAAACATAGTTATGTGGTTTTTAATAGTCATATTATAACTTCAAATGGATTTAAAGCAAAAAAACTTTAAAAACTTGCAAATTTAAAAGGAACATTTCAAATAGGTGTGAGAACCAAGAAGAGAGGTTGCAAAACTCAAGGACATACTGCAAGGAAGCGCAATGCAATAAAAAAAACATATATTTTATGCTTCTAGACTATTTATATTATGACTTTGCACCAAATATACTACCAAATTTCTAGACCAAATACACCGCTAGCTACAAACCAAATACACGGCTAGATCTAGACCAAATACATTGTTATCTCTAGACAAAATACACAATCGGCTCTAAACTAAATACACTACTGGTTTTAGACCAAATATGTTATCTCTAGACTAAATATAAAAAACCTTCAAACAAGGTATGAAAACTTCAACAGAGAGGCCACAAAACACTAAGCACAAGTCGTGAGAGGCTACAAGAAAATAAATAAAAAGTGATAAAATTTTCAAATTTTGAAAAGCCATGGAATGAAGAAACAAAGTGTTCCAGTGGTTTTTAAACTTTTAGTGTTCCACGAAATGCTAAGGCAAAATCCACAGAACAAAGGAATCCGCAGAACAAGAAAATGCACGCCACAAAACAAAGGAATCTATGAAACAAGAAAATGTAAGCCACATAACAAAGGAATATGTTGAACAAAGATTAAAAATACGAAATATAAGAACTGTTTATCCGTGAATTTGAAGAAAATCAAAACCTTAAGGAGAACCCACAAAGCACAAAAAATTAGCCACGAAGAACTGCAACAAAGACACAAAAATTGATAGCTTATCCAATTTCAAAAACCATGGAACAAACAAGGTTTCCTCACAAAAAGAAGAGAACTACGAATAAGGGAAAGTCTGCAACAATGTAGTTAGAGTCGTGGAACAAGAAAAAGTCCACAGAGCAAAGAAAAGTTTGAGCAACACACAAAAATATGTGCAAGACTTCAAAGAGGCCTCAAACTAATAAAAATTCACGCAACCCACAAATAACTTTTTCAGTCTTAAAAATCTGTGAAACAAAGGAAAAGCCCACAAGACTAAGACTCGAGTCACGCAAGTCTAAAAATGTCACACAATAATAAAATATGTCATGCAAGACACAAAAATCTGTACAACAATAAAATATGTTGTGCAATACACAAAAATTCATGCAACAATAAAAAGGTTGCATAACAAGAAAATAGGCCACGAAACATGAAAATAGACCGCGAAACACTTTAAAACCCATGAAGATAAGGAAAATATCGTTAAGCAAGGAGGATGCCACGAAGGTCTTGAAAAACAAAAAAATGTTGTGGATAATAAAACACATATTTAAGCATGTAGATTCAACAACGACCTAGATTTTGATCATACACATAGATATAAAGCACCCATGCACACCACATTTATCTCAAAACAAAAGAATTAGGGTTTTTGTACCTTGTAGGATTGAAACAACCATATATGACTAGTTAGGTGTCATGGACCTTGAAACTTCAAATCTACTAGGTTCCTTACACCTACAAATCACAAACCAAAATATCTATCCTGACAAGCTTAAATGTAAGATTCGATACCATGTCAGAAAACGTGGGGATATAAAATGCATTACATTTATAGATCCACCAAAATAAATAGTTAAGGATTATAGTTTATGTTTAAATAGTGACTCGACATATGATAGATCATGTTACATAATACTTTAGAGATTAGATTAAGTGCATAAACATGAAAGAAACTGAACACAAGACACAAGATATAAGTGGGAAAACCATAAGGTAAAAAACCCACTAAAAATCACTTATCTTTATTGAGAAAAATATATGTTTCACCCAGCACTCCCACTATTTCCATGCATGCATTCACACTTTTTGCTACTAGCTTAGCTCATTATTTTTTTCTCGCATTCACTTATGTAATCGATCTCTAATCAATCGTCGGGTTTTATACATGGAGGGTGTCTATTTAAGTCACTCTTACATTTTAATTCCAAATGTTGGCCCCTTTTAGGAATCTTCCAATCATTACATTTTTATTTCAAATGGCATAATCATTAGTCCTTGGTGGGTTTGCATTAATACGTTTCTTGCTTAATATTACAACCCCAACAATAGAAACCCTAGAAACTTACATAACCAAAGCATTAACAAACAAAAGGATAAAAAAATGTGTGTGTGTGTGTTTGAGGTTAGACCAACCTCGTGATCAAACTCTCAACTATTTAACCAATCCAAGTGTTGTACTATATATCCTCATTGTGGAAATCAAACCTCTGTAGTTCTCTCCTGTGTTTGTGCAAGTGTGTATAGTTAACCAAACCCTTAGGGGTAACCTCGTGTCTATTGAAAACAAGGCAGGGGGCTAACCGCATAGAATAAAATGTACCCAATGCGGTAATAGTGAGATTGTTATACCTCACTACATGACCTAACCCTTTATTGATTGAAACCCATGTGTAATTTTTGGATGACTTTGATCTATTTAAGACATGGCTCTATGATCTTTGCATGCTCGTAGATGGATGAAGTTAGACTCTTTGACTTGTTTAAGTGCTTCAAACTTGTAGTAGGGACTTCCCTAGATGATGTGTAGCTAATTTGAGCATATTTAGGAACCCTTTGAGTTATTTTGGAATGATGTTTGCAATAGGAGCTTGTAAGAATGTCAAGTGAGTTATAAAGTGATAATGACTTGTTTATATAATATTTTGTAGGTGAAATATTCTAATAAGGCCAACCTAAGGACAATGAAATGACCCAAAGAATTATTTTAAATTGAAACTAGAGTCAGTGATTAAGAATTGGCGAGACTATATTGGTCAATCAATATCAAACCCCACATCTCGACCCTTCCATATGGTTTTGGACCAAAGAGAAAAACATTAAAAATAAAAGTTATGTCATTAATATCAAATGTTTTATTCTATTTTGATTGAATAATATTCCCGAGAATTAATGATTGAACATAGTACAAAGATAAGAAAGTTGTAGAATGGATAGAGAGATGAGGAGATTGGATTTTGAATGTGAGCATTTTTCCTATAAAGGATACAAGGGAAAAAAATGATAAGTTACCAAATTTTAGAGTCTACATTTTCTCCCATTAAGTTTATAATTGAAAATTACATGCTTAAAGGAAAATATATGATTTTGTGCACACATTTTTCCTTCATTTGAAGGTACTCCATGATTTTTTGGTAATGGCATGCTCCATGATGAAATCTACAAAATAAAGTGATTCAATGTCTACGATAAAAATAAAATATAGATCATTCTTTTAACTTTGAACATTGCAAAAAATTATGAAAAAGGAGATGCAAAACATGGAAGGAATACACCTATTCACTTTTCGTAGGATCATCACCTATTGTTTTCATCCCTTAGAGAATTAGAATTATATTGTGGAGATGTCAAAGGAATGGGGTAATCAGTCCCTAATTTTATGTCATAGTAGATAGAAGAGATGAGGAAGGATTATACTACAAATAACCTGAAAGAGGGTTTAAAACCCGTAAGCGAGGATCACAAGGGATGACTTACACATCAATGGACGTGTGAACGGCAATGTGAAGAGATATCGAGAGGAGCGAGCATCAATCGAATGTGCATGCAAAGATTTGAAACACGGCGTAACTGGTTCAACCATAAAACTCTCCTCTATCTCATAGATCAAAATGGGGTGTACATATAGGAGGTTCCGAGTAACCCCCAGTGCTGTAATCATGACAACTCAGTAGAAGGGGAGTCACATTCCCTAATAGAAGTGTAACTCCCAATGACGCATATGACACACTGACACACTAACGCATAAGAGAATCTCATAATGACCCCTAAATGAAACATGGACCTATGATCTCACCTAAGTGAGATGACTCACCTAATGATGTGGAAAATAACACACACCAACACCCCCCTTCATCGTAACTTAGGATGAGGTGGCAAGTCAGAAATGAGAAATGGGTCCCAGCACAAAGCTTGATGAGGTACCCATGTACAAGAAAAAGATCCCAAGCAGTGAAGGAAAACCCAGTGGGAAAAACATCCACCACAAGAGAAAAACACACTCTCTAATCTAAGAAAGATGCCAAATATGGGTCCTAGCCATAGACAAGCCTGAAAGGGTACTCATGTACAAGGAGGCAATCTCTTAAAGAAGAAGAAGAAGAGAGAAGAAGAGGGAGATGAGAGGAATGCAGAAGATGCCATGGACAGATCTGAACTCTGCAACTCTAGGAAGTCTCCCATAAGAATGTCGATGATGAGATCCTCTACCTTTGGACTGAAGAAGAGCCACCCGCAATGAACTGTGTGCCTACCCTTAGGAAGGATAGAAATGATGTGTTGGAAGTCCGCCCACTCCATAAAGGAAACTGAAGGCAACAACACAAAGAAATCTGAGTCTGGTGCACGAAAGTGTGACATAGGTCTAGCGAGTGAGTGCCAAGGAACCAAAGGTAATGCCATGTGCGTAGAACTGTCAGAGTGAAGAGGAACACCCGCAGAAAGGATGTCCAAGTGATGTGAAGGGAACAAAACATCCTCCACAATAGAAAAGGGATCCACAATCGAGGGTGGATCAATGAAGGTCTCTGGAAATGTGGAAGTGACATGATTCCCATAAGGGGCACTCCCAACAACAGAGATGATGAACTCCTCTAAAACACCTGTAGATGGATGAAAAACATGTAGTGCATCACAAGTGTACTCTATGAAAAGATGACTAAGGTCAGGCAAATACTTTTCCCAATGAGGGGGCTCAATAAACAGAAGAGTGATGTTAGATAGGTATGAGTCATCCAATGAAGGTAAAGGAGTGAAGGGGCCTCGCATACTGAAGTGGAAAGGAGGCGGGTGTAATGACAAAGTGTGAGACTGAGTAGGAGACTGCTCGATATCTAATGAGATGTGGGATGTGACAACACTGTCTAGAATAGTGAGAGAAAGAGGAGAGAAGTCCTCTATAATGCTCTCGACATCAAAACTAGGTGCACAATCCTCGTCATCAGAAGTAGAATCAAGCGAGTCTATGTCAGTGGAACTATCATCACATGAAGAAGAGGAGACAATGAATCATCAACAGCAATAATGCAAAATGGCGGCAAGATGTGAAGGGTCTCCATAGAAGGATCTAAAGAATGCCGAGATACGGTGAGGTGGTCTCGAGTCTACCACGTGAAACCAGAGAGATCGAGAGACATGCATCATCATGTGACCAAATACATGGTCACAAGTGTCGAGAAATCCCTCTAGATGACGATGATGCAAGCAGGAACTGGCCCAAGCAAGAAGGGTAAAAGACCCTCGTGGCCGAAGTAATGTTCCATGGAAGCACGCTAAGTCGAGTATTTTCTCTCTCCTAGTGAGAGTGGCGGAGGTCAGTAAGGTGATCCTATGACACTCAAGTCTAGAAAGAGTGTTCTCCATGATGAAAATCTAAAGTGCAAGGTGCACAAAAGCAAGACGTCGACTCGGCCGATAATGCATCTGTGTGTGAAAGCCCAAGAGTACTAGTCAACCCCCTAGAATGCGGCACTTTTTAAAGTAGTGCGTTTACAAAACTAACAATGTCATCACGTAGTGTGTGAGAAATCATGCAACTTTGACTAAAGAAGCACTCAAAAAAAGAGCTATGAGTTAAAAGTTATGGCATTAAAATGATTCCCGCAACTGATGGAAAATGCCACTAAATGCTGCAAATGCATTAAAAAAGTGCCTAAAATGGGTGCAAAGGGTATCGTGTGGGTACCCGTTGGAAATGGCATGGAATTTTAGATAAGTTTTGTTTTGACTGCTAGGGGGGATTAGCCTCCTGCCAACCTCGGACCTCGCCCTCCGTCTTCGACGCTCGTAGGAGGGGATATTAAAACAAGCCAATACAACCCAAAATAATTATTACAATGCCAAATGAATGAAATGTTTTTATTTGAACACCTTAAAACATTAAAAAGAAGGTGGAGGAGGGCCCACGTTGGAAGAGCCGTTTGTTTGGTTGTGGTGGCAACGAGTCAAGTTGGGTGTTGCAGTCGCATAAGGAGATGGAGGTACTGGCAAGCACGTGGGAGGATTTAGAGGTGCGCAGCACATGAGAGGTCACCTGGAGGGATGTTGAAGATGCCAAGGTGCTGCAGGTGGAGTTAGTAGAGATCCTCACTGCCAAAAATGCCAAAAAGCCAAAAAAATGGCTAAACACTTGTTGATGGGTGGTATGTAACCGTTGTGTGGCTAGTTGTGTAGAAACGTCCGTGCCTGAGTTCAAGACCACTGTGTGCAATGCAAATAAATCCGTTTGGGACTATAATCCACTGAGATGCAACCAAGTAATGGCAAGGTAGAGTTAAGAGCATGTGTGGAGTGCAAACAAGGTAACAGCTGGGCCGAGTTTGGTTGAATGGCAGCAGAGAGGATGAAGATTCCAATGCAGGTAAGTGGTTCAATTGAGAGTGTAGGCAAACAATGTTCCAGAGAGATGAAGAAAACCAATGTTCCACAGAGATGAAGAAAACCACATAGGTTTTAGCTGGGAACAATCGAGCCTTGCAAATAGACAATTCAAAGTCGACTGAAGCAAGAAAGACTCACCCACAAACAATGTAAAACAAAGGCACCTAATCCAAATGCAAACCCAATGCAAAACCCGATAAGAGCAAAAACACAGACCGAGCCAACAAAATGCAAAGTCTGAGTTGAAGGTAGTGATGAGCTAGGGCAGCTTTTGCACTACACTGAAAACTCACAAAACTAGCACAAAAACTCGATCTACAACTCGGGAATGCATTAGACCTCTGGAAAACACCTCTAAACACAAATGTAAACCCGGAGAATCGAGCGGTCAAAGACACTAAACTCAAAAAACACCAGAGACTCAAACACAACCAAACAAACCATGATCAAACCCAGTGCAGGAGGTGTGAAGCTCGAATCAATGCAAGTAGAGCACAACTAGAATATCATTATGACACACACAATGAAATCTGAATATCACGCCGAAAGCCGGAAAACACGCACATAAACACCGATGAGTGCACAGATCCACAAGATCCACTTTGATACCATGAAAGAGGGTTTAAAACCCATAAGCGAGGATCATGAGGGATGACATGCACATCAATGGATGTGTGAATGGTAGAGCGTGAAGAGATCTCGGGAGGAGCGAGCATCAACCGAATGTGCATGCAAAGATTTGAAATACGAGCAGAACCTGGTTAAGCCATAAAACTCTCCTCTATCTCATAGATCAAAATGGGGTGTACATATAGGAGGTGTTGAGTAACCCCCAATGCTACAATCATGACAACTCGAGTAGAGAGGGGGAGTTACATTCCCATAATAGAAGTGTAACTCCCAATGACGTATACGACGACCGACGCTACCGACACACCTGACGCGTAAGAGAATCTCATAATGACCCCTAAATGACACACGGACCTACGATCTCACCTAAGTGAGATGACTCACCTAATGATGTGGAAAATAACACACACCAACATAACCCATGTGATTTGATGCATTCCCATCTAAGAATTAAATGATATAGAATGAAAGAGTAATCTACAAAGCTTGCAATTTTTCTTCAACACCTTCCTTATTTGAGAATCTAGTGAGAGAATAATAAATATCATTCTATGAAGCTCCCAATGTTGCTTTGATGTTTTTCACTAAACCCATAGACCACACCGCTACAATGGATTTAGGCCCAATGTTTTTTCAATTGAAAAAATATACTTTAAAAGGAATGGACATTGTCATGCCCCCATAAGGTGTTATTGTGTTTGAATTGATTATGTAGAATTTTGAAATATTGAAGGGGAGGAGGCCCATGCCCCCAAACCCATTTTTTAAATACCTTGTAAATAGCCTTATGAAGACGAATGATGTAAGCATGCCCCCTATAACCTACTCTAAATTTTTCCATATGTGTTACTATAAATGTGTATAAAACTTGTAAACATTTGGTGGAATCTATAGAAAATGAAAAACTTGAGTGAAAATACCATCTATATAGGAATGTATGGGATGGTTAAGACCATACCATGGTCTTGACTATATTGTAAGATTTTGACCTTGTTTGAATTCTACCATATTTTAGTATATGTGACCTTTTCTAAGGATCTAATCTCTTTAAAAATTGTTCTTATATCTTGTAATTTTTTTATAGTTGTAGAAATACCATGTTGAATGCTCCCTATTTTGAGGCATGTGTGATAAAACATTTGAGCATGTGGCTCAAAAGAATAGATGTGTAACCATGTACCATATGTTTAATAATCTACGTAGGATCACATAGAAGGTTAGAATGGTGGTCACTTTGAGAACCGCACCTATAAAAGGGGTTGCACATGGTGGTAACCATGACACAAAGAAGAAGTAACATGCAACAAGAAACAAACAAGAATACATGTGTAAATCAACTAGTAAAAGTAGAGAGAATAATAATAATCATTTAATACTCCATATTACAAAAATTAGAGAATCATCATAATAAACATGTCAAAATCCATAACAAAAGTAGTAGTGTAATCATCAAAGTAAGTTATCGACAAAGGTTGAGTAATATAAATAACAATGTATAGTCAAGTAAGTAGTAACATGGAGAAGCATGGTAATATATATGCATAAATCCACAAACATGGGACACCCATGGTGTCACAAGATAATCACAATAGAAGTAACAATGTCCTATAATTAGATAAACTAGTGCATACATGTAAAATATTCATGAAGCCACAAACATGGGACACCCACGGTGTCATGAAAAGTAAGGCCCATGGGCCATATAAAGAAAGCAATCATATCATCATAATAAGATAAAACAATCAAGTGAATACATGTAGTAAGAAATCAAGGAATGAATCTATATAAACAAGAAGTGACAAAGCCATAAAATTCAAGAGAAACTAGTAATAGTAATAACAAAGATAGAAAGATAGGTTAACACTACACAAAACATATGTGTTAGTCCTATTGATCTAATAGACAACAATAAACACTATGTATGTAATAAAACATGATGAGGAAGGTGTAAAGTAACATATAATGAAATAAAATCACCTATATAGTGTGGAGGGATTCCCCTAGAGAGTAGTGTAAGGAACCAAGTTGGCCATGATCATCGTGTAACAATCTGTGAATGTCATGCATCAAGCTCAAGATACCTCATGAACACATGTGTGTAAAAATAGATATGTTATGTATCAAATCAATGTGACAAATATCATGTATAAAGTAACATGCTATCCAAGAAAACTAGAACATGTCCTGATTTTGTATTTTTTTCTCATATTTAAATGTTTGTTTTATGTGATTATTTGAATGTTTTGACATGTTTTGAATATAGTTATGTATAAGAAAGGGGATAAAATAAGATTTTCCTAAGAAGATTCTCATCGAGGGAAAGATGAACCCCAAACAGTGGAGGTATAGGCCTCAAATATGTCATAGTAGAATAAGGATAATCATGTAGAAATTTAGAGGAGTCATAATATGATAGAAATCTGAAGAGGGATAGACCCATTAGAAATAGTATGAGTAGAATACTTTGAATTGAGATTTATGATTATTCTATTGTGTCTTAAGAGATTTCAATTTATTGATATTGTTTTTTATTTATGTGTGACACACATTTTGATTGAAGAGATATGATATAGCATGTGATGATTAGGGATAGTACTAATAGTAGTCACAATCATATTGGAAGCATCATCACTACCAAAGTAAGTAGGTATAGTCACTAACTCACATAGTTACTATGTACATATAGCCTCTAAATACTTCATTTATATGCATGATTCATGTTGGTAAAATATTTTTTTACAGTGTAGATTATTGGTTTTCACCAACGGTCACAGAGCTAAGCCCCTCCTTCTTGGGTATGGGGAGGCTTCCATTATTGAATTTAAACTAAATAAAGTTGTGGGGTGGTTGTTAGGCCAAGGATCACACATGAATACTCCACTAAACTTGTGGTAAATTGCTTGTATAATGTACAAGGGAGGAATTAGCTTGGAAAGAGGTAAAGGGGGTAGGAGAAATAGAGAGAGAGAGAGGGTTAATGTTTTGAGTAGGAACTAGCATATTCTCATCAATAAGTAACTAGAGTAGATCCACATTCAATAAAAGAACACAACAATGTAAGCAACAACAAGACTAATAAATCAAAGACACAAAGTTTTATAGATCCATTAATCAAGGACATAAAGTTCCTTCTTGGTTATACAAGATTACAATGCTTACAAAGTTGGAAAGTAGAGAGAGAGTAGAAGAACATAGGTAAGAAGATAGAAGAAATGTAGCTTTATTTCTTGCAGTAGTAGTGATACAAAGCCCAACAACTAATAACAATCAACAATTTCCAACCCCTTAGAATGGAGAATCCATTCCAATTTATATCTTACAAATATGTTCTTTCATCTCCCCCCACATGACTTTTCACCTTTCCTCATCACTTGTGACCTTTCATATTCCTAGGGAATAAAAGTGAGCCTTTTTCTTATTAATGAAAAATAACTCTTACAATGTCAAATTAAAGGTCACTTAAGTGAATAAGACAAAATAGTGAAAAAGTACATTCTTAATGAAGAATTATAATATGGAGAGAGAAGAAAGAGGAGAGAGAGGAGGAGGGTGATCAATCTGATGAAGAAGAAGCCTCTTTGATGAAGAACTAGCCCTCGGTGAACTTTGAGGAAATACTCCTAGAATGAGCTCCTCGCCTTTGAAATATTTATTGAAATGGGCTGCCACAACTACCACCTTTTCTTCCTCTAGAATATGAACATAGATCGATAGTTTGATTTATGTCTCGGGAACATCATTGATAATGTTGTACTAATTAAACCACACCTTATGATCTCTCACAATGTTAGAGATTGAGCCTCTAATGTTTGCAAGGGACTCCAAAGTATCCTCGTTGAAGGAGAAAGGATCACCTACCTCTTTCTTGACCAACTCTTGGAAGGAACTAATGAGTCCTTCCAAAGATGAATTTTCTTGAGTGGAAGTGATATGAGCTTTTGTACACAATTTTTAACATCATCTCGAAATATAAAGGCATGTTTCCCATAAATTTCAAGTTCCGTGATAGCGTCATTGATCCTGTCACATTTGGCATTCATTATGTGCGCCCAAATCGAAGACAAGTTTTCAACGGTGGATGTAAATGCATTCCTACTCACGAGAGTGTGGGAATTAAGGAAACTCATTTCAAACACAAGTGGGAACACACTATCCCAATGAGTCTTCTCCCTCTCAATCTCTTCCCTTATCATCTTTACTTTCAAAATAGTGGCAAGAACATACTTGAATAAGGAGAGAACCTCTAGTAGTAGTTCCTTTCCTTTCTCGAGAATATTTTCAACCCACTTATCATTGGCTTTCCCTTGCATGGTGTAACCTTGGGCTCTCTTGATCAATTGAGGATCAAAGTTTCTTATGGTAGGAATTAATTTTGTAGGAGGAAGGGTTGTCACACTAGGCTCCAGGAAGGATCATACATAAGAAGTGAGAGTTCTCACATGCTCCTCTAATTTCTCCATAGTTTGTTTATACTCCTCATTCCTAACAAGCAAGTGAGCCATAAATTCCTTGAATAGGTGTGCATCTCCTTCATGTGTGGCTTTCCCTAAGGATATTTGGGTCAACTCATAATCATCTTGAGTCATCTCTTCCATATGTTTTACAACTTTGGGTCGAGCTACCTCTATATACTGGGATCCAGAGGCCCTAGAAAAGAAACAGGAGGCTACTTGTGTTTTCTTGCTTCGTTTAGTTTTCATGAATTTTGAGATAGCCTCAAAATTAGGTGTTGTGGCTTGTTTCACCATCCTTGACTCACACTCAAGTAGCTCCATAATCCATAGGAAATTTTTCTCCGGATTAGACACAACATTAGGCATGGGGCACTTTCAGGTGCTTGGTAAGGGATCACATTTGCTCGTGATGGGATGATTCTTCACGAGAAGGATACACTTGGATGTCGATGAAGGAGAGGAGAATGTGAAAGGTCAATTTCACCTAGTTTGATAGACTCATTGGGATCTTCAATGATTTTATCCTTCGTATGAATCCTCCTATGATCGTAAACTTAAGTGTTATCTTCTTCCACTATCTTTCTCTTTGAAGATTCTTCGAGTGAGTGGAACCCATGGATTTTTCAGATGCCCTTAGAGAGGAAGTGTTAGACACCTATATATTAATGAAATAAACTCTCTTCCTTTTGAACCATTCTCTTGATATTTGGATTACTACCGCAATCCTCTCCTTAATATCACTTGATTCTCTTGTATTCCATAGATTCAAAGGAATGGGTGAAGATTACACTGTTTATTACTTGGGATTAAATAAGTCTGACCCATCATCTTTTATCCCCTTAGTAAAAAAATCAAAATTTAGATTCCTCATCCGATCTACCGCCATCCCTATATAGTCTCTTTTCTATACCTCAAAATCATCCATGCAATTGGCCTAGTAGTCTAAAATTTGGGGCATATGGTGAAAACTAGAAAAGTGAAGGTCTTTGGATTTCTCCTCCAATCAAAGTCAGACCTAGATGTGTAGGAGTAAAGATTGAGGTCAAAAAGGATGCTTCAATGTTTTTCACATCTATGATATTCTTACATGAATATATTCCCAAGGAGATGGGAAATGACACACCTTTCTTTTTGGTAATCTTACTCTTGACATGAATATGATCCAACTGTCTACACAACTCGAACATTATGATTTTTTCACTCAGGTACCTGAGTAGCCTGCGAGGAGCAAGATCATATCATGTGACTCTAATGTAGGTGAAGGTAGGGAACTGGATGAAGTGGCTCCCATAATTTTTTATCAATGTAATTGTTATCCAATTTCACTACCCTGGCAAAATTGGACAACTGGGCAGTTCACATTGTCATTCGAGTTCGTAGACACTTCTTGATCCTCACAAGGAAAATTTTGTATAGTAGAAAATTATTAAATGGGTGGGTTCAATCTCAACAAATTGGCAAAAACCAGTACACCCCGGCACCTTCATAAGGGCCTTATAGCAATTAGAAATCCAAAAGTTACATGAAATGTTAAAAGGATTGTGTAAATTGAGAAATCTACCCCTTGGTTCGAATTGAGCCCATCGAGCTCATAGCCGAGTTATTTTTGGGAGGACCGGTCTCATTAAATAAGGTCGATTGGATTCGAGGATAACCAAGTCCACATGAGGAGGTCGAGCCATTCAGCATGACCGAGGCACTCTCTATAAAGATCGAGCCCTAAAGGAAATGAAAATTTTCCTTGTGAATCGAGATATCCGTATCGGGGTCACCAAATTTCTCACAAGACCACCAAGTTGTTTGAAGGGAGACATCATAACCAAGTCAGTAGAGGTGGAATTTCTTGGTGAGCTCGATTTGGTGTGGATCGAGCCCAAATAAAATCATAACAAGTTATATACTGGCAAATGGATGAGGTTACTCACCGAGCACATGTAGAGATCGGATCAAGATGGTTTGAGCAAAGATAATGACAAAGCAAGATCATGCAGACAGGAGGAACCAAATTGAGTTCACAAATATATGTTTCGCTATGATGAGTTCATCCATATCTCATTCTTGAGGCACCCAAGTCAAGTATAATATGTGAGTGAGCTCTTTAAAGGGTGAGTCACTCCCACTCCATGATGAATTACATTTTGCAGAGAGGTCAAGACCCATTCTCGCATTCAATAATGGTTCTTCAAGGCCAAACTATTTATTGGATCAAGCTTGTTGAAAGCATGATAAAACTAAGTGGCATTCCCTGTGCAAGCTCTCATAGTTGAGAACTAGAGGCTGATTCATTTTAGAGGGTTGCAGAGGTGAGTCAAGATGAATGACGAGCTCATGGTCCGAGAAGATCGATGAGCCCATCAAGGGTGAAAGGAGGGACGTAGGGATCGCCCGTGCGACGACTCAATGCATTTCCAAAAGGTAAAGGAAAGTGGGATGTCTCAAAAGTGTGTGTGGGATCCACGTGTATAAAGTATTATGCGTGAAAGGGGGTAGTTCCTACATAATAGGTAAATCTACGATGCAAAGCATGAATGTCAAGATGGTGTGTGAATGGGGTGGCTACCATGAAGTCATTGAGATGGAAAGGGTTTAAGCTATGATTCATAGCTCGTCAAATCCCAATACACATGAACACGGTGAATCTCAATTCGGTATGGACATGGAAGCATTGATTTTGGTCCAAGATGGGAGCCACAATGCATGGGATGAGTTGGTATTGAGCACATGGCACTAAGTTACCGATTTGTCAATGGGTAGGAGGAGTGCAAGGTAGTTGGATGTCATGAATGTAACATGGGATGCTTAATGTGAAAAAACAAATGCAATACCGAGCTAGAGTGATGCGATGGACTAGTGGTGTAGGAGTTTGATAGCACCAGTAAGAGGGCCAATGGTGAATGAAGGATGTCACTGGCCGAGCTAGTCGAGCTAGCTATTCACTTAAATGCTCAACCACTTCTATCCACCCCCATAATGTAAAATGATGAAAATGATGGGCCCCAAATATTTTAAAATGCCCAAAGCATTAAATCATGAAGAAATATTATAGAAGAGGAGAAAATATTTAAAATTCATTTCCAGAAGGAAATATTAATTACTGCACTCCATGAAGGCCAAGCAAGCTTGTGCAAATTCAAAAAATAACTACCTACACTCAAAATCTCATATCTTGAGAAATTCTCAACAAAATAGCACAAATGAATACTTGTTGAATCATGGCTCTAATCCTAATGCATGGTAGCCAAGAAATTTAGGGATTGATGAATATTTGATGGAGAATTTTGATGAAAATGATCCCTGGGCTTTTTGTGGTTGTTGGAGAGTGGTTGAGAATGCATTAATGAGCATGGGCAATCATTCCTTCTCTATTGCAGGTCATGGGATAGCATGAGGATCCTTTTGCAAGAAAAATACCATTAATTGTGCTCATTTATTACATCTTGAAAGTGGTTGAAAATGTAATTTTGGGATTTTTCTTTCCCTCTCTCCTCATTTTATAAATTGTAATCTGGGACTCATTTGTAAATGAGTTAGTTGTTCTTACTTTTATGCCCCTCTCTCTTTCTTCTCTACTAGGGTTGAATGTGGAGCTTAAGCCTCCTTCCCAAGATTTGTAATGGAATTTTCTTACCTCTTTCCCACTAATGATTTACTATGTAAATTCATGGAGCAATAAAATTAGTTTTTGTGATGGATTTTGTCCATCCTTTACATATTTTTTTGTCTCTATTTGCCTCGCTTCATTGCAGGGTATAATGTGCATATTTTGATGCTTATTGGAGGTTTGTGGGAGATATGTTTAATGGGTATGAAATTTTGTTTTATGTGAATCTATCTCTGGTATGTGGTGCATCTTGTCCACCCTCTCCTTTTCTCACCTCTCTCCATTTTAGGCAATTGAATCCTTGGCTAACAACCTCCTTTTATGGTGTATTGTTACTTTTACTATAGGTTTTCTTTTCCTACACTCACTCTCTCTCTGGTCCCTTGGAAGATAGGATTAGGATTAGTTTTCTTACCTGTATTAGGAGTATTTAGTGGTAGGTAGTCTAAGAGTAGGAACCAGCCTTCTCTGGAGGGTCATCTCAAGCCCGCAAGTCCCACAGCTTGAGATATGATCCAATGTTACACAAATTACACTAAATGCCTCGTCCACTTTCGCACTATTCAGTGGGGTGCTATAATTTGGTGATAATAGAATCGCTTGGGAAGATATCCTTTATTCTATATTTCCCTCAAGGAGTTTGATGATGAATATGGTGAGTGTGTCATTCGCCTCGACATAGTGGGAATTTCTCTCCTTATGAGTCATCTGTGGATACTCTCGTATGTAAGTGATTTTGAGGCACATAGGAAGTAATAGACAATCCTCTAAAGAATCTTTTGAAAAAAATGGAATACACCAAGTAATAAGTCATGGTGAACTTCTTAATTGTGTGTAATCGCATCACCATCGATGGATGTCATGTGTTGATGATCTTCCCCAATCCACCATCTAATTTCCTTTTATTGCCACTAGGATGAACTAAGCCATCCAATCATGAAAGTATTTCATTTTCTCCTCACCCATTACTCTACTCAGAAGGACAATGACACCATAATAGGCTTCATGGAATTCACTCCATGATAGGTATTTTTGGGATCCGAGAGGGTTTCGCCTTATTTGGTCAAGGAACCCTTTGTTAGGCCTCTGTAAATAGGATTCATGAATTTCCCACTCTTTCAAATCAAATTCCTTGGTTATGATGACCATGTTTTTACTGGTGGGAATTCGTAGGCACTAATATATTTCATTTGGAGTGAGGATCGTAAGGATCAAGTTGTCATTTACCATGATTATTTTGGTGTTAGGATCAAATGAGGTGCACATGCCAAGACAAGTTTGGTGCTCTAAAAAAGATAGCAGATGCCCTCCTACCCTGAATAACCCACTTGAGTGTATATTTTCCTTCACCACTCCTCATGGATCTTTCATCATTCTGGGCTTCATGTCTTCCATGTCCATATGGGTGACATCATTGTCTCCCACATTGGGGTATTTTATGATTAGTGTTGAAATAGGTTTGAGACCATAATATGTGGCCTTCGTGGTGGGAAAAAGTAATGAGATGGGTTACATGTGAGATTATGGGAGTGACTTGAGTTCAATTACAAGACTTACTATTTTTAGTAGGCCCTATCTAGGATAGCTATTTTTATTAATTTTTCCCAATCTTCACTTTCTCATGGTTTTTGTTTGTTTGGTGTAACAAGGATGCTAAGATTATACCATTATTGTAAACTTACTATATTTGGAAAATTGAGGTATTGCACACTTACGATTTTTATAAAAAGATATTTTTGGTGTCAAATTGCAATGAAATTGGTCTCAAAATTCCAGGTTTTACTTTAGGACCTTCTGCTCTAGTTTTTGAGGTTTTTCAATCACCAAAACTCTATAGATCTAAAAATGAAAATTCCCAGGCTACAAATTTCAAATGGTTGTTGTAAATTATATAGAGCATCAATTTAAATACTCTTACATTCAGCTTGAATGTGTTTTTGAAAGGAGTGCCCTGGAAAAGTTTGATGGAAATCAGGTGTATGGTTTGTGAGTTATGAGCAATTTTTATTTTTAGTAGTATAGATGTCTAGAAGAAATTCATTAGCATAACGGATGAAAATGGAGGTTTGGAGTGAAAATCATAGCACCATAAATGTGTGAAATGAATAAGTGTTTATGAGGATCGAGATAGTCATATTCATTTGCAATTTTCAAACTATCACTCAACTTGACAGCTTAAAAGTGGTTTTTCACATGACCGGAAACTAAGAGAAAGAATGGAAGGTGTAATTTTACATTTCCCTTATCCCCTTTGCACCTATTACATTCTAAGGGGACAACAATGGTGATAAAATGCACCATGGGTGGTCTATCCATGAGGTGGGGGAAAGAAGAAAAATTATTTGCAAGGTTGAGGTTCCCTAGGTGCAGAAGTTGATCATGACAAGTCTGTAAGAGGAAGGGTTTCATGGGGAGTACACTTTTGTGTTGCCCATGTCCATTTTCACCTTGGTTCAATCTAATATGATAACATGGGTGAGAAATGTGTCATGGGTCCAAACTCATGAGAGAGGGACAGGTGATATGTAAGTTTGTGAGGAGCTTAGGTGCAAAAGAGGTGAGCTTCAAGTTGTGAAAAGTTACCCAACATGGGGAGCACACTTTGGTGTTCCCTTTTCCCCTTACACCTGGGGACAATCCAAGGGTATATAAAGTGCTTAGAAATGCACCAAGGGGTTTAGTTATCATAGGAAGGGGACTTCATCACTTAAATCCTCCATTTACTCCATCTAACATCTTAAGTCATGTTTTTAAGTGACAAAACATCAAAATGGATGGGAGAGTGCACTTTGGTGTCCCTTTTGTCCCCTTTTAACATCAAAGAAAATACAAGGGGATAAAATGGTGAAAAATTCCACCCAATCCTTTTGAAATGTTGATGTCACCTACCAAGTTAATTTTAGGACACCGAGTGTGGTTTTTTCAGCTTTGGGGAACATGGAAGGGTGTTTTGGGGTCAAACCTTATATGATTCTAACTCTAAATAACCTATTTTGATCATCACATTCATTATCGAGTTATTTCTTCCTAAAATTTAAATTTTGACACCATTCATTATTTCAAAGCATGAAGGAGTATTAGCAAAGTGACTTGAGCTATCATAGAACATATTGAAGACTTAGGTAAACAATATGTTTCCATCATGTGTAGAACTCCAAGACCTTTCCATGAGTACTTTGTTTGATTTAGCATGATAGAATCAAGCATAACTCAAGGAAATTAGGCCATAAGGGGTAATGAATAACTTTAGGTATCTCATGGGTAAGTAGACCAATGCCTTAACAATTGGGAAATAGAGTCATTCCTTCACCAACTAATACAAGAAATGACACAAACAAGGAAAACAAAACAAACACACCAAACGGAAAGGGAAACACACAAAAAAATGGAAAATTATGCTACATGGGAGGGTAATTTACAAAGTTCAAGGAATAATATACAATATTTTCACAAGCCTCGGTAACGGATGAGAAAAATAGGTACCATCATGGAATAGTGGGCTAAATTCATACCACTTTTGAAGCTTAAAAATAACCAGTTGGTCATGTCATGCTCTCATGATGGCTCTACATGGTTTTCTTAAATTTGGACAGAGTTAACACAATAATGTTCTTTCGCATTGTTTAACCAAATGAATACATACAAATAAATAGATGAGTGTTTCCTATAAAATAGGAAATCTCCCATAACAACTCACCCTTATATTTGTGAGTGGTTTTAACCACCACTTTCATACGTAAATCCAATATGAGTTGTATAATAACAACTCTATAACAATATTACTAACTAATGTAAATAATTGTTCCCTAATGTAAACGTTGATTTCTAACGTTTCCCCTTAGTGTTTATATGGGAAGAAAGCACATCTGAAAAATTGGAAACAAAATTGTATGCCTCCGCATACTTTTAGGTCTACATACTGCTAGCTTGGATCTTGTTGTCTGGATCTTGCTGCACATGACCTATCCACTTCACCATAGTGAATCCCTTACCGGATGATCACACTTCCACCAATACACCTACATACACGAACTCAACAGTTCCCGCTTTCACTTCCAGTGAATGCTCTTTCACCATCCGATCGATGAAGAATTCTAACAGTCAAAGAATCTCAATAGTCAGAGGATCACTCCAATTCACCTATTATCCTATACAATTGTTCTCAAATTCTAAAATGCACATTCTCCTCATTTCAATCATAACATGGGAAGGAAACCACACACCATTTTATTCTACACACACCACACAACTGAAAAAGAGATGCCACCATACCAAAATGTGGCCCCATAATTGGTGATTGATGAGCGGCGTCAATCACCCTCCTTCCTCCATTTCCTTCGACCTCCAGATGTGTGCTCCTAACTAGTAGGATGCAAACATGAAGCACATTTGTTCCCACATTGAGCTTATTCTTTTCTTCCCTCTCGTAATTTGAAACACTTTATTTTTTTAGATGTCGTGTAACACCAAAAATGCGTCCGTAATATTTTTTTTATTATTTTTACAAATTTTGAGAACTTGGCTATTTTGACAAAAACATGTCAATAAAAATATATCCTAAAATCACCTATTTGACAACAAGACTCAATTTTCTAATTAACTTGACATTACAATGAAACTTTTGCCACATTGACAATGCAAAAATAACTTTACTAATTATTTGACTCTTTTATAATACAATGTACATAACAATAAAAGGAATGTATTTAAATAAACAAATTTTAATGACACTAATAACACTTAAGGACATTGAATATAATTTTGACATAAGACACAACGAGACCTATATGGGTCGCACTACACACACATTGAATGCTTTGGACCGATAACAAGACTAACTAATTGACTTTGAATAATTTAAAACTCAACTTCAAATACACAACCATTAAACTTTAAAACATAGCATTAAATTAATGCTCACGGGTTTGGAAGTTGTCAAAATGAAGCAAATCAGTGATATACGAATACATCCATGTTAAGAG
This sequence comes from Taxus wallichiana var. yunnanensis, assembly GCA_018340775.1. Lineage (NCBI taxonomy): Eukaryota > Viridiplantae > Streptophyta > Pinopsida > Cupressales > Taxaceae > Taxus > Taxus wallichiana. The sequence goes on along the minus strand of CM031242.1, from coordinate 819,769,591 downwards.
GAGTTGTACATGGAACAAGTATTTGCTTCTGTTGATAAAGGAGTACAATGGTGATGTCAATGACCTAAAAAAATCACACTACATAAATGGAATAAGTTGCTAATACATGCAGGAGTTAGATCGATATAATTTGAGATCACTGGGACTACACCAAATAACTCATTGTCATAATTTGAAGCTATTGAGATGATTTAAAGTAGATCTGATGGAGGTAGAATTTGAATCTTATTGATGTGGGAGGTCAGTAAGATCCTTCGTAGATATGTGACACGCTTAATTTGTGGCCAATGTTAGAAATACCGTGCCACAAGCTTCAATGAAAAATTGAAAACTGTGGGCTATGCAAAAAAAGACAGATAGATTTCAGCTAGTAAGGTGGTTTGATCTCAATTTATTTCAATTGTTTTCATAGCAATATTTTTATTCAATCATGGAAAATAAGAATAGGAAATCCAAATTGACATCAGTGCATAATTGATTCAAATACATTGTATACATCAAACAATCTCGCCAATGTAATGTGTCTTGACTTCAAACCGATAATTATGATGCGAGACTATTAATATCATTCTCGGTTAGTCAACTAATGTTGCTCTAAGTGCATTAGTTCATATGGCCACCATATGAGTCTTTATTTATTCGGATGACAAGCTCAATTTCCTCCTTTTATCATAAGCTACACAACTACATGAGAAGGTAATAATGACAAGAGCTAATAATGAATATGTGGTATGACTTCTAAGAATAATTATTCATACCGAGGAAATAAAAAAATTAATTTCCCGATACAATTAAATTAACATCTTACTCAAGGAAATAACCATGCTCCGATACCAAATCTTAAATTTGGATATAGTTATCATGATAATGTTCTTCGTATTGTTTAATCAAATGAATACATACAAATAAATAGAGGAGTGTTTCCTATAAAATAGGAAACCTCCCATAACAACTCACCCCTATATTTGTGAGTTCTTTTAACCACCACTTTCATATGTAAATCCAATATGAGTTGTATAATAACAACTCTATAACAATATTACTAACTAATGTAAATAATAATTCCTAATGTAAATGTTAATTTTGTAACATGTTTCAAAAGAATAAGGGAAACCAAATTTCCATCCTCATACTGATATTGCACAAAAACACATTTGTTTTCAATGACCACTTCACATACTTGTTTAAAAATTTTACTCTCTGTAGTCTCCGTTTGATATCTTGTGACCATAAGAATCCATTCTTCCATGTTTTCAAAAATGGAATCTCTACTTTCAACATGAAGGTAGTCACCATCCTTGGGTAAAATTTTCAGTATGGATTCATTTCCAAAATTAGCAAAGAATCTAAATGTTATGAGAACAAGTTGACTCTCTCCCCATTCATATGCTTCCCCTATTTTCTCATTCATTTGTTATTCTAAATAGTTTCTCTTCAGATATACTAGTTCATCCTTAGTGTGGTAAAACTCACATGATGCATCCTCCTCATGAAGAGAGAAAAGATAAACTATCAGATTTGTAACATGGGAATAGTAATTTATTCCATCCTAAACATCTCCTAGAGAGTTCTCTTCTTTATAGGGAAAAGAGAAAACTCCATACTCACAATTATGATCACTATCACACTCTTGGTGATGACATGGAAGCTAACTTGTTAGAAATTCCATGTACTCTTCACTCATCAAAAATTATTTGAGAGGAAAATTGAACTCTTCCATTTTCTCTATTTCATTATTGGGCATTTGTGCATCAAATGAAGAGCCAAAATTAGAAAGGAAATCATCGATAATTACCTCAAAATCATTCTCCTAAAGTTATTACAGAGAAGGAGGATTCATCTCTTGAATGTATTCCCAATCCATGGAAATATCAACGAGCATTAGATCATCTACCGTAAGACACTAATTCTCATCTCTCATGCACATTTCTTCTCCATAGGATTGTGCTTCATGTCAAAGTGCAGCTATGGATAGAGACTCAACTTCTATGTTTTCTTCATTTTCTATCAAGGTGTTAAGTTGATATTCATTCATGAGAGGCACTAAAGATTCTTCCTAGAATAAAAACTTTGTAGTATGTAGAATCATCAGAATCTACTTCCAAAATATGGCTCTCCTCCTCCTCACTATGGAGTGCCTCAAGCTTCTCATACTTTTCTTGCATAGCCACAACATAGTTCAGAATTTCAAGATTGGTTTGAGGGTCAGAACTTCCTTCTGTAACTCTCAAAATTCTTTTGCACATACTCCTTTTTCAAGGTTTTCATTTCTTCATCTCCATAAGCAAGAAAATCATCCAAAGGAAGAGAAACAAAAGATTTTTAGTCAGTAGTGTATAATTCAAAACATTACCAAGAGTGTATAATTCAAAACATTACCTTTAAGAGATTATTCTTTTCTTACTTTATCTAGATATTCATCCTCATGTTTTTCATACAAAATTTCATATCTTTATGTGTTCTTCTCATCGTGTGGTTATATTCTTGATCGTTAGCCAAGACAAACCCCATTTTCTTTCCTCTCTAAAGAAGACTTGTGTTTGAATTTAAGCCACAAGGATTTTATAGTAGTGTGGTCCATTTTAGGGGAAAATATTTGTGAAATATTCGTGAATAGGTGAATATTAGGATTTTGAATTTTGAAATTGGAAATTTTTTTACTACCATATTGAAGCACTCACCAAAATTTTATGGGTCCTAAATAAATTTGACCATCATTTCACCTTAGTGTTTCCACTAAGGGCCAACCAATGTTAGTATATTCACCTTCATGTTATAATATACCATTATATATAGGATTAATTCACCATAATATAGTAATACAATATAATTTCAAAATTTGTTAATTTTGAGATCTGCAGTTGAAGCTGAAGGTAAAAGTAAATAAGCCTGTGAAAAATTTGAAAGTATAACCTAAAAATCCGAAGGAATAAGCGAAAGAGGTGAGTGAAACATTTTGATCTATCAAGATGTCAAGGTTTTTTTTTGTAGAACTCAAGATGACAAAAGTAACATAAATTTTTTTTATCGATAGTAACATAAATTTGTGTTCCAAAATTGTCGTTATCAGATGGTAACATAAATTTGTGTTGTCATTCAAGAAGTGAAGTTTAGTAAGTTAATCATGCAGTGGTGATCTGATATCATGTTCACATAACCCTATTTGGTAGCCTAACCCATGTTACCATGTTATCATGTAGCATGATCTTTATTTTTCACAATGTCTTGCATTTATTTTTTACATATCTTATTTGAAACTTCTATATTTTGTCACATGTGTAGACTTTAAAATCACCCATACAATGACCCTATTGAAAATGAGAAAAAAAAAAAAACGCAATGACAAATAAAACGTGACATGGAAATTTCAAAATATTTTAGTCAGCCCACAGTAACACCAGTGCCAAGAGGTAATTTTGACTCTTATTATGTTAATGTTACTTTATATGTTGATTTACTTAAGGATGCAAAGTAAGCAACCCAATTTATTTCAAATGCGAAAACCCTAGCAATGACCATACTCTAGATGAAATTCCCAATCAGCAGAGTAATTCAATTCACATTGATAGTATTAATCCCAATTTCATCCAACTCAAACTTCATATAAACATTATAGAAACACACATCAGAAACATAAGAGAAGTGGACTTTAGGAAGGACTTATAAATTTGAATGGTCAGCCAAATATCCATTCATTGAACCTATTGAACTAGAAAACAATATTGATACTCCTACAAAATGTAGATGTACTATATGTAGTTGGAAACTAGGAAAAGACCACAAAATGCAATTGAAGTTAGACACAATAGAGAAGCATTGTGGGAAAGTATATGAGTCTAAAAGTCAAGATGATAGAACAATAATAAAAACAACTAGATGGAAAATCGAGGAAGATTATTTACATATGAGATATGCAAAAGAAAATATGACAATCATCATAAACATCTTCAAGACCTTGTTGAGAAAGGTGGAACAATAAAGGCTAAATTTGCAAAATCTATTGATGCAAGTCTTCAAGAAAAACTTATACAATTCAGAACAATATTTCACATTTTAAAAAAGGAAGACCAATTTTAGATCTCATTGATTATAAGATTTCAATCTAATGGGTTTCCAAACATTCAACAACACACTGGTCAGATACAAGTGCATGGGAAATGGCAAAGTGTATGGTAGAAATTGAAATCATTGATTTGAGAGAGAAGGTAAAAATGTGAATTTTATTGCATTGTCGATTGATGAGGTCACATCAGTAGAAATAATACATCATGGGTTTGTATGCATGTCTACACTTTTAGTTTCAATAACCATTTGAGGGAAAATCATCTACTAGCTATGCACAAAATGATGGAGAATTACAATTCGAGAACCTCTGCAAACTTGTTATTAAAAATTTGAAAGAAATAACTAGTATGGATGATCATTCAATCTCTACAAATCTAATTTATGTAGGAGCTAATAGGGCAGTTATCATGCAAGGTCACAAAACTGGGCTTTTATTCACCTTCAAATAATCATTTACCCCATACATGATACTTATATACTGCATGACTCATAGAATGAATCTCGCTTACAAGATTGTAAGTAATTTTGAAAATGTTGCTAAAGTGGAAGAGATTATATGGGACTTGCATTCATACATGTCAAGTAGTCCTAAAATATTTTTGGAGTTTCAGAGATTTTTGTTGGAATAAAAATGGTAAAAAAATTGAAAGATGTTGATGCAAGATGGATATCATTGTATGATCCAGCTTGCATAATTTTTTAGGAATACAAGTCATTAGTAGGGTATATGTTCAAGAATTGTAGAGAAGTTGACAAGGCTAAAGATCTATTGTATCACTTGACAGATTTGGAGACATTATTAACTTTATGTGGTATTTTTCCAATGTTGAAGGAAATAAATAGCTTGGTGAAACAAGCTCAGAAATATCTATATACATTGTTGATTTTATAAAATTAAGGAAACAAGTATGTATGATTTTGGATACCTTATATTCCACCCAAGACTAGTTTGGTTTCAAAAGCCAATTTTCAGTAGTTGGAAGGTTTTGACAAATAAAAAAGATCCCAACAACTATTTGAAGTTCAATATCAATGGTCATATTTGTATCTCAGTTGATGGGAAAAATATTCCAATGCACACTTTCCACAAAGATCCTTATGTAATAGGTTCTAAAATTGAGGAAGTACCAATCACAAGCCTTATTTTTTATGTTGTAGTTTCTGATACACGGAAAAAATTGATGAAGATATCTGAAACATTATCTTTTGATATTATAGAGAATTTTAAAAATAGTGATCTGTTTGAGGCCATGGGAGTTGTAAATCCCAATTTCTAGAATTTGATGATTGGTGAAGAACAAAGAGCTCAACTCTTCAAAAATACATGATGCACTTATGGATTAGTTTTACAAATATTTAGATGTTAATGGAGGGGAATTGAATGGTATATTGGATAAAAATTACTCATATCACAGTCACAACATTTTTCAATGACAATGAGTGATCAATATCAGACTCTTGTTGAACCAACAGAAATGGGAGTTATCACACTATTGTGGAGAAATTTGTATCAAAGTAGCATTTTGAGAGAAATTATAAGTGAATAATTCAAACTGTATGAACTCATACAGAAAATGATTCTTAGATCTATTGAATATGAAAGGGTATTTAGTGCACTAACATTTGTGAAATCAAAACTTTGCAACAGATTGGACAAAAATTGGAAACTTGTTTGAGACTGTATGTTTCAAGATATGGAGTGGACACATTTCCATATGAAAGAGCATTAGCTACTTGGACATCCCTTACAGAGCGGAGATCTGTTAATCAGATAGCAACCAATGGAGTCTCAAATTATGGTGAAATTGACTTGGACTCTAGTAGATGAGAAACTAACAAATAAAATAAGTGATGAAGGACCATTTAAGATAGGGTTGTTTCAGCTACCAGATAATTGAACGTATTCATTTTCTAAAATATATATTGTGACTCGTCATTTTTTTTTCATTTACATATATTGTGTATATAATGTTTGGAAATTTTAAATTGCTTCCATTTTTTATAATGTTTATAATAACAAATGGTAAATAGTTATGCAAACCGCAAAATGGATGATATAATAAAATTTAATTTCATTACTAGGAAAATATGTACAATCTTTGATTTCTCAATAGCAAAGTCCATGCACATGTTCACAAAGATATTATAATCCATATATTGTGATCATAATTTTTTTTTAATTTACATATAATTTGTATATAATGTTTGGAAATTTTAAATCAATGAATGTTTTTATAATGTTTGGAAATAACATATAGTAGATAGTTTTAAATAAAATTGGATGATGTAATAAAATTTAAGTTCATTACTAGGAAAGTATGTTCAATCTTGATTTCTCAATATCAAATCCAAAGATACATGTGTTCATAAAGATATTATAATCCATATATCCCATCATGATTATTAGGATTAATAAAAACATAAGAATTTCAGAGAGATAATTTTTCGTAATTATAATCTATCTATACATGATGAATCAACTATCAAGATTCAACAACAAAATGTACATCCAAGTTTTCAATATTGAGTGCATACATGTTTGAAACTAAATTGTACAATGTAAATCCAGATTCCAAAATCCATGTATTATTATTCATCAATTGTACAAGCTTGAAAAAAAGATAATGTTTTCATTTAACAACAATGCATGAGAGAAATAAAATGATTGACAATTTGACATAAATATAATGTTTTCAAATTTCATTTGACAAATAAAATGATTTACATCAATAGTTTTGTCATTTGGATCCTTGTTCTTTAGGATCTTCTATAACATCAACATTTGAACTATCTTTTATCACACCAGACTGGACTAATTCTTTTTTCAGTTGCATTGATATTTTCAATATTTTTTCTATCCTCATTAGTTCTGTATGAAAGGAACGATAAGAAAATTGTTCCAAGCTGCAATCTCATATGATAATAGCACACCACATTAGATTTGCAAAACAGAAGAGCTAAAATACCATATATGGAAATCCATCATAGTCCATAATGCTTAATACATTACAATACAATTATTTGAATTATTCAATAAGAAAGATGTACATATAGGAGGAGGGAAGTGCAACTACTACCTAAATCGGTGGTGAAGAACTCCCACTAACTGATACTAGTAGTTAATTTAACTCCATAAGACTAGTAAGCTAATTCCACATAATTGAGAAGCTAACTCAACACAACTAGTAAGCTAACTCCACACAACTAGTAAACCTAAGCAAGCTAACCCAACAAGTGTAGGGCTAACACAAGTGTAAGAATTATATTTATAAATAAATAAAAGGATAAATAATAACATACACTAACAAGATCTCTCTTGTTAAAGGAGAGAAGGATCCTCTTCATTTTTTTCTTCAACAAAATATCTAGATCCAATCCATTCTCCTTTATAATCTTACACAATGTATTGTTCTCGCTTATTTGTTTAACAAGTTTTCCTTTCAAGGCAATTACATTGCGTACACTTTCTCACTTTTTTCAAGTGCTCATCTAACACCTACACCTTTGTCTTCAATGTCTGGTATTTGGAATGTAATTAAAAATCCCATAATTAGAAGCAGATAAATGATAACAATATAAATTATAATCTATAAAAAATTAAGTACTTACCATGGCCAAGTCTTTCTCTACATTTGCAATAGTGACAAGTTTCTTGTCTCTATTCCACTTATTGTAGTAATACTGTGCCTCGGCAATAAAATTAACCAATATGTTAAGAATTATAGTCAAAACATTATCATTATTGTAAATATTATTGGTGACTTAATTACCAAATTATGCTTGAGCAAGTAAAGCATCATCCATCACCGGTTCATTTTTAATCAATGAAAAAAAAATTCCATGTGTTCAAAATTATGATATCTTTCATTAATTTCTTTGATCAGAGCTTTCACTCTGATCTCCCATATATTTAGCTCCTTAATGTCAAGAATAATATTTTCCATCACAAGGGTTGTAGCATTATCACCACAAGGATGTCTACTGAAAATTTGGTTTTCGCATCATCATCCAAATTTTCCTCCCATTTGGGGAAGGAGGATCTGAAGAGGATGGTTGTTGTGGCACTGGCACCTCCTTATGTGCAGATTGAGTGAGATCTTTGGTATGCTTCCTTACTGCTACAATGTCATAAATGTTGTCAAAACTAAGATACTCCTCATCCATATCAATATTATTTAAAACAAAAGTTCCTTTGGCACTCTACATGCCACCAATTGAAAATGTAGGGAACTCTGACACTGTAAAATTTTGTCCCCCTGCTTGTTCCAAGGAACACTATCCTCTTTCCCCTACCATAAGATAAAAGGGGAGGTGGGCATGTTGTACTCCTTAAGCGTTGAGTAGTGGGGGTGGCCACGGGTTGAATATGAGATTGAGGTTGCAAAAGTTCTACGAGCATCAATAATTTAACAATATCAATATGTTGTATTTACAAATTCAAACAAAAGAATAGTAAGAACTTTAAAATAATGAAATCAATAAAGATTTATTATGTTGTGAATATTATTTTCCATAATCAATGTATTGTATGGCACTGGGTGGAAGGGGGTGGTGGCATTGCAAAACCTAAATTTAATGAAAACCAATTAAATAGAATGATAAAATCCTAAAAGAAAGACTAATATAAATAAAATTTAAATCATTATTTATTAATACTAGAACTTGAAGGGAAAAGAACTGGTGCAGACTGAATCTCTTCTTTCTCAGGTATGTATGTAGTGTCTGCACTAAGTAGACACCATGTGTCTCGGTGATGTGTCGACAAGGTTGCACATTAGGAAAATGACATATGTCATTGTCAAGACTCGATTATCATTAGTCTATAAACAAATTTAATCAAAATTAAAATAATTATGTATTATGGATTAATTAAAACCTGGATTGTCCTGAGTATGTGTTTTGTCTTGGCTGTGGGATGATTCCATAGAATCGCGTGCATCCATTTGGTTCCCATTCTACCTCTATGTTGTTGGCTATTAGTGACAACCATAGAGTCATCGGTCGTGGTGACATCAATTGAAAATTTGCCACCAGATCACTCGCCCAAGCGGGGGTTATGTGCGAGAACTCCCACCTTATGTTGAGCCATTGTTTCACTTGCTTTTGACTGTTGAAAATAGATTATATATTTTTAAGAATTGATTTAAAAATGATTTGTTTTTAAAAGAATCAAGATAGAATGCATTTTAAAAAAAATACTCACCAACTATTGGTCCAAAGGCATTATATGTTTATCCATATTCTCGTGTAAAGCAAAGTTGGAATAGTTGTTGATTTGAGTCCGTGAAAACCTCATAATAGAAAGCAAGAACAAAATAAGAAGAAGAAATAACTACACTAGGATTCATAATGGATTTGTCAAGGTCAAAACAAATCCTTGTTGAAATAAATGTACACCAATGAATCTAACACCGGAAATGGTTTGGAGAAGGTAGTATAATGCCCACTGAGGAATTTCATTGTATCTTCCTTGTAAAATGATGGATTGGAAAAATTCCACCATGGCCAAGAGAAAGGGGTATTTGATTGATTGTGTGTTAATCCCTCTTTTGGAGGGATTATTAACCTCACCTCAATAGAAAGATTGTAATGAGACTCTAAAATTTTCTTTTTCTCATCAGGTAGAATGGTTTTTATGGATACAAGCAATGTGTTTTGATGGGGTAGGCCTGTTAGATGATGAATATCATCAAGTGTTATTTTGATGACAAATTGGTGGGATGGTAATGCAACAATGAAAGAGCCATCAAAACTATTATAAATTTACATTAAATTATTTAATAACTTGTATTTTGTCTCATACTAAGGCATGTAAATAAGTCCATGGAACCCTGAGTTACCAATCCAATCAAATTGATTGATTATTTGTGGGTCTTCCAAAGTCAGTTGTAGTAATTGTGGATACAATATGTTTTGGTAAACATAAGAAGGTGTGCTAATTGACTTTTTTCTTGGTGTCATGATTCTTGAATCTTGATCTTTTGATTCTTTGAAAAAAGAGGTTTTGAAAATGACAATACCTGTATACAAGGATCATACAAAACATTGAGTGGATAATACCTGGAAGTGGACTAAGAATAGAAAAAACCATTTGCAATAGTGGCGAAAGCTCTGAAAAACTCTACCTCAAAGAAACCTGCAAGTGAAAATGGGACAAAATGAATGGGGATGGGTATATATAGAGGAAAGGAAAGGGTCGAGGCCCGTAGGTCGACGTGATAAACATGCAAAGGTGTGGGAATGTTAACGGGTGACAACACAAGGAGATTGATGTGTAATAATACAAATAGTGATATAGGTTAAGGTGTCGGCAACACAAAGAAACTCTCGTACATGAAAAAACCTCATGATACTAGACAACAACAAAAACACATGTTTAATTGACATCTGGGAATGTGTTGACTTTGTCGGATGACAAGTGAAATGTGTTACTTAGGATGGCAACAAAAATCTTGAAATACCAAACCAGAATGCAACAAAGTGTGTGTGTTTATTTGACATTCAGAACGGGTTGATAGTGTTGGATGACAAGTGAAATGTGTTACCATACGGTAACAAAAAATAGTGAGATGAAACTGTAAAAAAGTGTGGGAATGCATTAGTAGTGTTGGGACGACACAATCGAATGAGTTACCAAATGAAAACAATCGCAACTTGTCGTATAATAACATGTTTTTGTTTTCGCTTGGCAACATTTTTACTTGTCATCCGATAACATGTTTTTTATTACCGTTTGGTAACATTTCATAATTTTTGTCTGAAAATAAAACAAAAATACAAACATTGACTCCGATGACTTGAAAAAACCTCCATTCGTCATCGTCATGAAACCCTCATTTCCTACATTCGCCACCCATTCTATAATATTTTTGGAGGGGGTCTTAAAATGAACCCTGATAAGTAGGATTGTCATATGAAGCAAATTTATCCTTTCCATAACTTTTGTAGGAATTTCATTGACCTTCTTTCCTTTTGCTAATTGTAGATTTTTAGTTAAAGCAAGAGACTTCTTCACTTGTATTGGAATACATACTTTTGTAAGAGTTAGCCAACAATGATGGCTGATCGAAATTTGGATATTTTGATGATCATTTTCTCCTTTGTTGTTTGTTATCACTTATTGATGTTGAACACAAATCATGAAACTTCATCATCGTGATGCGGGAAATGAAAGTGACATGGATTTGTTCATTAATATAGTCACCTTTAGTTTTTTATTTTGGAATGTGTGTGTGTGTGATTTTAGATAACTATTATCTATTTTTACCCCTGGTAAAATAGACAACTTGGGAGGATGGGTTGAGAACTGGAAAGTGATTCATGGATCAATATGGAATGATACAGTTTGGTTTTCAAGTTTGGGGAGCATTGTGAATGTTTTAGGGAAGTTTCGGAGGTCTTGGGGCCATCCATCAGAAGTAGGCTTTTGGGCCTTAAGGAGTTTGCAGCGTGAAAGAGGACCTAAGATTCAATGGAATATTTTGATAGCCATGTTAGGAATTATAATTCTAAAAATTCCTATGGAATCCATTTTCCATGCCCTACATGGTGGAAAAGACGAGACATCTTGAAGCATCATACACTTCCCAAGGCAGTTCATTCTTCTGGTGCACAACCGACAATCCCAAGAAATAAGGAGCCATTTAGAGGTTATAAAGTCAAAATTGTATCTTGATACCACCACCATTGGATTTAATGGGTTGTTTCCATGCTAAATCATATAAAATTTCACCCGAAAACTCATCCGGGAGCTCAATTTATCGCCTCCGGAAGTTGGTCGGCTAGAGGTTGGACGGCTCGAGGTTGGGTTGGCCAAGGTTGGGACGGCTCAAGGTTGGACGGTTCAAGGTTGGAGGGCCGAGGGTTGGATAGGTCAAGGTTATATGGCTAGGGGTTGGACTCCTAGGGGTTGGTTGAGCCACATTTTTTTTACGCATCCGAACAGCTTTTTGATGCCCGTCGCACCCATCACACTTGCACGACACCTAGGTTGGACAGCACGGCCATGTTAGACGGGTCATGGGGGTTGGACAGGTCAAGGTTGGACGGATGGGGGTTAGACACCCAAGGGTTGGTCGGGTCACATTTTTTGACTCGTCTAAAAAAATTTGATGCCCATCGCACCCGTCACACTTGCACGACACCTAGGTTGGATAGCCAGGCCATGTCTTGGGATTGGATGGGTCATTTTGGATGGCTAGGGGTTAGATGCCCATGGGTTGGTTAGGTCACATTTTTTTGCATTCGAATGGTTTTTTGATGCCCATCACACCCCTCATCTTTGCACAACACATGGGTTGGTTGGGTCATGGTTGGATGGCATGGATGGACGAGTTATAAGCCTCACAAGGGTAGGTGAATGAATGACATCCCAACAACTAGAATTAATGAGGCATGGCACCCATGACCACCCATGCAGGAAAAGTACCAAAATATATGGTTTTCCATACCTCTTCAATGCATCCTGTTAGTTGGTGACCCAATTTTCCCTATATATTGTAAAATTCACCTCATTTTGAGGGGGATTTTTCCAAAAAGAAGAGGAACTCTATAAAATTTGTTCCAGAGCTATTGTGAGCTAAAGGCCTCAAATTTGGGCTCATTGTAAAGGATTTTGTCTTGTGCTTATGGTGTGATGGATTGTGTATGTCTCTAAGCAATAAAATTCATGTTTTGTGGCCATTTTTTCCCTAGCTTGTATGAGTTGCATCTCTTGCCTCCCATTATATTTATGAGTATATTGTGCATGTATCTATCTCTTTGTAAGGTCTATAGTTTGTTGTGCTTTACGAATATAGGGAATTGATTGTTTTCTTGGACTATGTGGTGTTTCTATCAACCCTTTCCTTCTCGGTTTCTCCCTATTTTTCACTCACTGGGATTGTCTCACCCTTTCTTGGTGCATCACCTTCACTTAGAGTAGTTTTATTTCATGCATATTTCTATCCTTGTCTCCTTGGAAAACATTAGAATAGGGTTAGTTTAGCTTTCCATTCTCTACACTTTGGAGAAGTTGGCACTAGGTTAGAGGAAGAAGCTGGATTTCTCGAAGGATTTTCCTACTTGCAAAGTCCCACACTGCAGGATAATCCCATGTTATGCAAGTTGCACTGGTTGCCCTTGTACACAAATCACAAGTAATCAAGGGTGCTGTAATTTTGCATCAACAATTTTGGCACGCTGGTGGGACCGAAGTCAATATTTTCACTTTTATCAAGATTGGGTGTGTGTCTTGGTAAATTTCCATCCTCTAGAGGCTTTATAGCAACACATCTAGTGACTCCATCTTTCAAATCCACTGGTTTTAGTAGCCCAAGTTTATCAAGTACATGAGAAGAGTTTGAACTAGGTCTGAGACTCAAGAAGAGGGATTGTTTGTCTACTTGCAATTGTCACTGAGTAGAGGAAAGAGAGGAAGAAGACCTGCAAAGATCACCATCTCCCCCTAATAGGACCTTGTCTACACCTCCACCTGGTAGACCTTTTCTCCAATCAACGAGAGTTCTCCGACCAATTAGGATGGCGCAACCCAATCCCTATGTCAACTTCATGGGAAGTAGCCCACTTGCCCTAAATGCTCAAAATTATGTCCCGATTGTAGCACTAAAGAATATTCCCTATTTCACTGGAGAGAACCAAAACAACTCTGATTGACCACATCTAAGACATTGCAAATGTCTGTGTAATTCATGAAATCAATGAAATGGATATTGTGGTCAAGTTATTAGCTTCATATTTTAAGGGTAAATATTTGCAATGGTTTAGGAGCCTAACGACAGGGTCTATCCAGAATTGGGACCATTTGTGCACAGCCCTCCATAATCAATTTAGGGAAAAGGGGGATAATTTGTCTTTATTGGAACAATTGACAACAATCAAGAGGGCTCCTAATGAGCAAATGATAGATTTCAATTTCCATTTCCAAAGGACATGGGATAGAATTCCACTTGCAGTGAGACCAAGTAGTTGAAGGTGCCTTTTTATACTTCCTGAAGGCTATAAATTTAGATATTGCAATGATGATATAATCCATGGGAGGTATAAATTTACCCGCAACCTATAATATTGCTATTAGAGCTGAAAATTGCTTGATTCAAGCTAGTAAGCTAGCACCAAGGCCACCAATGCCTCTCTATCCAGACATGGGATCTCCCATAGCTAGTCAAACACTAGAGTTGAATCCCATTCCAGCCCCTAGGAATCAAAGCAATAGTGAGGCCTCTACTTCTTCAAGCACTTCAAAATAATTGTAGGAGGTTATGAAACAACTACAGAACTTAGGAAATGAGCTAGTGACTATTAAGAGACACAAGCTCGAGTTTTAGGTCGTATCAGCCTCAAAATTAGTATCGAGCTAGGCCCCCATACTAGTAAAATAGACCACCAAATCAGGTTGGAAATCAAAACCAGAACTAGGGACAACCTCAAGCTACTAGGCCATTCCGACCATATGATGCAAACGCAGCCTCAACATCAAAAGCCTTAGTTCCAACACAAAACAACATGGCACAGGAGTACATGAATGGTGTTACCCCTGTAATCTACCCCACATTCAATCAATGTGTTTCAATGGTGCAATAAATCAGGCTCTGATGGTACAAACCATTGGTGTGTCCCAAGAACCAAGTCAAGAAGGAAATCAACAACAAGAAACACAACAAGAGGCACCTCCAATGGAAACCACATTGGTCAATTGGCACATAGAAGACTTCGTGGAGTTAATCAACCTCCTTTTTAGGGTGTAGCTATTAATACATGATCAAAGAAGAGGAACATAGAGGAGGGACAACCATCTAATCCAGTTATTTCTCATCCCACCCCTACACAACAAGGAGTTGGTAGATCAAGTGCAGCTCCAAATGTATCAAATCAACCTAAGGCACCCGTCACAATAGCACATGTGCCTGTTCAAGCTCCAGAAAAGGTTGTGCTAAGTAAAGGGAAACAAAAGGATAATTCATCCCCTTTCAACATCATCGATCAGATGAAGAAAACACATGTTAATATTTCCATGGGAGTCACTGGAAATCCCAGGACAACGAGATTTTTGCAATCTGCAATGGCTAATTGGTCTACCTCGAATAGATCAAACCAAGGATAGGAGAAAGTTCTCACTAATGTAGTGCAACAAGGTGGTGGTCAACCAAGCAAAAATTTGAAGCCTCCACCATTCTATGTGTCATTGATTTTCGGGAACCACTTAGTACACAACTGCATGATCGATTCAAGGGCAAGTAGCTCAGTAATGCCAAAGAAAATAGTAGATCAATTGGGTCTAAAGTATGAGCCAATGTTGAAAGGAGTAGTGCAACTAGATGGAACAACAAAGTGGGAATGGTTGGGATCATCAAAGGTTTAAGTCTTACACTACATGCTTGTCCTAATGTCACAGTCTTGCAGGATGTGTCTATAATTGACCTTCCACCACTCTTTGTGTTGTGTCTATCAAGGGACTTCAAAAAATTGGTGGGTATCTATCTACAGATTGGTCACACATGATTTTTAGGATGAGGTATGGAGCCAAGGTGACCATCAGATCAGAACCAATTGCAAAATTTCACATTGAGCCTCATGTGCCAAGTCCTATCAATGAAAATTGCTCAACCTTTGATCAAGAAGAGTGTTCAAATGATCTGGAAATAGGTACCAAGGTCAAGGGTATTCAGATTTAACTCTGGATGAATGGGCAAACAAAAGGCATGCATTTGACCCATACAGGAAATTGAAGAATATGAATTGGGTGTGTATTGTGTACATGAAGAAAATTCACCCATTCCTAATGTCACTAAGCCCAAAAATAAGGATGACAATGAAGTTTGGAAACTATTTTTGATGGTTCAAGAAGAAAACAAGGTGTTGGAGGAGGTGCAATGTTGGTTTCACCACAGAACATCAAGTATTATTCAATTTTAGATTTCAGTTTACATGTTCAAACAACACAACTGAATATGAGTCTTTGATTCATGGACTTCATTGGGCTAGGAAAAGGGCATAAAGAACTTGCGGTGTGTTCAGGGATAGCGAGCTAATCTTGTCAATCAAGTTAGGGGCAACATGCTATAAAGAATGACCTACTCAGGAGCTACAAAAATAGGGTATGGGACCTCATTAATGAATTTGAAGCATTCAACATTGATTCCATACCCAGGAAGAAAATGAAGCTTGTGGATAGGCTCATAAGTAGTTGGAGAAAATTTTGATGTGGTGGATAGTATCAAGAGAGACAAAACACAACCACATATCCATGTGATTGTAAGGCCAAGTTCTAAACAATAACACAAGCTGGAAGGTGTTTGAGAACGATCAACAGATCGTTAATTTCTTGCAAGAAGAGGTTGAATTCTTAGCTAGGAATCAAGACAAATTAGAGCAATAATACGGGGATCAAGTAGTGCAGCTGTAATGGACAAACAAGCTTCCCAAAGGCTTGGTTACGTTGGAGTCCATCTTCAACCTGAATGATCAATTTTGTAAAGAGAAAGCCAACATACAAGTCAAGGGAGAAGATTTAGAGCCTATTTTGGTTGGGAAAGGTAAAACGCTCCAAATCGGAAAGGTGGCCACTGAACAAGAAAGATATGAGTTCACACAACTTTTCCAAGAATTTCCAGATGTCTTTGCTTGGAGCTATGAGGACCTACGAGGATTCAATCCGAAGCTAGCACAACATACAATTGAACTGGATCCAGATGCTAAGCCCATCAGGAAGAAGAAAAGACCAGTCAACCCACACATTGAGCCTCTAATGAAGAAAGAGCTAAACAAGCTAATAGAGGAAAGAATTATATTTCAATCAAGCATTCAAGTTGGGTTGCAAACTTGGTACCGGTCAAGAAGAAGAATGGAGAAATAAGGTTGTGCGTGGACTTTCGAGACTTGAATAGGGCATCTCTCAAAGACCATTACCCACTTCCTTCAATGGAACAAATCTTACAAGTAGTAGCTGGATCAGAAAGATTCTCTCTCCTAGATGGCTACTCGGGGTATAATCAGATAATGGTGAAAGAAGACGATTAGTTCAAAATGGATTTCACCACCAAGTGGGGCACCTATGCCTATAGGAAAATGCCATTTGGATTTTCTAATGCGTAGGAGCCACTTTCCAAAGGGTGATGGACATGGCATTCAAGGGTTGATCAACAAAATAGTACTGATATATCTTGATGATATCATTGTGTTCTCCAAAAATGCATGTAGCAGATCACCTCTTTCATCTGAGACAAGTATTTCAAAGATGTAGGAGATTTGGGGTATCATTGAATCCCAAAAATGCATATTCTTGGCTCATGAAGGAAAGCTCCTAGGCCATATTGTTTCAAGGAAGGATTGATGATTGACCTAGAAAGGGTTGAAGCAATTCGAGCATTGCCCTTGCCAAGTCATAAGGATCTCTCAAAGCTTCTTAGGGAGAATCAATTTTGTCTGCAGATTTGTGCCAAACTTTTTCCTCTCGTGAAGCCAATAACATTGATGTTAAAGAAGAGCATGGCATTTAGGTGGAAAGCTGAGGGTAAATAAAGTTTTAAGGCTATCAAAGAGGCCATATCGCAAGCTCCAACTCTCATGAATCCAAACTTCTCTAAGGACTTCATGCTCTATGCCTTTGGTGGTGGGGACACAATTTCTGCAATCCTAGTGCAACAAAACAAAGAGGTTCTAAACAACCGTTGCCTTTTTAGTCAAAGTTTGGAGGACTATGAAGTGAGATACTCCTTCATTGAAAAGCATGTCCTTGCAGTGATCAAGAGCTTAAAGAAGTTCAAACACCTGGTTTCAAACAACAAGATCCAATTGCTAGTCTCTCATGTGGGAGTCAAGGACTTCCTTCTAAACAAATATCTGAATGAGAAATGCAGGATGGATCACTCGTGTCATGGAATATGACATTGAAATTAAAGTCACTAAGTTGGTCCGTGGGAAGGGATTATGTGAACAACTAGCCTCGAGTCAACAAGTTGAAGCAGGTGATGAAAATGAAGTTACTTTGGTACTACAGGATGGTCAAGAGCAGACAAATGATGATGTGCCCACTCCTTGTTGGACTCAGAATATGGTACACTTCCTACAAACAGGCCTATGCCCTCCAAAATGAGTAAATCAAAGAGGAGATACTTCATATTACAAGCCATTCCATATGTGTTTGTTGATGGTGTTTTGTTCAAAAGGGACATCAATGGTGTTCTATTGAGGTGTATTGGAACAAATAAAATTGAGAGATTGTTACATGAGTTTCACGATGGAGAAGCTAGAGGTCATTTTTCCCCATGGGTAACAACTCTCAAGATAATGAAGGTGGGTTATTATTGGCCCATGGTGTTTAGTGACTGCTACACATGGATCAAAAAGTGTAAGAAATGTGCTTTCTTCACAGGAAAAGAAAGATTAGCAATGCTCCCATTGCACCCAATTTCAGTTGACCAACCATTCATGCAATGGGGATTGGACTTCATCGGGGTCATCAATCCAAATTCAAGCCAAGGCCACAAGTGGATTATGCTAGCAATAAACTATTTCACCAAGTGGATCGAGGCAGTAGCACTCAAAGAAGCAAATGAGTCTAGCATACTAGACTTCTATGAAGGAATAGTGACTAGGTTTGGAGTATGACCACTATCATATCAGACAATGCATTGGCATTCCTAGGTTCCAAGATCACATAATGGGTTGTTAAGAATGGAATCTACTTGAGCACCTCTTCAAATTATTACCCACAGGGTAATGGGTAGGAAGAATCCACAAACAATAATTTCTAAGAATCATCAAGAGGACTCTAGATGAAAACCAAAGGACATGGCATACAAAGCTCAAATCAGCCTTGTGGGCTGACATAGGATCACACCAAAGAGGTCTACATGTAATTCCCCTTACAAGTGGTCTATGGGAAAGAGGAAGTGTTGCTATATCATTAGAACTACCTGCATTGGAGCTCATAAAGTAGTTGGAGTTATCGAGTTTGAACCAATGGAGGCTAGGTATGCAGAGCTGATGGAATTGGAAGAAATCTAGAGAACATGCTAGTTCAAACGGTGGAGAAAGATCAAGCCTTAGTCAAAAGATGGTTTGATAAGAAAGCAAGAGCAAGGACCTTTCAGGAAGGGGACTTAGTTCTAAAGTGGGATGCAGATCGGGAAAAACCAGGAAGGCATTCCAAGTTTGATGCCATTTGGAGTGGCCCCTACATGGTCATGGGATGTAAAAGTAGCAATGCCTTCCAATTTTCTACCTTGGAGGGAGAGGAGCTTTTGATTCTAGTTAACATGGAATCTATCTTAAACATTCTTTCTTGAAAGGAAAAATTTCACCCTTGTATATATTAGTTTAGGAGTTGTAATTCCTCCAAGTGCTTGTAGCACACCACCTTGTTTTAGTTTAGGTTGCTTTTGTAATAAGTGTTTGTGCACTCTCTGCATATTCTATTTGGAATGTGTATGATATTTTGTGTTTGTACATAGTTGTGCCCTTGTTGCTCTTGCACTTTCAATTTTCGGAAGAGTTTGGTGATGAAGCAACCAGTCCTCAACCAAGGGTTTCTTTTGAAATGAAAATATCTAGTAGCACCCAAGAGGTTGGAAGATAGTTTTTTCAAGTGACAGGCTAGTTCTGGAAATCAATATGACTCCATGCCCAATGGATCCCCTAAGGTCATTGGTCTTCAAGATCAAGCAGGTAGATCATCCCGTGAGTCACCAATTGTTATCTATTCTTACCCCCTAGTAAAATAGAAAACTTGGGAGGATGTGTTGAGAACTAGACAATGATTCATGGATCAATCTGAAATGATACAACTGGGTTTTCTAGTTTTGGGAGCATTGTGAATGTTTCAGGGAAGTTTCAGAGGTTTTGGGGCCATCCATCAGAAGTAGGCTTTTGGGCCTTAAGGAGTTTGCAGTGTGAAAGAGGACCTGAGATTCAATGGAAGATTTTGATATCCATGTCAAGAATTATAAGTCCAAAAATTTCCTATGGAATCATTTTCCATGCCCTACATGGTGGAAAATATGAGACATCTTGAATCATCATACACTTCCCAAGCGAGTTAATTCTTCTGGCGCACAACTAACAATATAGAGAAATAAGGATCCATTTCAAGGTGATAAATTCAAAATTGTATCTTCATACCACTACCATTGGATTCAATGGGTTTTTCCATGTTAAATCATATAAAATTTCACCGAAAACTCATCCGGGAGCTCAAGTTATCACCTCCGGAAGTTGGTCGGTTGGAGGTTGGACGGGTCGAGTTAGGCCGTGGGTGGATGGGACGGGTCAAGGTTGACAGTATGGGGTTGGACGTCGTGGGGTTGGTCGGGTCACACTTTTTTGACATCGTCCAAATGGTTTTGATGCTCATCACACCCATCACACTTGCACGACACCTAGGTTGGATGGTACGGCCATGTTGGATGGGTCATGGGGTTGGACAAGTCAAGGTTGGACGGATGGGGTTGGACGCCTAGGGGTTGGTCGGGTCACATTTTTTTACACGTCCGAATAGTTTTTGACACCCGTCTACACTTTGCACGACACCTAGGTTGAATGGTACATCCATGTTGGATGATTCATGGGGGTTGGACTGGGTCAAGGTTGGACGGCTGGGGGTTAGATGCCAAGGGTTGGTCGGGTCACATTTTTGACGTTGTTTCAAATGGTTTTTGATGCTCATCATACCCCTCATATTTTCACGACACATAGGTTGGTCGGGTCATGGTTGGATGGCATGGATGGACGAATTACAAGCCTCACAAGGGTAGGTGAATGAATGACATCCCAATAACCGAATTAATGAGGCATGGCACCCACGACCACCCGTGTAGGAAAAGTACCAAAATAGATGGTTTCCCATACCTCTTCAATGCATCATGTCGGTTGGTGACCCATTTTCCCTATATATTGTAAAATTTGCCTCATTTTGAGGGGGTTTTTCCAAAAGCAAAGGAACTCTGTAAAATTTGTTCAGAGCTATTGTGAGCTAAAGGCCTTGAATTTGGGTTTATTGTAAAGGATTTTGTCTTGTGCTTATGGTGTGATGGATTGTGCATGTCTCTAAGAAATAAAATTCATGTTTTGTGGCCATTTTTCCCTAGCTTGTATGAGTTACATCTCTTTCCTTCCATTATATTTATGAGTATATTGTGCATGTATCTATCTCTTTGTAGGGTCTATAGTTTGTTGTGCTTTACAAATATAGGGAATTGATTGTTGTCTTGGACTGTGGTGTTTCTATCAGCCCTCTCCTTCTTGGTTTCTCCTAATTTTTCACTCATTGGGATTGTCTCACCCTTTCTTGGTGCATCACCTTCACTTAGAATAGTTTTATTTCATGCATATTTCTATCCATGTCTCCTTGGAAAACATTAGAATAGGGTTAGTTTAGCTTTCCATTCTCTGCACTTTAGAGAAGTTGGCACTAGGTTAGAGGAAGAATCCGGCTTTCTCCAAAGGATTTTCCTACTTGCAAAGTCCCACACTACAGGATAATCCCATGTTATACGAGGTTGCACTAGTTGCCCTCATATGGGTTGTGGAATACGTGGAAAATAACACAGGATAGTTTCGTGTATATCTCGAGATAGGGTCATAGGGTGGATGATGGGTATAGTGGACTCTACGGGTGATTATCGGCCTAGTCAGAAATTCCTAGCTTTATTAGCTCTATTATGTCTAACAAGGATAGCTATTTGATGATGATAGGTGGAAGTGGAGTAGATCGAATACTAATGTGCGTAGGCCAACATCTATGTCGATTCACCTATGGATTCGTTGGGTTGTGGGATTTGTGGGTCTGACCAGTAGATTCACGTTTGTTGTGGTCTCTTTATGGTCATGTGTGGACTCGAGTCCCTAATCCCTAGTATCAATAGTCATATGCTTTCTCGGCCTCTATATTAGAATTAATGAGTTGTGTGATCTTTTAGAGTATCTCACAGGCGTTTCGTGCAACTTGAATTCTTAAGTTAGTATCTATATCTGTGAGAGTGTCTCCTGCGTGCATTTGGGTTGTGGGACAAAGGATCACAACGAATGTTTTCTCTCTTTCAAGCCCTTCCACGAGTCATGTGGATATATATCTAGGGTAATCTGTAGTTTGGTTGATTTGACCAAAATGTGTGTGCGCTTAGTCGTCTTCTATGTTTAACCCGCTTAATTGGAGGCTGATCTGTTGTAAGTTTGCCATTGTTTGGAAGACTTGGATCCTAAGATTTTGATCTATCGAGTTATTCTTTGTGATGAGATTGGGTTGGGGCATGATTGGCTCGAATACGTATTCTCTGGGCTCTCTAGGTCCGTGATTGTCATACAAAAAAACAATGTAAATCAATTGCGTGAAAGTAAAATTAACTATGTGAAATATATCTATAACATATATAACTTCTCTATTTTTGTATTTTTGATGAATTTATATGAATGAAATTGAAGGAGCAACTATTTTTAATATATCTAGAAATTGACAACTAATCTAATAATGAATTTAAAACAAACAAAGCAACCGAGTATAGCTACTTTGCACTGTGTAGTTGTGAATCTATTGATAAATAATGAAATAACTAATCTAATCTATTTGAAAGACTCTCGATCCTACCTCGAAGTGAGGAATGAATCATAGTTTCTCGAAACTATCAATCCCCATGACTTCCACAGCGATATCGAAAGTAAAATTGTGAAATAAAGTGATTGGCTACTCTATTTGATATGCTTCTAACTAGAACTTTGAAAGCTAGAACCTGGATTTTGTAGAACAGTGGTGAATCGATGGTGTGTGTGTTTTGTCCCCTCGGTGTGATCTCCTCGTTCCTTCGTGCTCGTGGATCCGAGAAAAGTGTGTAATGCTTAGCATCAATGAAGTAGATTTTGGAACAAAGGTAGCTTAGGATACTGGTGAATACAATGCGAGTAGGAGAGGGATAGCGCAAGAGTCACGAGCTTGGCTTATGTAATTCCTAGCGGGATTTATTGCGAGTCATGCAACATAAAACGTCAGAAACTGAAACTATCCTATTTGATGAGAAAAAACCTGCAACTTTAATGGCTTCCTCTTTGAGAATTAAAGCTGCTCTATTTCAATGGATTTGCATGAAGTAATGACAACATTTGCACAAGATGGATATGTGGCTTTCTAATAGCAAAATAACATTAACTAAGCATACGATGAACTAAACTATGAATCTAAGAAAAATAAAAAGACTTGAACTACTTGAAATGAGAAATTGAGAGGTAAATTTGAGGGGCCATTTGCTTGAGCACAAGCCAACTATTTATAGCATTTGCATTTACCCAAAGGTAAAAACCAAATTGATCTCTTAAACCATAAACAAAGCCAAAACACTATTCAGGGAACCAGAATCATTAATGCAAGCCAAAGGCGGTGAAAAAAGCTGGTAAACGTTGAAATTTACGTGAGTCGCGTTAAAAAGAACATTTTGGAAAATGCGTGAAGGACTGCCACCCTGAGCAGGGTGGCGGTTCTGGACCGCCGCCCTTCTGGGGGTGGCGGTCTGAGACCGCCGCCCAGGCAGGGTGGCGGTTTCATCACTGAAGAATAAAACACAAAGAAAAGAGGGGAAAAGAGAACAACAAAGCATGCAGGGGCTAAGCGGGGCATGCGGGAT
This sequence comes from Taxus wallichiana var. yunnanensis, assembly GCA_018340775.1. Lineage (NCBI taxonomy): Eukaryota > Viridiplantae > Streptophyta > Pinopsida > Cupressales > Taxaceae > Taxus > Taxus wallichiana. Next base: position 819,745,919 of record CM031242.1, on the reverse strand, counting down.
GTTAACACACACTTGGGGAGCTTTTCCGGATCCCGAACACCTTGCGAGGAGACCTGTATCATCATTGGGGCACGTGTTACGTTGTTCGGTAGTGCAGTACCTTACAATTTTGGGTACGTACATATTGCCCCCTCGGAGAAGCGTTTTAGCCATGAAGAGGCGTAAAATGGTGGGTCCGAGTATGGCGGTCCCGAAATGGGAAGTTGGAAGTTATACCTGATACGTCCATGTGTTGAAATGATGCCATCAAAATTCCACACCTGCAAAATGAAAAGAGGAATCAAGTGCGAGATAAACAAAATAGATTGGAAAATAAATGCTAAAATAATGGGAAATGAGGACGTACCATTTGTGCGGGGTAAGAACTTACCTCCGTTGGCGCTCGAACTTGTGAAAAGGGATTCAAAATGAGTCGGGTTCTTTATATATATGAAAGTGGGCCCATTTTCCTATTCATTTGTGCGTGTTGATTTGGTTGGTTTTGAGCTCTGGGACCCACGGTGATGGTTTCTTACGAGTAGTAGAGTCAAAATGTTCATGTGACGAGATAGCGATCATGCCTCATGAGTAGATCATCGACCGCGAGATCACGAGTTAGTTTTCTCAATTTATCATTTTACCCCCAAAATTTTAAAATGTTAAAATCTTTGTCGTGGGGGTTATTTTTGAAAATGTTAGGTTGAAAAGGTCTATCAGGGGGCGCCTCTTTGGGTAGGCTTTGTTTTAGTTAAAATAGTCCCTTTTTTGTTTTTAGGCTTTTTAAGGTATAAACCCGCGTGGGTTTTGGGACGCCGCCCTGAAACGGCCTTGCACTTGAACAGGGTGGCGGTCACGTGACCGCCCCTATTCGGGGTGGCGGTGGTTCAAGACCGCCGCCTTTAAGGTGGCGGTTACTAAACCCCCGCTCTGCTCGGGGTGGCGGTTCTAACAGAGAATGCAAAGGAACACTTGTTTAAAATTGTTTTTGCATTTTTAGCATCTTTATGTGTTTTTTCATGATTTTCTAATGTCATTCGGATGCTTAACTTGCTCTCTTTTTGTGTGTTTTTGGGTGTATGCGGGTGAGGAGGAGTACATTCGATGGAGTCGGAGAGAGAGAGTGTGGTGGCTCCCAGCGAGTGTTAGATGCCCTTTCACAGGATGAGGTGGACACTCTTCAGAGGGCGGTATCTGCGTATATCACGCGTCCCACATGTTGCTCCGTCCAGTCACATACTTTGTGACTTATTTTCTTATTGGGATCTTGATCGGAACACCTTCCGGTTCTGGGGTCGAGGTGAGTGGACCATCACTTTGGAGGATGTTTACCATGCAGGGTCCGATCATCGGGAGATGACTTACTCTTGAGGGGAGGTTCACGGGCCGAGATAGCACAGTGGGCTTCTTACATGGGAGATGCGAGTTATCTCCCTTTGGTTCGAAGAAGGGGGTGAGGTCGATCTATTCCTAGCCTGCCCATCCCCTTGATTCGCCAGGCCATTATGGGGATCCTTGCCTCGAGATTGATCGGGGACAAGGGAGGAGACACACTACTATATTGTTGGTCCCCCATCATTGCACAGATCGAGGGACATGGCGGATTTATGCCTAGGGAGCCGATATACTTGGGACTACCTACCATGACTTGTATAGGGTAGTCCATTTACAAGGGCAATCTTTGAGCCACCCGACCCTGGTTATGAGTTGGGTCTATGAGCGCTTCATCCCCTATGGTAGAGGTGTAGAGGTGGCAGATCCCGGAGCTGTGAGGGCAGCCAGATGGATAGACATGTCGGTGCTCAGAGCACCTCACCAGCCAGTTGCTTCCCTGACCACTGATGACATGGAGGCCACACCGTATCAGGCCATGGTAGGTTTATGGGGTGAGGAGGCTCTTACTTTGATCTCCTGCTCCACCACAGGGCAAGCTTGTTGATAGAGTAGGGAGAGTGGAGATACACCCCTTTGGTGAGTTCCTCGGCGGTTTGGCCTACCTTATATGGGTATGCTTCCCCGGTAGTGCTAGTATACTGAGTTAGTTCGAGAGGCGAGAGGGTCTAGAGGCCGGGGTTGGATAGTTGTTACCCCTGGTGTTCCTATTGCGGCTAGGCGGGTAGTACGTGCAGGGAGAGCGGTGCTCCTCGGGCACCCTTACTTGAGATTTGCCACCGGTCCGCTCTCAGTAGTGGTGACCCTATTGACATAGACTCCGAGTCGAGGAGTTCACGGGGGGGGAGGAGGAGGAGGCGAGGAGGACAGTGATCTGAGTGCGCATGACACTCGGGATATCATGCGGCGAGAGAGGGGGAGCGAGTAGAGTGCAGAGAGGGTGACTCTGGTTTCAGAGGAGCCACTCTCCCAGGGCCATGGTGGGGAGGATGAGTCCATTGCGGGATGCTACGTTGCTCCAGCCATGGGAGGAGTACCTCAGTCAGCGGCATGGCATCTGTGGCGAGTGCTTGACCCTAGAGATCCATCCTGGAGGCCTGGTGATCGAGTAAGTTATCTTCCCTTTGCTTGAGTTAGGATTGCTTTAATTGCCATCTCTCCTTTTGTTTACACTTGTGTTTATCTCTTGCTTTATTTCTAATTCATTTTCTCCTTTGTTTGCAGAGACCGCCGATGAGTGGCGAGACCTGATTCGTAGGGTATGCACCGATACCCTGATGATCCCTATGGAGAGGACCCGTGTAGAGCTATCTGTGGATGCAGGGGAGCCCTCAGCAGCTGGCAGACATACCAACGTCTTTTCCCCCATCTGGCATGTGGCCAGGATGGTATCTACCCTCCGTATTAAGCTGGCAGGGTATAGGACAGTAGAGCACTTGATGAGGAGTCATTCTCATGGCGAGACCGCAGCTGCCCCTCGGGATCGTGAGCCCTCCGTGCACTCAGAGCCGGCGTAGCGGAGTCCTAGGCATGGGCGTGCACCCTCAGAGGGATCTCATAGGGGTTGAGAAGCCACTTGGCTCTCTTTAGATTTTTGTATGATGTTTTTGTATTTCCGGGCTCTTTGAGCGTTTTGACCATGCTTAGCGCATGATGGCATTGTACAGGAATTTTGACCATTTATATATATATATATATATATATATATATATATATATATATTTTTTTTGGATCAGACTCTTGGCATCTATGACCTTGCTTCCATTTCCATTTCCACATGTAAACTATGATGTTATGCTTATATGCTTTTTAGAATGTATACGATGGAGAACAAATGATCAAGTGTTTACTTTCTTTTTGTATTTCATGATCTTTGATATATGATAATGTAGATCTGATGTGATTTTGAAATTTTAGTTTCTTTAAGCAATTTTGATACCTCATATCTGTTTTGGCAAAGTGGTGAAGATAAGCCGGTATGATGAGTAGATAAACTTGCCCCCCTCCTAACTCCACATGACTAGTAAGATGCGAGGGCTCATCAGAGAGCTAGAAAGGGCACAAGTTATGAAATGTGTTGAAATGATAGTGATGAAAGATAGACAAAGCTTTGGGTGGAACCAAATTAGGATGCTTCAAGCCTACTCTACTCGAGTGACTCCATAGTTTGGGATGCGACTTGCTTTGCGGTTTATCTAGACTTAGATCCGTAGATGGCCACATGGTAGACAAAATCTGGTTTTAGGATTTTTAACTCTCTTGGAATTTTGGACATCTGATTCATTTGTTTTTGACTCAAGACTTCAAGATTTGAATTGTTTGTTTATGACCTTTAACGTTTGTTTGTCAAGAGGACCCCCTACACCTTGCCCCATGCTACTAGTAAGAAGCGTGGGTTTATCACCATGGGCAAGGCATAGGCGAGTAAGGGCATTTCCATCCTTTCCCAACCCTACGTCACTAGTAAGAGATGCAAGCTCATCACCAAAGGTTGGTGGGGCAAGGAAATGTGTAAATTTAAAATTTTTGTTTGATTTATATTTGACTTGTTTATTTGAGTAAAATGTCAGCATGCTCTTACTTCCAAAGAGATATTCATACGGGATAGATGTGACATGATGAAGCTTCTAGAATAGACCATAGGCAAGACACCTATCCTAAGAAGAAACCAAAAGTGAGAACAAGTATGCAGACCTTGGTATGGTTACCGTTAAGACTTTGTCATATCTAGCTTTATTTGATGAAATGATTCCGAAATAGTTGATGATATCATGGAAATGGAGAAGTATGATTAGAGTGTTTATGCCAATACCATCAGAAGTTTGTAATGAATTGCTTTGAGAATAAATTCCTTGATCACAAAATTGTACGAAACAAGTGGACAAAATGATCCTAACTATATGAAGATGCAATGTAGATATAATTATACAAGTAGTCTTTGGTTGCTTATGCATAGAATCGTTTAAGGTGTAGGGAATTGACCGTTTCACCAAATTCTTCACCTTCTAGTGTGCATAAGAGATATGCACCATTTCCATAGTCCTTCATGACTCGGTATGGGCCCGACCATTTGGGCCGGAACTTCCTTCCTTCGCGGTCTTTTTATCGATCATTTGTCTACAGCCTTAGAACTAGATCACCTTCATATATGTCTCATTCATAGACCTTCTTGTTATACTGCCGGCACATCCGGTCAGCATAGACTTTGTGTTGTTCAGCATCTAACCTAGCTTCATCTAGGCTTTCTAGTTGGGAGAGACGTGCTTCTCTGTAAGCATCTTCATCGAGGATCCCTTGTAATGAGATACGGGGTAGGTATTTGACCTCAAGTGGGAGAAGAAGCCTACACCCGAATACTAGAGAAAGGAGTCACTCTGTTGGTGTTCTTATTGAGGTTCGGTGGGCCCATAAGGCCGGATATAACTTCAAATGCCAATCTCGTTTGTTTTCTTTCACCGTTTTAAGGAGAATGGCTTTTAATGTTTTGTTTGTTGCTTCAGCTTGTCCATTGGCTTGGGGGTAATACAAGGAGGCCGTATGATGGCTTATTTTAAATTTATTGCACAATTCATGAAACGTCATTCTTAAAAGAGTCCCATTATCGAGATAATGATTTGTGGGACAGTACCTCTGTAAATGATTTGGTTCAAAATGAACTTGGCGATTACAGAACCGGTACAGTAGTAAGAGGCATAGCCTCTACCCACTTGGTAAAATATTCGGTGGCCGTGATTATGAAATTATGGCCATCTGTAGATGAGGGAGAGAATTTCCCTATCAAATCGAGGCCCCACGTAGAAAAGGGCCATGGAGTAGCGATTGGTTGTAGAGCTTGTCTTGGCATGTGGATCTCATGGGAGAATTCTTGGCATTTATGACACCTTCGTACAAACTCTCTTTGCGTCGTGTTCTAGAGTAGGCAGAAATAGCCCATCGATGTATTTTATGAGTGGTGGCATGGCCATTGAAGTGGCCTCCACACATTCCACTTGTGAGATTCGTGGAGAATCTTCTTGGATTCTTCTGTGTCGACACATCTTAGAAGCATTCCATCGAATGCTTTTCGATAGAGCACTTGCTCTATAATGACGTATTTAGCTACGATAATGCGTAACCACCTTCTTTGTTGTGGTGTAGCACCTTCCGGATACGTATGATCCATGATATAATTAATAATATCAGCATACCAAGGACACTCAGAGATGGGAGGTCTGGTTTCGATGTAGTATACGCATTCATCAGGAAAGTCCAGATCTACTAGATTGCCTCCATCTAGTGGGTTATCAGCTAACCAATCCGTGATGATTTGTCCTTTAATGGACTTTTGATTTACGAATGTTAATTCAAATTCACCCATTAAGGTTATAAAGCGTCCAGCCTTTTTAGACAAGGACCCTTGCGTGAGGAAAGTTCGTAAATGCTTTGTCTTTACAATGACCTTTGTTTCTTGATTTAGCATGTAATGTCTTAAGCATTTGGTTGCAAAGACTATGGCAAGGCATTCTCATTTTACTTGTGTATAACGTGTTTCATAGTCGAGCAACATTCGGCTAATGAAATAGATTGCACGTTCTCTCTTGTCATCATCTTCTTGAGCTAGCATATAGGCTAGCGAGACATTGGTAGCTCGTGAATATAAAATTAACGGGTGGTCTGGCTTAGGTGGCCTTAGCGTAGGTGGTGATAACAAGAAATGCTTAACTGCGTTGAAAGCTTCATTGCGATCTTGGTCAATCAATACTATAATCTTTCTTGAGTAGATTGTTGATTGGATGAATGGTGAAACTTAAATCGGGATGAATCTCGGATTGCACCAAGTTTTCTAAGAAATGACACTGATTTCAGATTCATCGAAGGTGGGACCATTTGAGAACAGCCTAATTTTGGTTGGGTCAACATCGATCCCGCGTGACGATACAATGTAACCTAGGAGCTTTCCTCCTGTTACACCAAAGATGCATTTTTCTAGATTTAGGGTGACTCCGTATTCTATCAGACGTGAAAGAATGATGTGAAGCACTTCCGGATGGTCACTACGCTTCTTGGCCTTGGCCAACAAGTCATCTACGTAGGATTCCACAATTTTATGAATAAGGTCATGAAATATATACGTCATAGCCCGCTGGTATGTAGCGCTAGCGTTCTTGAGACCGAATGGCATAACAACATAGCAATAGGTTCCCCAAGGAGTTATAAACGTGGTTTTAGCTTGATCTTGTTTGGATATTCTGATTTGATTGTATCCCGAGAATCCATCCATGAGAGACAAAAGCTCAAATCCAGTTGTTGTTGCGTCAATGATGAGCGTCATGGATGGTAGCGGGAAGTCATCCTTAGGACATGCCTTGTTAATGTCTCGGAAGTCTATGCAGATGCGTATCTTCCCATTCTTTTTAGAACGGGAACGATATTAGATACCCATTGAGAGTAATCGACTGGCTTGATGAATCCTACTTGGAGGAGTTTCATTACCTCCTCTTTCACCATGAGAGCTACCTTAGGTTTCATTGGTCTCGATTTTTGTTTAATCGGCTTTGCATCTGATTTAGTGGCGAGGTTATGTCTACCATGATGTGTGGTGCTGACCCCTGTCATTTCCTTATAATTAAATGCAAAAGCCTTCGATGTTCTTTGAGGATTTGAGTGTGTATTTCTACTTCGATGGAGTTAACGAGGATCTAACTTCAATATCCTTGGTTCATCCTCTATTCGATGTTAATATCGATTGTTTCTTTGATTAGAGAAGCGTTACCTTCTTCAAACTCGGGCGGGGCTGGAGGTAGTTCTAGATCGTCTCCATTCTCAATTGTGTATATGCTGAGTTCCTTTTGTGGGGGAAGCTCTGTCATGGGATTTCGAAGTAGGAAGATGAATGCGGGATTAAGGATAAATCTTGCGTGATGGGTGAGATGTAAGCTTTGCATAGGTGTTTAAGTAATTGAGTGGTTGTATCACTATCAATGTGGTCTAGGATAGTAGATTTGTTTTCATTTCTGTTTGTTAAAGAGGATTTGACATTTTTTTACTAATGGTTGAGTACGAAGGGATACCATGAAATGGGTATCTTCGACTCACTTGTTTGGAGTGAAGGTGATGCTTGAGGTTCTTTATTGAATCGGTGAGAAGATTTTTTCTCTCGCGGGATTGCTTGATTGATATGAAGTCAAACTCCTTGCTTAAATTCAATACGGTTGTTTTGTAGAGCTGTAAGTGCTCGGCTCTGGTTTCATACATCTCGGAGACTTGGTTTCTTTACCAATTGTGAGTCTCCTAACACCCTGATATTATTAACACCGATCCTCTTAGCTAGGATGAGGCCAAGGAGGAGGGCTTCGTACTCAGCGCCATTTTTTGTACATTTGAAATTTAGTTTAAAGGAAAATGGTAGGACTTTTCCCTCGGGAGAAGTAAAGATTACACACCCTTTGACTCTCGTAATGACATCTAGCTCCATCGAAATGGAGAGTCAATACTTAGGCTGGGAATATGGGCGTTGGGATATTTGTTGTGTTAACATCTTCTACCTCTACCATGCGAGAGATCCTTTCTTTGGAAGAGAACCAACACCTAGGGTGTACCCCATGCCTCTGAGAATCAAATGGTAGGAACATTGGTAGATCTGTTCTAGCAATTCAACAATTTTTGCGGTAGTTCCTAATGATCTGTTTCTACTGATCTTAACCTCATCTTTGAGGGTTGGGATCATCTTGGCTAGGCTCATAGTCTCAAGAGATCTGTCGTAGGTACCAACTTTTCTTCGGTTTTGCGTCGGTAGGTTTATTAAGTTGGTTTGTTGGGAGTTCAAACTCGAGTGCATGCTGGTCTTTTCTTTAGGTCAGCCGGTGTACATCGAATGGTTTTGGATCACCTTTGGCTATGAACACCTTTCCTAAATGCAAGAATCTTACTTCTTGAAATAACGTAGAAGGGATTGCCTTAAATACGGTGTATCCATGGTGGTCGAGGATCATATTATAGTTAGTTTCCCGATCTATAATATAAAACTCAGTCAGGATTGTTTTGGGTCCTAAGGTGACCGGTAGTATTATAGTTCCAATCGAGGTGGCTTTAAGGCTATCATAGCCTCTTAGCGTATTTCGAGTTGTGGAACAATTCGTTTCTCCATACCCTAGCTTTTGAAGGAAAGAGAAGGGGACTATGTTAATTGCTGCCCCATCATCAACCATCACGCGTTTCACATAATTGTTATAAACCCATACTTGCAAATGTAAGGTTGGATCACCTCGGCGTGTAATCTCAGCGTCTGTTGGCATTTTGTTTATTTTGAATATGAATTCGGTATCCCTATCCGGCTGCCCCGGAGGGTGGATATCAAAGTCTATATGGTTTACCTGTGTTTCGGGAGGTGGAGTGATGTTAATTAGATGGCCTAAACCTAATGCCTCTAAAAGAGCAGCCCTGTGGGTAGGAGAATTCTTTAGTAAGTCCAAAAAAGAAATGTGCGAGAAGGTTTTTGTTAGATCACTAATTAAATCGTAGGCACCTACGGGTCTTACTAACATTTGTTGGATGTTATCTGTCTCGGTAGGTAACTTGGACTTGGCTGAGAGGAATACTCTCGTGTCCTTATTACCTCTCCATGGGTAGTTCGGCGTCTAACTCCACTAAACCGACTATCTTGGGTCGCGGTTGACTTCCTAATTGTGGCGCAACTAATGGATTTAGTGAAGTTGAGGCTTCATGATCGTGGTTTCCTGTCATTACACCCTTGTTTGTCCCATTCGAATTTAACCCATTGTTGTTGTGATTTGGGAGTGGATCATTGAAGATCTTAAGGGTGCATTTTGAGGGGAAACTGCCCCTGTAAAAGTATTTGGTGCCGGTGACGTAGGATCTGCCAAGAACATATCTATGAAAAGTTGTCTTTGTTCCTCTGGAAAACGTTGCATGAATTTATTGTAGTCACGGCATGTTCTGGTGTCATGGCCTCGGATTTTGTGAAAACCACAATACGAGTTAGGATTGTAATTCCTAGTCTACTGGTTTGGTGTATATTGTGGCCCAAAACTCTGATCAAACCAGTTGCCTATTAGGATTAAAGTTTTGCATTTGTTGTTTTGGTTTTGGTTCTGGTTTTGATATCCAGTTGAGTTTTGGCTTGGACCCTATGTAGGGTTTCGCCATTGTTGTTGTTGTTGTTGATGATGATTGAAATCCACTGCATTGATTGTTGGGGTAAAGTTGTTATTTCGTTGGTTGTTTACTAGTGGTGGAGTATTCACAACATTTACCCTTTTGGCTGATGATCGATTACTCCATCTGTTGTCACTCCGTGATTTTTATTAAGGATTTTAGGTCCTTGATTGGTATTTGTGGTGGTAGGATAAGCCGTAGTATTCTGGTTGGAGGTGATTAACCTCCCGTTTGTTCCATACGTCTTACGACCGCTATCTATTGCCGCTTGATCTATTCGGAGAGCGCTCTCAAGTACTTCATCGTAAGTCCTTAGTGGGAACTTCTGGACTTCTTCCTTCACTTCTCTGTTGAGAGAATGAAGGAATAAATCACATAGTTCCATTTGGTCCATATTTGGAGCATTGGCTGAAGAATAAAGAACTGTACGCCACCTCTGGATGAAATGAGCAACAGATTCATTGTGTTCCTGCTTAATGTGCAAGAATTCCCTGATTCCTGTTCTTAATAGTTTGTTCATGTCAAATGCCTTGATGAACTCTGAAACGAGTTGTTTAAATGAATGGATGGAAGCCTCAGGTATTCTATAATACCAATCGAGAGTGATACCTTCCAAAGTTTTGGGAAATATTTTAGCAACAACCCCATCCCAAGGGAGTAGTTCTCGAATAGTTGTGGCGTAAGCCTTGATATGTGCATTCGGATCTCCCTCACCTTTGTATTTGGGAAAATCGGGAAGAGGTCTTGGAAGCATAATGCTTCGTATGGTGAAGTCTAAGGGTTCTTTCAAATATTTTGAATAAGTCCCTATTGCATAGGTTTCGACCATTGATGGTGCCTGTTGAGGGGGTGGCGGTGGAATGGGTTGTTGGTATGGCATAGCGTATGCATTGGTAGGGGCATAAGGAAGCCCCTGTGTTTGAGAAAACATTCGGGAGAGGAGAACATGTCCCCTTGTGGTGATTTGGAGTACATGTTTAAGTATGAAGGGTATTGTCTAGGAATGGATTATTTTGTACTAGGCAGGGAGGAGGTATCAGAACGGTGTTAGAAATGGCGGTTCTTGTTGGCGTTTGTTGTGAATACTGAGGAGTCATGCCTAACGTGCCTATTCCTGTGAGGAGGTCTACTTGGCTAGGATGGTGTGGAGGATTAGAATTTCTGCTGTATGAATTGAGAATGGTGATTTTCTGAGCAAGTTCTAACCCCCTAACTTTTTCTACTAGAGTTGAAATGACCTCATTTGGTGAAGTCATGATATTTTGCCTTAGTGGCGTTTGTTGTATATCTGATGTTGTATAGGCATGTGATATCCTGCTATGAATTGATCGTTGCCCTGCCAAGTTTCCCCGAGGGCATTTCCTATATGTAGTGGCATGGAGGTATTTTCTTGAAAAGAGACCTCGGGTTGCGTTTGTAAACTCCCTATGGGTGGGTACATACTCGAGAGCGTTGTTCATTCTGGCATAACGTATTGAATGTTCATCATCTAAAACTAGGTATGGGTCTGATTGTCTACTAATTTGTGGTCTAAGTAGTATCTGAGGAGATGAACCAGATTCTCCTGTGAACGTCATATTGTTCGAGCCTGAAGGCTCTGTTTGTTGTGTTTGAGCGAGCTGATCCAACTCCTCTGTTTGGAAAGATGAGCTATATCTGATCCTTGGAGATGGAGTTTGTGTTGATAATTGGTTATTTGAATAGTTGTCACCCCATACTGAGAGCGAGGGTGATGATTGTCTATTCAGTTGAGCGTAGTATGCTTCAAGACCTAGGAGAGGTCTACCATATGCATCGAATCTGACATATTCGGGGGGTATATGAATAAGGAAGAAGTGAAAATAAAGAGGAGAATAATGGGTAAGAGTGAAGGTGGAAGGAAGAAGTGAAAATAAAAGAGGAAGAACTATTTCGTTCACGTCGGGTTCACCAATTTTGTACGATGGAAAAGTGACAAGCGAGCGTGGGAATCTACAAGTAACTCTTCCTCGCACTTTGACCTCTCGAGGTCGTGTGAAGAGACAGCCGGTGGGGATGGAATATGCGTGGGATGCGAGAAAAACTAGTTAGGCAATCGATGTCTTCGATGCACTAGTGGAAGCTGTGAATCTAAGGCAAAGAAGGCCCTCTAACCTAAAGCTGGTGTGATAGATCGATCGGCAAGGATGAATTCCTCGAAGGCTCAATCAATATCGAGCTCTGGCGTGATTCGGTCTATGGGTTGTGGAATACGTGGAAAATAACTTGGGATAGTTTCGTGTATATCTCCAGATAGGGTCATAGGGTGGATGATGGGTATAGTGGACTCTACGGGTGATTATCTGGCCTAGTCCAGAATTCCCTAGCTTTATTAGCTGCTATGTCTAACAAGGATAACTGTTCGATGATGATAGGTGGAAGTGGAGTAGATCTGAATACTAATGTGCGTAGGCCAGCATCTATGTCTGATTCACCTATGGATTCGTTGGGCTGTGGGATTTGTGGGTCACAACCGTAGATTCACATTTGTTGTGGTCTCTTATGGTCATGTGTGGACTCGAGTCCCTAATCCCTAGTATCAATAGTCATATGCTTTCTCGGCCTCTATATTAGAATTAAAGTTGGTTGTGATGATTTTTGAGTATCTCACGGGCGTCGTGCTGACTTGAATTCTTAAGTGGTATCTATATACTGTGAGAGTGTCTCTGCATCATTTGTGGGACCAAAGGATCACAACCGAACATTTTCTCTCTTTCAAGCCCTTCCACAGTCATGCGGATATATATCTAGGGTAATCTGTAGTTTGGTTGATTTGACCAAAACGTGTGTGCTTGGTCGTCTTCTATGTTTAACCCGCTTAACTGGAGGCTGATCTGTTGTAAGTTTGCCGTTGTTTGGAAGACTTGGATCCTAAGATTCTGATCTATATCGTTATTCTTTGTGTGAGATTGGGTTGGGGCACGATTGGCTCGAATACGTATTCTCTGGGCTCTCTAGGTCCCGTGATTGTCATACAAAAGCAACAATGTAAACCCAATTGCAGCAAAGTAAAATTAACTATGTGAAATATATCTATAACATATATAACTTCTCTATTTTTGTATTTTTCTGATGAATTTATATGAATGAAATTGAAGGAGCAACTATTTTTAATATACCTAGAAATTGACAATTAATCTAATAATGAATTTAAAACAAACAAAGCAACTAGAGTATAGCTACTTGCCTGTGCAGTTGTGAATCTATTGATAATAATGAAATAACTAATCTAATCTATTTGAAAGACTCTCGATCCTACCTCAGAAGTGAGGAATGAATCATAGTTTCTCAGAAACTATCAATCCCCCCATGACTTCCACTGTGCAATATCGAAAGTAAAATTGATTTGAAATAAAGTGATTGGCTACTCTATTTGATATGCTTCTAACTAGAACTTTGAAAGCTAGAACCTGGATTTTGCAGAACAGTGGTGAATCCGATGGTGTGTGTGGTTTTGTCCCCTCAGTGTGATCTCCTCGTTCCTTCGTGCTCACGTGGATCGAGAAAAGCGTGTAATCTAGCATCAGAAGTAGATTTTGGAACAAAGGTGAGCTTAGGATACTGATTGAATACAATGCGAGTAGGAGAGGGATAGCGCAAGAGTACGAGCTTGGCTTATGTAATTCCTAGTGGGATTTATTGCGAGTCATGCAACATAAAACGTCAGAACACTGAAACTATCCTATTTGACAAGAAAAACTGCAACTTTAATGGCTTCCTATTGAGAATTAAAAACTCTATTTATTTAATTGCATGAAGTAATGACAACATTTGCACAAGATGGATATGTGGCTTTCTAATAGCAAAATAACATTAACTAAGCATACGATGAACTAAACTATGAATCTAAGCAAAATAAAAAGTGAACTGAACTATTGAAATGAGAAATTGAGAGGTAAATTTGAGGGCCATTTGCTTGAGCACAAGCCAACTATTTATAGCATTTGCATTTACCCAAAGGTAAAAACCAAATTGATCTCTTAAACCATAAACAATATTATGGGGTTGATTTTTGTAAAAATATGGCTTAAGCTTATTTAAAAGCTTAAAAAGGGAATTAATCCGCTCAAAGCCTATTAAGGCTATGATATTATTTGAAGCGATTAAATATTTGGTGGCTAAATTATTATTATGCCATGGGGAATTTTGGCTAAGCCCAATCCGTTGAGGATTATTATAGGCTCTTTAAAAATAAGCCATGGATATTATCAAATATCCTTATATTTTGGGCTCCTAATCAATATAAATAGGGGACTCGGGTACATTGTAAAACACACAAGCCTTAAGCTTATCATTTTTGTAAAGGCATTGAGGTGTTATTAAATATAGCTTCTAAGCTATATTAAAGGCCTTAATTATTTTTAAGGCATTATTTTTATTGGCCTATTATTTATTAGGCAATATTTGAAGATGAAGCTCTGAGTTCTCTCAATTAGTGATCCATGTTAGAGCCGTCGCGACTTGACTAGTGAAGTTCGAAGATGATCGTGGCGATGAGGAGAAATGAGGGAAGACGGGAGGGGAGAAAGAGGTAGAAGAAATAGGAAAGCGACGAGAGGAAGAGGAAGCCATAACACAGACACGCCACGAAAAGGGCGAGGCAACAACCGGTTAACCAGAGGAAGGGCCAGCGCGTGAAGAGGCCGCATGCAACAAGAAATGAAAGGCATGCAAAGCACGATCCTTAAGTGCGTTCAATTGATCCACTGCGGAGTGAAGAGGAAAGAGGGCCGCTTCAATATCGACCACCGGTAGAAAGCGCTGGTCCAAAGATGGATGAAAGTTCTGAGCGAATGTTACCAGATCTCTGTATTGCCCACTGAGCCAGCGGATGTCTCGACCAGAACCAATGGCCAGCTCGTCTACTTCCTCCACCCACAGCAATGGATCCGGAAGAGAGAAATCTGCGAGTTGTGCTTGCAGGCCGACGCAGTGAACTGCAAAGATTTGGTCTAAGGTGACCCGTTCGACTTCCGCAGTATTAGAGTGTAGCAGCAGGCAGAAGGAGACGAATGCGGAAGCGATGTCTGAATCGTCACGGGCGACGAGCATTGAAACGGTAGGAATCTCCGAGGATAGCTTCGATGGCTTCGGCCTCTTCAGTCGTAGAGAATTTGAAGATCATTGCAAGACGGCGCTTTGTCATAGTTGAGGCGTCGGCGAGTTGCAAAAATTGCCCCGAAGAGGCCTGAAGGGAAGCAGCGAAGGACATAACGCGAAGAAACCGAACAAGAGCCGAAAGGATAAAGCTGGATTTGAAAGAGCGGCAATAAAGGAACATGGAGCGTGAGAGAAAAGATGAAATGACCCCGGAAGGAAAAGACAGGGGGCTCGCGGACGTGACCGAGAAGGCCAGAACCGCGTGTAGGAGTACATCGGAAGAAAGGAAGAACGCCGCCGAAAGATGGGAGAAGAAGACACGCACGGGGAGGCTGAAGCCTTGATGGAGTCAGCGGCGGGTTACAGGAGTACCCTCTCGATCTTGGGAGAGAAGGAGGGGTAAACCTTGCCAAACATGGGCATCGCTGGAGGAAATACAGGCAGAAGGATTGTCGATAGCGAAGTTAGCCAAGAAGTCCGCTGCCGATTGGCTTCCCGAAAATTATGGGAAATATTCCAGAAATGGAATTTGCCTAGCCAATGTAGTATAAGTGGGATGAGGAGGTTCATCTTCCACGACGGGGAGGCACCTTTGGAAACAGCGTAAATTAGGATTTGGGAGTCCCCTTCGATACATAAATTTGAACAACCAAGATGTGCTGCCATCTTAACCCCTTCTAGAAGAGCCTGGGCTTCTGCGGAATTACAAGTGCCCTCTTTGAGAGGGAAGGATCCAGCATTGATGAGATGTCCTCGATCATCTCTAAGGATGCAGCCAGCTCCAGATAAACCGGATTTCCTCTGGAAGCTCCGTCGAAGTTTAATTTCCAATGCCCCTTTGGAGGGGATGCCACCTGGTTTTCTTCCTTAGAATCATCTTTTCAATTTGAGAGAGCCCTTTACGAACAATTGATCCAGGTTTAGGAAGTTTAATAAGAGACCAATTGGTGGAGAATCGAGAAATCCTTGGAGGAGAAGGAGGAGAAGGAGGGACACTTAGCACTAACACATTCTGAAATGGCCACCTCGAGCTTAGAAAGGAAGGTAGGAAGCTCAACCGCTTGCTCCCTAAAGAGACGAAGGTTTCGTTCCCACCAAATATGCCAGAGCAAAAAATAAGGGCTGACATGCCAGATAGAGCTGAACAGGCAATTGGTGAAAAAGGACGGCAGGAAGAAAGATTAGCAACAATGCTATTGCAGGGGACCCAGGAAAGATTTAACTTGTTAAGAAGCCAATCCCAGCAATTGGAAGCAAAGGGGCAGAACAAGAAGAGGTGATCCAAGTCTTCCTCCGCTGCACCGCACATAAGGCATTTAGAGGGGCCGAGAAACCCCACGAACGCCTTTTAGCATGTGTAAGTACCTTCTGTTCAAAACTAACCAGCCGAAGAAAGCTACTTTCGGGGTGATGTTGGGATGCCAGCAACCGAAAGAACTCGGAGAACCTATTCCTGCTTGAGAGACAAGAATGTTATAACCGGCTTTAACTGAATATGAACCGGTAGAGTCGCTACCCATAGTAAGCAGTCATCACGATCGAGAAACGTGGCATGTCTATCCTGTATAGAATTCAAGAGGAAGGCGGAATCTTGGGCAGAGGCACCAATAGACGTTATATCTTTCCAAAGCCAAGAAGGTGAACCGTCAGGGTGTTGGCAACCGTAATTTGAGACAAGAGAACCCCAGTGCAGTTTGGAAGAATTCATTACACCATTGAGAGTAGGCAGCAGATTGAGGGGGGGGAAACCATTCCAGCTTTCATCCCAGAATGACACAAGCCGACCGTTGTTTATCCTCCATGTAACCTTCTCAGCGATGAGTGTTTTGGAATTACACAGGAAATTCCAAATGTGAGAGCCTTTCGGTAACTCGGAGCTAGAAAGAATATACTCATGCCGGTGCCCATCGAGATATTTGTGAGAGAGGACCTGGAAGGCGAGTCTGCTTCCTTCAGAAATGAAGTTCCACACCAGTTTAGCACCGAGGGCCATATTTTGAATGGCGAGATCCAAGATACCCATACCGCCCAACTTCTTTGGAAGCTTGACCAGATCCCAGTTAGCAAGATGGAATTTGCGCTCAGTGCTGAGTCCTTGCCATAAAAAGGTGCGAGCCACTTTTTCAATTTTGAGCAGGACAGATTTCGGAATCTGTAAAATGGATAGCATGTATATTGGAATTGACAGGAGCACCGAGTTGATGAGAAGAACACGACCAGCAAGAGAAAGCCATTTGCCTTTCCAGGAGAGAAGTTTGGAAGAAATAGAGTTCAGAAGCCCGTTCCAAAGGTGTGTCTTTCCCTTGCCATGGAAGAGTGGAATCCTAGATATGTATGAGGGAGATTGCCCAAAGAGAAGCCGAGAATCTCTTTAATTCTGCCTTGAAGCCGGGGAGCCACGTTGAAGAAGAAAATAACAGATTTATGGAAGTTTAAAACTTGACCCGCGGCTAGAGAATAAGAATCCAAGATGGAGGAAAGGCATCGGCAGGGACCGTCCCTTGACCGAAGAGAAAGGTGTCGTCCGCAAATTGCTGATGGGAAAGAGGGGAGGTTGGAGGTGATGTGGAGACCTTTCAGAGAACCCTCATGAATTGCTGACTTTATGCTGCGGTGAGAGCTTCCGCAACCAGGGTGAAGAGGAAGGAGGAGAGCGGGTCTCCCTGACGAATACCTCTACTACTCTGAAAGAAGCCTTCCGCGGAGCCATTCACAAGAACAGAAAAATGAGGGGAAGCAATGCAATTAAAAATCCATTTACAGAAGTGAGCACCAAAACCCATAGCTTGCAAAGATTTGAGGAGGAACCTCCAATTGACACGATCATAGGCCTTGCTGAAGTCAAGTTTTAACAACATTCCAGCTCTAGAAGAGTTTTGAAGAGAGTGTATTAGTTCATGGGAGATAATGATACCCTCGGTAATAGACCTGCCCGGAATGAACCCACTTTGTTCCCGGGCAACCAATTTATGCAACAGGGGGCAAAGCCTATTGGCAATAGCTTTAGAGATGATTTTATAAGTGGTATTACACAAAGATATTGGCCTGAAATCATCCAACTTCTCAGCCGGGGATTTTTTAGGGAACAAGCATATGAAAGTGTGGTTGAGATTACCAAGAATCTTCCCCGAAATCCTGGATTCCTCGACCGCGTGCCAAACAGAGGGACCAACAATATCCCAAAAATCCTGGAAGAAGGAGGCAGGGAAGCCATCAGGGCCGGGGGCTTTATCCCGTTTCATAGAAAAAACAGTTTTCCGAACCTCCTCCAAAGAGAAAGGCGAGATAAGCATTTCATTATCAGCATCCGTTATAGAAGAAGGAATCTGAGAGAGGAATTGGGACTGCGCTCCAATGGGGGAGGCCGAATCATTCAGAAGCTTACTAAAGAAATCCACTTCTAATTTGATCTGAGCTTGTGAAGAGGCGACGGTGGAATCTTCGAGCTTGAGAGTAGAAATGTAGTTGAAGTTTCTTCTAGCTTTGACAGAAGTGAAAAAAAAATTTTTTTGGTATTCTTATCCCCATCCAACAACCAGGCTTCTCTGGATTTTTGACGCCAAAATGTTTCCTCTTTCAGAAGGAGATCCCCCAGATCCTTAAGGAGAGATTTTTCTTTCTGGAAATCCTCCTGTGTCATCCCATGCTCCAGAATGGTCTCATTAAGGAGCGAAGATCCTTCTCAACTCTGAGCTTTTCTTGAAAAATGTTTTTAAACTTTGAATGATTCCAGCACTGTAAATTATCTTTTAACAGTGACAACTTTTTGGAGAGTTGAAACATCCTGGTCCCTTTGACAACAAAGGAGTCCCACCAGACCTTGACAGCTGACTTCAATGTGGGATCATGAAGCCACATGTTCTCAAATTTGAAAGGGAGCAGCGGGGGAGGTCGAAATTTAGAACCACGGAGATAGGAAAGTGGTCTGAGCAGGGAAGAGGGAGAACCGAGCTTTTAAGAAGGAAGTTATTATGCAGCCAATGCTCAGAAACCAGGAAATGATCAAGACGCACGGCGAGGGAACTGAACCCGGATCTCCTATTGTTCCAAGTAAACCAGCCCTTACTGGGCTCTAAATCAATCAAATGAGCAGAGGAAACGAAAGAAGAAAAATCCACCTGTGAGCGAGGTTGCCAAAGAAGACCTCCACGCTTATCACGATCGGAAAGAGTAGCATTGAAGTCACCAGCGACGATGATTTTTGCGGCAACGTCGGTAGACAAAAGCTGACTAAGACTACTCCAGAGAGCTCTTTTCCTAATTGGAGATGAGGGACCATAAATATTACAAAGGAAAAAGAAATCCTCAGAGTGTTTAATCGAAACTTTACACCAAATGAAGTTAGGATCGATCACAAGGGGTTCGATCACGCAACTGCTGGACTTCCACAAAATGCCCAGACCACCCGAGGCACCGACAGAGTTTGAGAAGCTGCCTTCCTCAGCCTTTCCATTTTCTGAACCAGCTTTTGCAACCAGCTTCCGACATTTTAGTTTCCTGAATCAAGCGAGATATCCTGACCTCATCAGAGGCGTAGCGCATATGCTGAGGCGTTGTTTGTTAGGGGCATTAAGGCCCCTAACATTCCAAGAAAAGAGGATCATATTTGCTTCAGAGAGGACTCGCCTCTCCTACTCGACGACGGGAAGAAAGAACGTAGTTGAAGTTGCTTCCCATGCGCAACTTCGTTGAGAGAAAGCTTACTTTTGTTAGGACGACCAAGAATGCTTTTTGGTCGAAATCCACGTTGAGCAAAGGTGGAGTGGGAAGAAGCGGGCCCAACGACTGGTTATTCGGGGAAGGAATCTCTGCAGTTTCTTCAGGTCTTAATGGGTCACCATCTTTTGACTGGAGCAGATCCTCTTTTTCCATAATCCATTTCTCAAGGGAGGATGAACTACCTCCCATACCGATGGAAATGCCCTCGTGGAAAAGGGACTAGAATCCTAGAAGAGTCTTTTACAACAGTTGCCGTTTCTTTAACGAGGAGAGTGTGCGGATCAGCAAGAGGTTCGAGGCGGTGGGGGAGTGGGGCGCGGGCAAAGACAACGGGGAAGAGCGTGTGGGGAGGAAGGCGGGCAGGGAGCAGGGGGATTGAGGGAAACTTTCCGCCATTGTTTAGCACTTGAAAAGGGCTTTTACAAAATTTACGAGTGTGACCAGGCTTCATGCACTTGAAACAGAGATTTGATAAACCTTCGTAAGCTACTCTCTGCTTCCAAAGACCCGAAGGGGAGTTGATATGAATGACTTCCTTTAGCTTAAGAGCGGGATTGACAGAAATGCAAATTCTGGCAAAGGAAGAGAGAGAACCATTCAAAGTAACGGGATCGATGCGAATGACACGACCCAGGCTAGAGCAAATTTTAGTGAGAATGGGAGCAGACCAAAATTCACTGGGAAGGGAGTAAAGTCTGATCCACACTTGGTGTCCATCCGCGTCCGCTCTGTTGCAGTCAAAGAGAGGTTCCCAGTCACGGATCACAAGACCTGAGTCGGAAAGGAGAAATTTTTCCTTTCCATAGTGTCGTTTTCTGAGCAGCGCTACGGAAGAGCACAAGGAAAAAACCTTTTTCCAGGGAGCGAATACTCAAGCCGCTGCCCCACTGTGTTTCGCACCAGTTTCTAATGCCAGAAAATGAGAGTCTTCTCCCGAGAATAAATGGTCGGGAGGAGTTTTAACTCACCCGATAAGGAGACTTCTCAGGCTGGAGCCGGAGACACCGTGAGGCCGAGGGACATGGCAGGGGCATCGAGATAAGCGGTAGAGCTGAAAGCCTCGTGCGTTGGATGTATCGTCAGTTGTTAGCTTTGGAGGAGGTTCATTATTGATATGATCTCGTTGGTGACAATTGATGGCTGCGGACATTTGGAGATTTAACACCACACGAAGAGCGTGCGATGTTTTTAGAAGTCATACCTATGCCTTGTCGAGTCCTGATAGGGCGTAGAAGTATTCACTGGATATAATACTAGATCAATCTACCAGGTAAAGCATCTAATTGACCATGTCCGAGTTCATTGTCCCATTTGTAATATTATCATGTTTAGATTGTATTATTTCCCTTTTAGTAAGTGGAAGTGGATACATATAATCATTCAACAAAATTGATGAACTCGGAGATGTATGATTCCTCGAATGCCGAACTTTTTCGTTGCATCGATCTTTGTGCGATAAAAATGATAATTTTTGACATTGGTTAAGGTTGATTCTAATGGGGTACAGAATTTGGAAAATACGTTAATAAGCCTATGTTGTTAAATTGTCGAGTAAAAATATTCCATCAGATCACCTTATTTTGACAATCAACGAGGCTCCCATTATTGAAATGTAAACTAAATAATCTTGTGGGGTGGTCATTAGAAATCCTCCCGATCACATCTTGAAGGAATACTCCATTAAATGAGGTTTGGAAAACTACTTGTAGTAACTGGTCATAGAGGAGGAATGCATCTTGGCTAATTAGGAGTCAAAGGGAGTCACGAAATAGAAGCATGCAATGGAAGGCATTAATGTTGTGATCTAGCGATGAGTGGGGCTCTTAATATTACTCATCGGTAATCCAGAATCATATTATGTCTTGAATTTACAATATAAGAACACAACATATGTAACCCAATAAGGAATTAATAATGTTTAGAGACATTAAGATCCTACATAGCCATACATAATGCAAGGACATGAAGTTCCAACATTGTCTGAGCATTACATATGCTTGAAAAGTTGGATGAAATATAGAGATTATAAGCATGTAATTGAAATGATGCATGATAAAAAAATGTTGCTTTTGTTTCTTGTTGTAGTAAGTGCTAACGATTCAAATCAACAATATACAACGGGTTGTCATTGTTTGTAATTTTCAACCCCTTGGAATGAACTAGCCATTCTTGGCGATTTATAGCTCTCTTATGTGTCCTTACATCTCCCCCGACGAGCGACTTTTCACCTTTTGGAAGTCAACTATCAGTTATTCTTTGAGAGAATACTAAGGGAATAAACATTAGTGAGCCTTTTTCCTTATTAATACAGACAAAAAGAAGCTCTTACAAATATGGTTAAAAATTAAAGGTCACTTAAGTGATGGTTTAAAGAGACAAAATAGTGAACAAGTCTATTCTTAATGAATAGTTAGATTATGGAGAGAGGCGGACGAAGATTTTGGAGAGAGAGAGAGAGAGGAGGGTGATGGTGGTCATCTCAGTGACATTCCCCATTTTTCCTTGGAGTCTTAATGGCACTTTTAGGAGTTTTAATCCGGGCGCCTCATTTCTAAATCATCTCTCACCTAACACCTTAGACTGAAGAATATTCATATCATTGCCACTTAATCTCTTGCTCAGTTAAGCTTCATAGAGTGTTTAACTCTTAATCAGATACACCCCTATGAGATTCTCCAAACCTTTCCGCACACTACTCACATTATGCGTATAGATTTTAGGGGATGGTCATAGGAATATTTTCCAATACCAAAATAGACCTAATCTTGAGCTTAACTTACATTGAAGTGAACTGAGTGATAGCAGTAGGTTCACACGAGGGTGCTCGTAGGACGAATTATAAGTCTACTTTCTAGGTAAAAGGTGTGCAATAAAATAATGTGCTCGATAATGTAATTATGAAGTGTTTCACTCCACCAAATACATTCAAAATGCATGAGTTACACGTGATGTCTAGTTATCCACGAATCGACCGAAGGTATCCTTTGAAATTTAAGGATACTTCTAACCTAATTTTAAGCGTCAACATGTAGCGTAAGTCTTATCTAACTACACTTAATGAAGTGTGTTGGAAGTTCAACAAGGAATGGTTCATATGCTGAAGCATTATACAAATATTTTTCCATCCATATTAGCTATGGTGAATAATTCTTGTAGTTGAAAGGTAATATATTGATGTGTGAACTCTTCTTTAACTGCTCCAAGTAATACCTCAATCATTTTCTCGGACTAATACAAGCATCCTCCTTCACACATGGTAAAAGGAAACATAATGTAATGGGTTACCCAGGCTTGTTACATATTCCCATAGATCACATGCATACATTTAAAATATTTTGTCTTCCTTTAGTATCAACCAAACATAACTCTAGACACATTGGTCATATCTATCCATAATGTTGTTTTTTAGATCTTTATCGGGTACCACTTTATTCATTACAACACTCTCACTTGTACACATTGCTTCTCTAATGATCCCACTAATGTGATTTCGAACTCACTCGCGAGATTTAGAAGTCTTTAGTATAACTTATCTCACCCATTAATGTGTGTCGTGCCATAGTGAGTCCCTCTTATCAACTAAAATTAATTCTTGCATGTCATGTTTTCTTTAGTGTCATCTAGGTTTTTTTGAATAATCCAACAATGTGTGTGTGTGTGTGTGTGTGTGTGTGTGTGTGTGCCCGTTGAATAAGGAATGTGTCAAAGTGTGTGTTCGACTATGTGTGTTTATCGTGTATATATACTTACCGCAAAATTTGGAGCTGGCATGAAATATTATCACTTTTTATGTTTGTGTTTTATGCATCTCATCTTACACATAAAAATATGATTATGGGAATGTAAATGTGAATATACCTGCAACAATATATAGGATGCAAGCATTTATTGAAATGTAAGTATTATAATCTAATTAATTTACAATCAACCATTTGCAGTAATTAGAATATTAATGTATTAATAATTGCAGCCGATGATATATAATAGAATAATAGCTCGATTACACAATAAGCGATGAAGAGTTAGTTGTGCGAAATAGGTGAAAGAGGTTGATCAAATATTGTAGATCTTTGTTAACTTGATGCTTAGGAGCTATAAAATGATCTAGTATAAGACTTCTACAACTATTATATGTTATTGCCTTGAATTTTTACAGTTATGAATAGATCACATATGTGCTTTGGAGACCTTTCTGATTTGCGCCCACATAAATTTTGATGTCGATTACACTTCACTTTAAGCCAAAGCATAATTCATTGTATTTCAGGTTCTTGATTACATGCGTAATCTTACCACCGACGTACTTCTGATAACACCGCAAAAAAGTGGAAACCACATATGATTCATTATCACCCTTCATTAAAACATTAGATAACAACGAGGATAAATCATGTGTGTGTGGTGAAATTTAGACTAACCTTGATCGATTAACTAAAATGTGGAATTAGAAGTTAATCTAAAAGTTAACAACATTATGAAATAAATGTCTAAAGATAAATAAGGAAAGTGACCCAAAGTAACTAAGAAAGTAGATAGCCAAAACCTTAGTATAAAGTGAGAGTTAGAAAAGGAGCTCAATTGACTCGAAAATGCTCTCAGGACTATGTCACATGAAAACAAATGGATAGACAAAATGCAAGGAGGAAATACATAGAAGCTCGAAAAACACATATATGAGAACAATAAGGATTAGATCGTGGGTGACTCCTACGGAAGGGCAGGCGCTGTGGTGCCAATGCGAGAATATGGGTGCCAGAGTCAGTGAAAATGACCCACGAAAACTTTCCTTTCTAAGGTGTCGATAAGTGATCACCTATGTTCGGTCATCATTCCACTAGTGTCATTGGAACTCAGTTGTGTATGTTGTTGCTGAATCGGTGATGAAGGAAAGACACTATAAAACCCCCAATACAACATCAAACCCCTAAAAAGAAAGATGCATATGAAGGGATCAAACTATCCTTATTGGCCACGATGGTGGACTTACTAAATTATTTTTGCACTACATCTCAGACCCGATGTATTTTTATGTGTGTGTATGCAATCATGCCTCAAGTGCTCTTCTACCAATCACACTTTGTGAAAGTAGCTGAGCAATAACTATGTGTAGAAATGTAATAAAAGGGTGGATGGAATAGAATAAAATTCCCTCTTATGCGGTGTGATGCGAGATGAACTAGCCTTGTGCCTTGTGATGGAGCTAGATGGATGTAAATGGAGCATTTGCCTTTTGATGCGACCTTAGGTGGTGATTAAGTAGTGACTAGTGCTTGGTCCATCATTATGGTCTCATAACTTTATATTTATATGATTCTCTTGTTCACAATTTCATAATTAACCCAGAAAATCTACGACCCTGCAAAAAGATAGGAAACTCGAATGGCTAGAAAGTGCCAAAAAGTGTGGAAAGTGTAGAAGAGGCTCAAAGGCACCCAGGCTGGGACAGAAGCGCCTAGGGTGCCCGATCTTTTGGGTTGGGCACCCTATTCGAAGAATAAAATAATGCCAAATAGAAAAATTGATTGGGTGAGGTAGATGTGGGAATTCGCCCAAATGACAGCAACAATGTGATAAGTAAAATGGCACAAAATACATGGGTTAATTAGTACTTTCTTCGCTCAAAAAAACATATGAATAGTAGTATGAGACAGGACTAAATAATGTCTCAAAGTGCTTGATTTTTGTCTACACTTTGGTGGATTACTCTGCCTAACTAATCAAAGATCACTTTTGAAATCATTGCCCTTGCAAGCGAGGATCGAGCCTCAGTGTAGTTCTCATAGGTGTATGGGCAAGTATGAGTGTACATCTTTAGCCAAAACTACATAGAGTGCCCTCATGTATGTTGACACCACTGAATAATGGGCTAACTATAGAGTAGATAATGTACTTGACATGGTAGGATGTAATGTGTTTTATTTGTTAAGAATAAACCCTTTGTCCCTTGAAGACCTTTGATAATCTTAGAGTGACTTCTTTGCTCTTCCTGAAGACATGGCTACTTCACCACTTTGATATGACTTGGATGGAGGAAGTTAGACCCTCTATTTGATCCTAGTTGAGTAACTTCATTACTTGAATTAATGGTTTCTCTAAATGATGTCTCAACTATTTTTAGGAATATTTAGGAGAGCTTTTTAGTGCTTTTGATTTGATATTTGTAATAGGAGCTTTTGAAAGTGCCAAGTGTGTCAGTTATCAAGTGATATTGACTTGCTTATATAGCATTTTTAGGTCAAAATTTATGATAAGGCTAACACTTAGGAAGATGAAATGATTCACGATAGAGATATTCAAATTGAAATCAAATTCAGCGGAAAGATAAAAGGGTTAGGACCATACAAGTCTATATAAGGCTTTACTGACTTGTAGCCTTCCCAAATTTTACGGTTTTGGATAGTGAAAGTAACTTAGTGATGCGAAACTGCAAAAAGTTCTCTAGAGAATGATGTATATGGATTTGCATTTATTATTTTAGTTTAATACTTCCCAATTAGTGATAAAATAAAAGAGTAGATATGAGCTAATTCAATAAAGAGCTATAGATGTGTGTTGATTGGACTTAGAATGTAGACATTTTTCTTTCTTGTCGAGGAAAATAGCGAAATTTGTAATTTCCGAATGATAAGTTACCAAATTTGAGTGTCTACATTTCCCCCTTTAAATGTGTAATTAAAAATTGCATGCTTAAAGAAAAATACATCGATGATGTGCACACACACTTTATCTTCACTTGATAGTTATCTTCGAATGTGTGGGTGTTGGTATGCCCCATGGTGAAACATATACACAAGTGTAGTCAATGCCTATGATAGAAACTAAACTATAATTCAAAAATGTAAATAACGTTAGGATCAGGTTTTTGTAAAATTGAACTAAACAAAATTAAAGTAAAGGAGATCACGAAAATATAGAAGGAATACACTTGTTCTTTATCAAAATGAGGAAGCTCCCATTCTTGTTGTATTTTGGAGATTTAGAGTTATGCTACTTAAATATCCAAGGATTAGGGGTGATCGAGTTCCCTAATTGTGTTGAAGGATAAATTAGATGTGTTGATTGCATGCGAAATCAACTTCGAAAGGAGAGAGAGGAATCGAAGGTACTCAAATTAAGAGAGAGTATTATGTATAAAATATTTAGTAATATTGATATCTTCCCTTTGAATTTGTAAAGAGGAGATAGATGAAGGAATTCGCTATGAATAAATTAGTCACATAGATACCTTTTAGCAAACCCATGAATCACTGCAGATGTAGAAGGATTCCAAGCCTTTGTAAATAAACTACACAAGTCAAAATCAAATGGATATACCATGCCCCATGTTATGTCTTAAATTCCTAACACATGAGTCGAGACTAAGTATATAAATATGAAATAATGTACATGAGAAGAAGAAGGCATCTTTATGCCCTCAAAACCTATTCTTGTAATTGCATCATTGTAGTGTAAAGGAGAAGGAATGAAGAACTCATCCCCCTTGTATAATGCTTTGTATCAAGTGTAATATATGTCTCAAATAGAATCATAAGTCTGAAAATATCTATAGGAGTATTAAACTATTAGGAAGTTTTTATGATAATATTCCCCATTTTATCCTAGGAATATCTAATGTGGTTCGAGACCATACTACTACGTCTTGACTAAAGTGTATAATTTCAAGGACTAGTATTTATTTCTACTTATTAGTATTTGTACTGTGTTTGAGGATTTTACCTTGTAAAAACATGTGTAAGTGTCATGTGTTATTTTTATCGGTTATAGATGTAAAATATATCTTGATGAATCCTAACCCTCTCTTTTGGCGTGCATGTGATAAATCATTTAGTGTGTTGATCGAAAATATGTGCTTCCCATGTTGGATAAGTATAATAATTTGTGTTGGATCACATAGAAGGATGTAATAATGGCCACCATTGGGAACCTATTCATGCAAAGAGGTTCACAACACCGACATGGTTGGAGATCATGGAGTGTACAAAGTAAACAACATCAACACACAACAAGAAAAAGTACCCGATACATATATGAGTCACATAGAAGTAAACCACAAACGATAGTGTAATAAGAGAGAATCAAGATAATATGAGCGAAAATTATAGAAACATAGTCACATAGAAGGCATAGACCATAAATATGGGACACCCACGGATTAATCAAATATGAAGACAATCATGATAAAGGAAATGTAGGTGTTATATAAAAAAGAAGCACATGTGTATACACACAAGATAGGTAGAGTCTGATAAGCCACAACCATAAGAAACCCCTGAAAGGTTCAGAATAATCAAGGCACTCATTGGTGTATGGAAGAAAGCGATCATGTATTCAAACTTAGATCGAAGTAGTCATGGAAATAAAATTAGTCAATTAATCAAGTAAACAAAAAAGTACAACAAAAATTAGCAAGTATTCCACATATGCAAATAACAAATGCAATGTGACAAGAAAGTGTTACACAAAACAATGATGGTAAAATTATAAATAGAAAAGAGAGGGATAGTGTTACTTACTTGAAGACATGTGTGTTAGTCATGCTTAGCATCATAATGATAACACACACACACACACACACACACACACACACACACACACACACACACACACACATAATCAAGTGTAATGTGAGGAAGTGTGACGGTAATTGAAATGAAACTAAAACACATGTATAATTTAGTAGATACTTACTAACTATTAATGGTAATGATAAAGGGATGAAATTGACACCTTGCCATTTTGTATGTCAGATTTATGTATTATGCCCACATCAAACTCGATATACCTCATAAACACATGTGTGTAAAGTATATAGAATATATATATTATCTATAAAACTAATATGACCACACAACATGTGTAAAAGTAATAAGGTATCGATCAAATTATGAATTGGTCCAGATTTTGTAATTTTCTAATATTTGAAAGTTTTTGTATTGTGTGATTATTTGAATGTTTTTATCATTTTGTAAATAACTATGAATGGGAAGGAGGTGACACAACATATACCCAACTTGTGGGCTCTGTCCAGGAAGAAAGACAAACCTAAAAGGTGAAGGAGACTCAAGCCTTACAAGTGTCATTAAGAAGAAATGATACTTTTGTATAATCTATGTAGGAATCATAATATGTGAAGATTGTAAGTGACATAGGAAAAAAAAAGACTCATGAGGATTAATATGTGCCACAGCTAGTAGCTTCTTTGATGCCTTTATAAGGTTTTTATTAGGTGTCTTATAATCTTTTTCCATGCCTTGTAGTTTTTTTATTTCTTCTCTAAATTTTATTAGAATTTCATATTATTCTTTTTCGTATCTTTGAAATTTCTTTGATTGTTTTTCTTATTTTTATTAGATACCATTTTGACACACTTATTAAAGATATGTTTTGATAAACATATCACTTTACTTATATTTTCATTAGATGTTAACTATACCTTCATTTTTTTTCCTTTTCATGTTTAGCCATAGATGTGATCACATTTATTGTAAATATACATAGGTAAATCCATACACCTGAAACATAAATCCAATATAAAACAATCATCAATTTGTCTTGCATGTAGAATCCCGAGTATTTTGATATATATATATATATATGTTGCCAAAATAAACAATCTGGTTGATTTTGGAAACTATTGTTAACTCTTCCAAACTTAGAGGCATTCAAATGGATTTATTTTAGGATTTTCATGCCCCATTGGTTTAAAAACTTATCAAAAATAGCTTCCACTATTGTTTCCAAGCTTCGCACATGTCGAGATCTTGATTTTTAGAAGTGAAAACCAATTCTTTTTAGATTTTGATTTGTACACTGAAACATCCCAAAACTTAACTTCTTTTATGTTTCATTACTACTGAAAAGGATATCAATCTTAATTATTGAAGACTAGGAAAGGTTTTATTAAGTCGTGTCTTTAAAACCCTCGTGGCGCTAACCATTTATCAAGTCTTTAATTCACCCATATTGTTTATTGGAAACAAGTCATCGAATCTACCACGTGTTAATTCATCGTGCACTTTGTTGTTATTCACAAAGTGAACAATACTTGACCATATCTTCAAGTTTTAAGGTTATTTCACCCAATGAGCCAGACCCATATAGGTCAGCGGTGCACTGAAAACTCTCATGAGCCTTAAGCATTAAATTTCTTTATATTGTAGATTTTGATGCGTGAAAATTGCTTAAAGTAGAACACATAGTAGCGATCGAGTCTTTTAGGTTATCTAAATTTCAACATGAGGTGAAAAGATAACCTGCAAGTCTAACATGCTAGCCCGATGATATGCATGTCAATATATGAAGGAAACTAGTGGAAATCAGTTAACCCATGAGCTTTAAAAGATTCATTCTATTATATTCCTTCCACATGCCCCTAAACCACCAATTGAAGAAATGTCAAATAAAGACATGTGATAGAAATTTGTGCAACCCCAAATTTGTCGCAGTATAAGTCTAATGAGAATAAATTTGAAGGCTCATCCCCGATGTTTATTTGAGCTTCGAGGGCATCGAGTGATGACACAATTGGGTATTTGTTATTTTATTTTATATTTGCAACTAATACCTCCTTTTTTCCTGCATGCAATACCATTAGAAGGTCTCAAGGATAGAATTTCATTTTGAGCATGGTTGCAAAGTAGATTATTGAATCATGGAGGGAGATCATCTTGGGATATTTTGGAGGTTTTTCACTTGCATAGCCAATGGATCAGGTATTTGAAAATAACTTAAAGATTATTACATGGATCATTCTTATTCCCTTTGGGAGATACTTACGGATCATTCTAATTCCCTATGGGAGATGTTTTGGGCTAAAATAATGCTCACTTGGCCACCTAAGAAAAATAGGGAGTTAAAATAAGCCCCAATTAGACTTGAGGATGAAATTGTCTATTAGCAGTTGTTTTATGGTCACCTGATGATGGTAGTTTTAGAAAAATGACAACTTTAACTTCAAATCACTTTATCTCCACTTATCTCATGGCTATTCATTGATCTGGAGGCTGAGACCTTATCTCAAAAACAAAATATATACTTAATTGCTTTGCATATAAGGTCATATATGAGATAAGGTCTAATTTTATTTTCCATATCTATCGAGGGGTTTATTGATAGGGTTTTGGTTTGAGCCTCGTAGTTGTAATCCATCGGCGCGAACCATCGTAGACACTTTAGATATCTTTTGGAATATGTACAGAGACAAATTTGGGTGATTTTCTTGAGCCAATCTTCTCAAATACATTTGTTGACCTTCATGAACCTTCTAGAATATATTTTAGACCTTCTATGAGTCATGTTGGCCATTTTGTCTTGCTAACTTTCATTAAGTGTCAAATCCATTGATGGAAAAGGGTGTGTAGGTATCATATGAGTCCCCATGAGGTGTTTGTCAAAAGTCAAACACATGATTTATTTCATTGATAGAGTGGTACTTGGGTGAAGTAACATGGTGTTCCGCGTGTGTTTGGTGCGTGGTCTAGTGTGCGTGGTCATTATATGAGTCCTACTTGAGTTTTTGAAAGGTTTTATGAGTGCCACAGCATGGTCATTATGATGTGTTAAGGGTGTACTAGTGTCTACATATAGTCATTAAGGTCATTTTCATGGATTGGCATGGTTGAGTCGAGGTCATTGCTTGGCTTCTCCTAGTCCTAAAGCATATATGATATGGGAGGAGTATGAGTTTTGCATTTAATAAGTATTTTTTTAGTATGGTAGGAGAATGGTTATAGTTTACAGCAAATAGCATGTGGCAGTGATGATTCAAGTCAAAACTCAAAGTTATGATGGTATGGTCCTTGGCAAGCGAAGCAAGAAGGTGAAGATAAGGAAGAATATACGGATAAGTCACACTATGGCTGGAAAGTTTGAAACTATTTGAGATTAGGTGAGTTTAGTTGTTATAGAATATTTTT
>CM031242.1:819655215-819714545 GCA_018340775.1 Taxus wallichiana var. yunnanensis | reverse complement strand
AAATGTTTTATTCTATTTTGATTGAATAATATTCCCGAAATTAATGATTGAACATAGTACAAAGATAAAAGTTATGAATGGATAGAGATGAGGAGATTGGATTTTGAATGTGAGCATTTTTCCTATAAAGGATCTGAGGAAAAAAATGATAAGTTACCGTTTTAAGAGTCTACATTTTCTCCCATTAAGTTTATAGTTGAAAATTACATGCTTAAAGGAAAATTATCTGCTGTTGTGTAAAAGCACACATTTTTCCTTTCATCACAAGGTTATTCCATTATTCTGGTACATGTTTGCACGATCTATGATGAGTATCTACAGCACAAAGTGCAACGATATCTCAAAATAATAAAATAATTGAACATATAGATCAAATTCAAAATTTATATGCTTGTAAATTCAGACTTGTAAATATTATGATTGAAGGACATGCAAAAGTATGGATAGAATACACCTATATCTTTATCAGGGAGAATCTAGGGAAATTGTTTTCATGCCTGAATCATGACAACTCAAGTAGAGAGGGGAGTTACATTCCCGAGAATAGAAGTGTAACTCCCGATGATGCATATATGTTGTGCCTGATGGCCATTGATGCATGTAAGAGAATCTCATAATGACCCTAAATGACACATGGACCTATGATCTCACCTAAGTGAGATGACTCACCTAATGATGTGGAAAATAACACACACCAACCCCCCTTCATCGTAACTTAGGATGAGGCGGCAAGTCAAGAAATGAGAAATGGGTCCCCTGGCTTGATGAGGTACCCATGTACAAGAAAAAGATCCCAAGCAGTGAAGGAAAACCCAGTGGGAAAAACATCCACCACAAGAGAAAAAACACTCTCTAATCTAAGAAAGATGCCAAAATGGGTCCCGCCATAGGCGAGCTGAAAAGGTACCCATGTACAAAGAGAAATCTCTCGAAAGAAAAGAAGAAGAAGAAGAAGAGGAGAGAGAGGAATGCAGAAGATGCCATGGATGGATCTGAACTCTGCAGCTCTAGGAGGTCTCCCAAAAGAATGTCGATGATGAGATCCTCTGCCTCTGGACTGAAGAAGAGCCACCCACACTGAACTATGTGCCTACCCTTAGGAAGGACAGAAATGATGTGTTGGAAGTCCACCCCCACTCCTGAAAAGGAAGAAGGCAACAACACGAAGAACTCTGAGTCTGGTGCACGAAAGTGTGACATAGGTCTAGCAAGTGAGTGCGAAGGAACCGAAGGTAATGCCACGTGCGTAGAACTATCAGAGTGAAAAGAGGAACACCCAGAGAAAGGATGTCCAAGTGATGTGAAGGGAACAAAACATCCTCCACAATAGAAAAGGGATCCACAAGAGGGTGGATCAATGAAGGTCTCTGGAAATGTGGAAGTGACATGATTCCCGAAGGGCACTCCCAACAACAGAGATGATGAACTCCTCTGAAACACCTGTAGATGGATGAGGACTGTAGTGCATCACAAGTAGACTCTGTGAAAAGATGACTAAGGTCGGGCGTAGATACTCGTCCCAATGAGGGCTCAAAAACGAGAAGAGCGATGTCGAGATAGGTATGAGTCATCGATGAAGGTAGAGGAGTGGAAGGGGCCTCGCACCTTTGGAAGTGGAAAGGAGGTGGGTGTGATGAATGATGTGTGATCTAGTAGGAGACTACTCGATATCTGATGAGATGTGGGATGTGTCAACACTCTCTAGAATAGTGAGAGAAAGAGGAGAAGAGTCCTCTGTAGTACTCTCGACATCAGAACTAGGTGCACAATCCTCATCATCAGAAGTAGAACCAAATGAGTCTATGTCTAGTGGAACTATCATCACATGAAGAAATGGAGGAGACAATTGAATCAACAACAACAATGACAATGGTGGCAGTATGTGAAGGGTCTCCATAGAGGGATTGAAGAATGCTCCAGACACGGTGAGGTGGATCTGAGTCTGCCACGTGAAACCAGAGAGATCGAGAGACATGCATCATCATGTGACCAAAGACATGGTCACAAGTGTCGAAGTCCTCTAGATGACGATGATCAGTGGGTGCAAGAACTGGCCCAAGCAAGAAGGGTAAAAGACCCTCGTGGGCGAAGTAACGTTCCATGGAAGCACGCCAAGCTGAATAGTTCCCTCTCCCGGTGAGAAGTGGTGGAGGCTGTAAAGTGATCCTACTGATGCTCAAGTCTAGAAAGAGCACTCTCCATGATGATCAAAAAGTGCAAGATGCACAAAAGCAAGACGTCGGACTCGGCCGATAATGCGTCTGCGTGTGAAAGCCCAAGAGTACTAGTCAACCCCCTAGAATGTGGCACTTTATAAAGTAGTGCATTTACAAAACTGACAATGTCATCATGTAATGTGTGAAAAATCATGCAACTTTGACTAAAGAAGCGCTAAAAATGAGCAGCGAGTCAAAAGTTATAGCATTAAAAAAGCGATTCCATGGCAATGATGGAAAATGCAATAAATGTTGCAAATGCATTAAAAAAGTGCTCGAAATGGGTGCAAAGGGTATCGTGTGGGTACTCGTTGGAAATGGCATCAAATTTTAGGCAGGGTTTGTTTTCTTGTGAGGGGGGATTAGCCTCTGCCCGACCAGGACCTCGCCCTCGTCTTCGACACTCGAAGGAAGGATGATTAAATACAAGCAAAAAACCCAGCCTAAAATTATTACAATGCCAATGAATGAAATGTTTTTTTAACACCTTAAAACATTAAAAAAGGTGGAGTTTTTACCCACGTTTGGAAGAGTATCTTCGAAGGAGCTCTGTCATGTTTCAAAAGGGCAAGTTAAAAGAAATATGTGTTAGAAGTGGACGGTTTGGAGGTTGTGTTGAAGACATGTCAACATGTATGGAGATGCCACAGATGTGCGGAGTGGAGAGATGAAATGCCCATTTGGAGAATGATGTTGGGGTTGTTGTTGGCCAGATGTTTGGAGTATCGGAGTGTGAAAGAAAGTGCGAAATGTTGAAAGTCCCATAAAAAAGCACGTAGGAATGGAAATTGCACTAATGTTGCAAGGGAGTGCATTGCGAGTTAAGGTGCTTCGTGGCTAGGTGTGAGCTGATTAGTTTGCTGGAGATGATTCGAGTTGGCTAAAAGCGTTGAGCAAATGAATGTTTTCAATCATAATTATGAAAAAAAGAATGAATCGAGGTGAGTTTAAAGAACAACGAGTAGCAAGAAGTGCAAATTTTTTCAAGTGGCCAACGTTTGAAGTGAAAGGCTAAGAACATGATCGAATTGAAGCGGAATTTAAAAAACACAGTTCATGACAGCGAGAAGTTAGGCAAAAATGCACTTTTTGAACCAAAATGCCAGAAAAAAATCCAAGAATTATGATGAAAAAAGTCAAATTAAAATCAATGCAAGTAACAAATACCACAATGAGCATGAGCTGAACAGTTAGGAGAAAACAAAAGGGAGAAAAATGATGCAGGAAAAGCGTTGAGTGAATCATGAGTGTAAGAAAATGCGAACCAAAAATGCGAAAAAACTGCAAAATGAGCCGTCAAGCAAAAGGCTGAAATCCCATGAAAGAGAACTGAAAGATAAGAGTTAGGCCATGAAAGTTAAGCAAAAACACAGTCAGGAAGCTCAAAAACACCAAAAAATCAAGTGGCGAATACTCGCCAAGACATAATAAACCACTTAAAAAAAGCACTCTCTAAAACAAAATGTAAGCCCCGAACAATCGAAGCTCACAAACAAACTCTTAAACACCCAAAAATGAAACAAACACAAATGAAACCACAAACAAACCAATGAGAGGTATAAACCCCAAAATCAATGCAAGAAGAGCACAAACGAATATCCATTACGACACATGCAATGAAATCTGAATATCATGCCGGAAGCCGAAAAACACACAAAAATGCGACAATGAGTGCACAGATCCACAAGATCCACTTTGATACCATGAAAGAGGGTTTAAAACCCATGCGAGGATCACGAGGGATGACGTGCACATCAACGATGTGTGCGAAATGCAGCGTGAAGAGATCTCGGGAGGAGCGAGCATCAACCGAATGTGCATGCAAAGATTTGAAACATGGGCAGAACTTGGTTAAGCCATAAAACTCTCCTCTATCTCATAGATCAAATGGGGTGTACATATAGGAGGTGTTGAGTAACCCCCAGTGTTGCAATCATGACAACTCGAGTAGAGAGGGGGAGTTACATTCCCATAATAGAAGTGTAACTCCCAATGATGCATATGATGCACATGCATGCGTTGACACACTGACGCGTAAGAGAATCTCATAATGACCCCTAAATGACACATGGACCTACGATCTCACCTCCATGTTCTACCCACTTAACTTGTGATATATTTGAACCTTATTTAACCTTAGGTTGCCAATGGTGATATAAACATTTCCATTCGTGGTAAAAAAGGTGTAAGTGGGTTAATGCATTATAACTTAGACCCATAGGATCACATTGAGAAAGAAATGTTGTGGTCAGAAAATAAAGAAATGTGTAATTTTGAATGAGCAGGAAACACGCTTGACCTGACCCAAAAAAGTATATCAAAAGAAAAAACACAAATACATTTGTAAAACTTAGTGAGTAAAATAGGAATAGTGCTAAATAAAAATATTTTACTCCATTTAAAAAAAAAATGTGTTCTTATATCATATTAAACATGTCTGAAAATCTATAACAAAAGTAGTAATGTAATCATCTAAGCTAATGTTATCTAGAATATCATTTCATGAAAAAGTAATTGCTAATAAATAACAATGTACCATTTCATAAGTATTTCATGGAGAAGATGGCATTGTCTTCATAAATCCTGAAACTCTCTGGGACACCAACATGGTGTCACAAAACAATCTTCAATAGAAGGCTTGTACAATGTGTAATTAGATAAACTAGGTGCATACCCATGTAAAATATTCATGAAGCCACAAACATGGGATACCCTGAATAATGTCTTGACTCGAGAAACCCTTAGTCAGCCATTAAGGCATATAAAAAAACATTCATATCATCATAATAAGATAAAACCCTAATCAAGTGAATACATGTGGGCTATTCGTAAGAAATCTTCCGAAATGCAATCTATGTAAACAAGAAGGGTCTACAATAGCCATAAAATTCCAAGAAAACTAGTAAAGTAAAAACATAAGAAAAATAGGTTATATCTACACAAAATAATATGTAAATATTAAAACCTACATCTAAATAGACAACAATAAACTATGTATGTAATACAAGCATGATGAGAAGGTGTAAAGTAGCATATAATGAAATAAAATCACCTATATAGTGTGGTGATAATATGAGAATAGTGTAAGGGAACAAGATTGGCCATGATCACGTGAAAATCTTGAATGTCATCTGCATCAACTTTTCTCAAGATATCTCAAATGGACTGAACAATGTGAACTGTAAAAATAGATCTGATTCTTAATCAAGATCAATGTGACAAATATCATGTATAAAGTAACTCTTATTCAAGAAAACTAGAACATGCCTGATTTTGTCACAATTTTTCTCATATAGTTCAAATGAACACATGTGTAACTTGTGATTATGGCAATGTTTTTGACATAGTTTTAAATGACAGGCTAGATATGTATATGAAAACATGGATAAAATCACACTAAGAAGATTGTATCGGAGTGGTAACCAACATCCAAATAGTGTAGTCAAGTATAGGCCTCAAATATGTCATAAGTAGAATAAGGATAACCTCATGTAGAAATTCCGAGTAGTCATAATATGATAATAAACACTGAGGAAATATAAATACTTACAAATAGTATGAGTAGAATCACTCCAAATTGGATTCTCACTTTACATTGTGTTTAACTTCAAAACAGGCACATTTTGATCATTGTTTTTGAAGGTGACACACATTTTGATTGAAGAGATATGATATAGCATGTGATGATTAGGGATAGTACTACATGCTGGCTCAACACACCAAAGTAGTCACAATCATATTGGAAGCATCATTAAATACCAAAGTAAGTAAAATAGTCACATAACTTTTCACATATGCAATTACTATGTACATTAAACTCTAAATACTTCATTTATATGCATGATAAATGTTGGTAAAAATTTTTTGAGGATGTAGATTCATTAGTTTTCTGTGTCCATGAACTAAGCCCCTCCTTCTTTGGTATGGGGAGGCTTCCATTATTGAATGTAAACTAAATAAAGTTGTGGGGTGGTTGATAGGTCGAGGATCACACATGAATACTCCACTAAGCTTGTGGAAAAGTTGCTTGTATAATGTACAAGGGAGGAATTAGATTGGAAAGAGGTAAAGGGGGGTAGGAGAAATAGAGAGAGAGAGGTTAATGTTTTGAGTAGGAACTAGCATATTCTCATCAATAGTAACTAGAGTATATCCACATTCAAAAGAAACACAACAATGATAAGCAGCAAAAAAAGACTAATAAATCAAAGACACAAGTTTTATAGATCCATTAATCAAGGACATAAAGTTCCTTCTTGGTTATACAAGATTACAATGCTTTACAAAGTTGGAAAGTAGAGAGAGAGTAGAAGAACATAGGCAAGAAGATAGAAGAAATGAATCTTTATTGCTTGCAGTAGTAGTGATACAAAGCCCAACAACTAAAAACAATCAACAATTTCCAACCCCTTAGAATGGAGAAACCATTCCAATTTATATCTTACAAATATGTTCTTTTATCTCCCTCCACATGACTTTTCACCTTTCCTCGTCACTTGTGACCTTTCACATTCCTAGGGAATAAAAGTGAGCCTTTTTCTTATTAATGAGAAATAACTCCTATAATATCAAATTAAAGTCACTTAAGTGAATAAGACAAAATATGAAAAATTACATTCTTAATGAAGAATTAGAATATGGAGAGAGAAGAAAGAGGAGGAGAGAGGGTTGATGATCAATCTGATGAAGAAGAAGCCTCTGTTGATGAAGAACTAGCCCTCGGTGAACTTTGAGGAAATACTCTAGAATGAGCTCCTCGCCTTTGAAATATTTATTGAAATGGGCTGCCACACTACCACCTTTTTTTCCTCTAGAATATGAACATAGATCGATAGTTTGATTTATGTCTCGGAACATCACTGATAGTCTTGCACTGATTAAACCACACCTTATGATCTCCCACAATGTTAGAGATTGAGCCTCTAATGTTTGCAAGGACTCCAAAGTATCCTCATTGAAGGAGAAAGGATCACCTACCTCTTTCTTGACCAACTCTTGGAAGGAACTAATGAGTCCTTCCAAGATGAATTTTCAGTGAGTGGAAGTGATATGAGCTTTTGTACACAATTTTTAACATCATCTAAAATATCAAAGGCATGTTTCCCATAAGATTCAAGTTAGTGATAGCATCATTGATCATGTCACATTTGGCATTCATTATGTGCGTCAAACTGAGACAAGTTTTCAACGGTGGATGTAAATGCATTCCTACTCACGAGTGTGGGAATCGAGGAAACTCATTTCGAACACAAGTGGGAACACACTATCCCAATGAGTATTCTCCCTCTCAATCTCTTCCCTCATCATCATTACTTTGAAATAGTGCGAGAACATACTTGAATAAGGAGAGAATATCTGAAGTATCGATTCCTTTCCTTTCTCGAGAATATTTTCAACCCACTTATCATTGGCTTTCCCTTGCATGGTGTAACCTTGGGCTCTCTTGATCAATTGAGGATCAAAGTTTCTTATGGTAGGAATTAATTTTGTAGGAGGAAGGGTTGTCTACATTTAGGCTCCAGGAAGGATCATACATAAGTAGTGAGAGTTCTCACATTCTCCTCTAATTTCTCCATAGTTTGTTTATACTCATCATTCTAGCAAGCAAGTGAGCCATGAATTCCTTGAATAGGTGTGCATCTCCTTCATGTGTGGCTTTACCTAAGGATATTTGGGTCAACCATAATCACCTTGAGTCATCTCTTCCATATGTTTTACAACTTTGGGTCAAGCTACCTCTATATCTTTGGGATCAGGGCCCTAGAAAAGAAACAGGAGGCTACTTGTGTTTTCTTGCTTCGGTTAGTTTTCATGAATTTTGAGAAAGCCTCAAAATTAGGTGTTGTAGCTTGTTTCACCATCCTTGACTCACACTCAAGTAGCTCCATAATCCATGAGGAAATTTTCTCCGGATTAGACACAACATTAGGCATGGGGGCACTTTCAGGTGCTTGGTAAGGGATCACATTTTTCCGTGATGGGATGATTCTTCTGAGAAGGATACACTTGGATGTCGATGAAGGAGAGGAGAATGTGAAGGTCAATTTCACCTAGTTTGATAGACTCATTGGGATCTTGATGATTTTATCCTTCGTATGAATCCTCCTATGATCGTAAACTTAAGTGTTATCTTCTTCCACTATCTTTCTCTTTGAAGATTCTTGAGTGAGTGGAACCCATGGTTTTCGGATGCCCTTAGAGAGGAAGTGTTAGACACCTATATATTAATGAAATAAACTCTCTTCCTTTTGAACCATTCTCTTGATATTTGGATTACTACTGCAGTCCTCTCCTTAATATCACTTGATTCTCTTGTATTCCATAGATTGAAGGAATGGGTGAATATTACAAGCATTTATTACTTGGGATTAAATAAGTCGACCCATCATCTTTTATCCCCTTAGTAAAAAAATCAAATTTTAGATTCCTCATCTGATCTACCGCCATCCCTATATAGTCTCTTTTCTATACCTCAAAATCATCCATGCAATTGGCCTAGTAGTCTAAAATTTGGGGCATATGGTGAAAACTAGAAAAGTGAAGGTCTTTGGATTTCTCCTCCAATCAAAGTCAGACCTAGATGTGTAGGAGTAAAGATTGAGGTCAAAAAAGGATGCTTCAATGTTTTTCACATCTATGATATTCTCACATGAATATGTTCCCAAGGAGATGGGAAATGATACACCTTTCTCTTTGGAAATCTTACTCTTGACATGAATGTGATCCAGCCGTCTACACAACTTGAACATTATGATTTTTTCACTCAGTACAGGTATCCGAGAGGAGCAAGATCATATCATGTGACTCTAATATAGGTGAAGGTAGGGAGCTGGATGAAGTGGCTCCCATAATTTTTTTATCGATGTAATTGTTATCCAATTTCACTACCCTCCGGCAAAATTGGACAATGCATGGGTGAGTTCACATTGTCATTCGACTGTGAGAGTTCGTGAGACACTTCTTGATCCTCACAAGGAAAATTTTGTATAGTAGAAAATTATTAAATGGTGGGTTAAATCTCAACAAATTGGCAAAAACCAGGTACACCGGGCACCTTCATAAGGGCCTTATAGCATTAGAAATCCAAAAGTTACATGAAATGTTAAAAGGATTGTGTAAATTGAGAAATCTACCCCTTGGTTCGAATTGAGCCCATCGAGCTCATAGCCGAGTTATTTTTGGGAGGACCGGTCTCATTAAATAAGGTCGATTGGATTCGAGGATAACCAAGTCCACATGAGGAGGTCGAGCCATTCGGGCGTACCGAGGCACTCTCTATAAAGATCGAGCCAAAGGAAATGAAAATTTTCCTTGTGAATCGAGATATCCGTATCGGGGGTCACCAAATTTCTCACAAGACCACCAAGTTGTTTGAAGGGAGACATCATAACCAAGCTGTAGAGGTGGAATTTCTTGGAAGCTCGATTTGAGTGTGGATCGAGCCCAAATAAAATCATAACAAGTTATATCTTACGGCGAATGGATGAGGTTACTCACCCAGAGCACATGTAGAGATCGAGACCAAGATGGTTTGAGCAAAGATAATGGCCTGAGCAAGATCATAGGCCTACTCCGGGAGGAACCAAATTGAGTTCACAAATATATGTTTGGCTATGATGAGTTCATCCTATATCTCATTCTTGAGGCACCCAGTCGATATAATATGTGAGTGAGCTCTTTGAAAGGGTGAGTCACTCCCACTCTATGATGAATTACATTTTGCGAGAGGTCAAGACCCATTACGCATTCAGCGAATGGTTTCTTCAAGGCCAAACTATTTATTGGATCAAGCTTGTTGAAAGCATGATAAAACTAAGTGGCATTCCCAGGCATAGCTGATCTCATAGTTGAGAACTAGAGGCTGATTCATTTTAGAGGGTTGCGAGAGGTGAGTTGAAGATTGAATGACGAGCTCATGGTCAGAGAAGATCGATGAGCCCATTGCGGGGTGAAAGGAGGGACGTAGGGATCGCCATGCGGCGACTCATGCATTTCCAAAAAGGTAAAGGAAAGTGGGATGTCTCAAAAGTGTGTGGGGATCCACGTGTATAAAGTATTATGCGTGAAAGGGGGTAGTTCCTACTAATAGGTAAATCTACGATCACGAAGCATGAATGTCAAATGGTGTGTGAATGGGGTGGCTACCATGAAGTCATTGAGATGGAAAGGGTTTAAGCTATGATTCATAGCTCGTCAAATCCCAATACACATGAACACGTGAATCTCAATTCGGTATGGACATGGAAGCATTGATTTTGGTCCAAGATGGGAGCCACTGATGCATGGGATGAGTTGGTATTGAGCACATGGCACTAAGTTGGATTTGTCGATGGGTAGGAGGAGTGCATGAGGTAGTTGGATGTCATGCGAATGTAACATGGGATGCTTAATGTGAAAAAACAAATGCAATACCGAGCTAGAGTGATGCGAAGGACTAGTGGTGTAGGAGTTTGATAGTACCAGTAAGAGGGCCAGGTGGTGAATGAAGGATGTCGGCTCGGTAGAGCTAGTGAAATAGCTATTCACTTAAATGCTCAACCACTTCTATCCACCCCCATAATGCAAAATGATGAAAATGATGGGCCCCAAATATTTTAAAATGCCCAAAGCATTAAATCATGCTGAAATATTATAGAAGAGGAGAAAATATTTAAAATTCATTTCCAAGAAGAAATTTAATTGCAGAGACCCATGAAGGCCAAGTAAACTTGTGCAAATTCAAAAAATAACTACCTACACTCAAAATCTCATATCTTGAGCAATTCTCAACAAAATAGCACAAATGAATACTTGTTGGAATCATGGCTCTAATCCTAATGCATGGTAGCCAAGAAATTTAGGGATTGATGAATATTTGATGGAGAATTTTGTAGAAAATGATCCCAGTTTTGTGTGGTTGTTGGAGAGTGGTTGAGAATGCATTAATGAGCATGGGCAATCATTCCTTCTCTATTGCAGGTCATGGGATAGCATGAGGATCCTTTTGCAAGAAAAATACCATTAATTGTACTCATTTATTACATCTTGAAAGTGGTTGAAAATGAAATTTTAGGATTTTTCTTTCCCTCTCTCCTCATTTTATAAATTGTAATCTGGGACTCATTTGTAAATGAGTTAGTTGTTCTTACTTTTATGCCCCCTCTCTCTTTCTTCTCTACTAGGGTTGAATGTGGAGCTTAAGCCTCCTTCCCAAGATTTGTAATGGAATTTTCTTACCTCTTTCCCACTAATGATGTACTATGTAAATTCATGGAGCAATAAAATTAGTTTTTGTGATGGATTTTGTCCATCCTTTACATATTTTTTTGTCTCTATTTGCCTCGCTTCATTGCAGGGTATACTGTGCATATTTTGATGCTTATTGCAGGTTTGTGGGAGATATGTTTAATGGGTATGAAATGGTGTTTTATGTGAATCTATCTCTGGTATGTGGTGCATCTTGTCCACCCTCTCCTTTTCTCACCTCTCTCCATTTTAGGCAATTGAATCCTTGGCTAACAACCTCCTTTTATGGTGTATTGTTACTTTTACTATAGGTTTTCTTTTCCTACACTCACTCTCTCTCTTTGGTCCCTTGGAAGATAGGATTAGGATTAGTTTTCTTACCTGTATTAGGAGTATTTAGTGGTAGGTAGTCTAAGAGTAGGAACCAGCCTTCTCTGGAGGGTCATCTCAAGCCCGCAAGTCCCATAGCTTGAGATATGATCCAATGTTACACAAATTACACTAAATGCCTCGTCCACTTTCGGACCATTCAGAAGGGTGCTATAATTTGGTGATAATAGATAAGCTTTAGGGAAGATATCCTTTATTCTATATTTCCCTCAAGGAGTTTGATGATGAATATGGTGAGTGTGTCATTCGCCTGGACATAGTGGGAATTTCTCTCCTTATGAGTCATCTGTGGATACTTCTCGTATGTAAGTGATTTTTGAGGCACATAGGAAGTAATAGACAATCCTCTAAAGAATCTTTTGAAAAAAATGGAATACACCAAGGAATAAGTCATGGTGAACTTCTTAATTGTGTGTAATTGCATCATTCTTGATGGATGTTGTCGTTGATGATCTTCCCCAATCCACCATCTAGTTTCCTTTTATTGCCACTAGGATGAACTAAGCCATCCAATCTTGAAAAGTATTTCATTGTCTCCTCACCCATTACTCTACTCAGAAGGACAATGACACCATAATAGGCTTCATGGAATTCACTCCATGATAGGTATTTTTGGGATACGAGAGGTTTCTGCCTTATTTGGTCAAGGAACCCTTTGTTAGGCCTTGTAAATAGGATTCATGAATTTCCCACTCTTTCAAATCAAATTCCTTGGTTATGATGACCATGTTTTTACTGGTGTGAATTCGTAGGCACTAATATATTTCATTTGGAGTGAGGATTGCAAGGATCAAGTTGTCATTTACCATGATTATTTTGGTGTTAGGATCAAATGAGGTGCACATGCCAAGACAAGTTTGGTGCTCTAAAAAAAGATAGCGAGATGCCCTCCTACCCTGAATAACCCACTTGAGTGTATATTTTCCTTCACCACTCCTCATGGATCTTTCATCATTACGGGCTTCGTGTCTTCCATGTCCATATGGGTGACATCATTGTCTCCCACATTGGGGTATTTTATGATTAGTGTTGAAATAGGTTTGAGACCAGAATATGTGGCCTTCGTGGTGGGAAAAAGTAATGAGATGGGTTACATGT
Source organism: Taxus wallichiana var. yunnanensis (assembly GCA_018340775.1). Taxonomy (NCBI): domain Eukaryota; kingdom Viridiplantae; phylum Streptophyta; class Pinopsida; order Cupressales; family Taxaceae; genus Taxus; species Taxus wallichiana. The sequence goes on along the minus strand of CM031242.1, from coordinate 819,701,616 downwards.
GAGATTATGGGAGTGACTTGAGTTCAATTACAAGACTTACTATTTTTAGTAAGCCCTATCTAGGATAGCTATTTTTATTAATTTTTCCCAATCTTCACTTTCTCATGGTTTTTGTTTGTTTGGTGTAACAAGGATGCTAAGATTATACCATTATTGTAAACTTACTATATTTGGAAAATTGAGGTATTGCACACTTACGATTTTTATAAAAAGATATTTTTGGTGTCAAATTGCAATGAAATTGGTCTCAAAATTCCAGGTTTTACTTCAGGACCTTCTGCTCTAGTTTTTGAGGTTTTTCAATCACCAAAACTCTATAGATCTAAAAATGAAAATTCCCAGGCTACAAATTTCAAATGGTTGTTGTAAATTATATAGAGCATCAATTTAAATACTCTTACATTCAGCTTGAATGTGTTTTTGAAAGGAGTGCCCTGGAAAAGTTTGATGGAAATCGGGTGTATGGTTTGTGAGTTATGAGCAATTTTTATTTTTAGTAGTATAGATGTCTAGAAGAAATTCATTAGCATAACGGATGAAAATGGAGGTTTGGAGTGAAAATCATAGCACCATAAATGTGTGAAATGAATAAGTGTTTATGAGGATCGAGATAGTCATATTCATTTGCAATTTTCAAACTATCACTCAACTTGACAGCTTAAAAGTGGTTTTTCACATGACCGGAAACTAGAGAAAGAATGGAAGGTGTAATTTTACATTTCCCTTATCCCCTTTGCACCTATTAAATTCTAAGGGGACAACAACGATGATAAAATGCACCATGGGTGGTCTATCCATGAGGTGGGGGAAAGAAGAAAAATTATTTGCAAGGTTGAGGTTCCCTAGGTGCGAAGTTGATCATGACAAGTTGTAAGAGGAAGGGTTTCATGGGGAGTACACTTTTGTGTTGCCCATGTCCATTTTCACCTTGGTTCAATCTAATATGATAACATGGGTGAGAAATGTGTCATGGGTCCAAACTCATGAGAGAGGGACAGGTGATATGTAAGTTTGTGAGGAGCCTAGGTGCAAAAGAGGTGAGCTTCAAGTTGTAAAAAGTTACCCAACATGGGGGCACACTTTGGTGTTCCCTTTTCCCCTTACACCTTGGGGACAATCCAAGGGGATATAAAGTGCTTAGAAATGCACCAAGGGGTTTAGTTATCATAGGAAGGGGACTTCATCACTTAAATCCTCCATTTACTCCATCTAACATCTTAAGTCATGTTTTTAAGTGACAAAACATCAAAATGGATGGGGGAGTGCACTTTGGTGTCCCTTTTGTCCCCTTTTAACATCAAAGAAAATACAAGGGGATAAAAATGGTGAAAAATTCCACCCAATCCTTTTTGAAATGTTGATGTCACCTACCAAGTTAATTTTAGGACACCGAGTGTGGTTTTTTCAGCCCAGGAACATGGAAGGGTGTTTTGGGGTCAAACCTTATATGATTCTAACTCTAAATAACCTATTTTGATCATCACATTCATTATCGGGAGTTATTTCTTCCTAAAATTTAAATTTTGACACCATTCATTATTTCAGCATGAAGGAGTATTAGCAGATGACTTGAGCTATCATAGAACATATTGAAGACTTAGGTAAACAATATATTTCCATCATGTGTAGAACTCCAGAGACCTTTCCATTGAGTACTTTGTTTGATTTAGCATGATAGAATCAGGCTATAACTCAAGGAAATTAGGCCATAAGGGGTAATGAATAACCTTAGGTATCTCATGGGTAAGTAGACCAATGCCTTAACAATTGGGAAATAGAGTCATTCCTTCACCAACTAATACAAGAAATGACATGAACAAGGAAAAACAAAACAAACACACCAAACAGAAAGGGAAACACACAAAAAAAGGGAAAATTTTGCTACATGGGAGGGTAATTTACAAAGTTCAAGGAATAATATACAATATTTTCACAAGCTCGTAGCAGGATGAGAAAAATAGGTACCATCATGGAATAGTGGGCTAAATTCATACCACTTTTGAAGCTTAAAAACAACTAGTTGGTCATGTCATGCTCTCATGATGGCTCTACATGGTTTTCTTAAATTTGGACAGAGTTAACACAATAATTTTCTTCGCATTGTTTAACCAAATGAATACATACAAATAAATAGATGAGTGTTTCCTATAAAATAGGAAATCTCCCATAACAACTCACCCTTATATTTGTGAGTGGTTTTAACCACCACTTTCATACGTAAATCCAATTTGTGTTGTATAATAACCACTCTATAACAATATTACTAACTAATGTAAATAATTATTCCCCAATGTAAACGCTGATTTCCTAACATTCCCCCCTTAGTGTTTACATGGGAAGAAAGCACATCTGAAAAATTGGAAACAAAATTGTATGCCTCCGCATACTTTTAGGTCTACATACTGCTAGCTTGGATCTTGTTGTCTGGATCTTGCTGCACATGACCTATCCACTTCACCATAGTGAATCCCTTACCAGGGATGATCACACTTCCACCAATACACCTACATACGAACTCAACAGTTCCCGCTTTCACTTCCAGTGAATGCTCTTTCACCATCCGATCGATGAAGAATTCTAACAGTTAAAGAATCTCAGTAGTCATAGGATCACTCCAATTCACCTATTATCCTATACAATTGTTCTCAAATTCTAAAATGCACATTCTCCTCATTTCAATCATAACATGGGAAGGAAACAACACACCATTTTATTCTACACACACCACACAAATGAAAAATAGATGCCACCATACCAAAATGTGGCCCCATAATTGTGATTGATGAGCGGCGTCAATCACCCTCCTTCCTCCATTTCCTTCGACCTCCAGATATGTGTGCTCCTAACTTAGTGAGGATGCAAACATGAAGCACATTTGTTCCCACATTGAGCTTATTCTTTTCTTCCTCTCGTAATTTGAAACACTTTATTTTTTTAGATGTCGAGTAACACCAAAATGCGTCCGTAATATTTTTTATTATTTTTACAAATTTTGAGAACTTGCTATTTTGACAAAAACATGTCAATAAAAATATATCCTAAAATCACCTATTTGACAACAAGACTCAATTTTCTAATTAACTTGACATTACAATGAAACTTTTGCCACATTGACAATGCAAAAATAACTTTACTAATTATTTGACTCTTTTATAATACAATGTACATAACAATAAAAGGAATGTATTTAAATAAACAAATTTTAATGACACTAATAACACTTAAGGACATTGAATATAATTTTGACATAAGACACAACGAGACCTATATGGGTCGCACTACACACACATTGAATGCTTTGGACCGATAACAAGACTAACTAATTGACTTTGAATAATTTAAAACTCAACTTCAAATACACAACCATTAAACTTTAAAACATAGCATTAAATTAATGCTCACGGGTTTGGAAGTTGTCAAAATGAAGCAAATCAGTGATATACGAATACATCCATGTTAAGAGGAGTTGTACATGGAACAAGTATTTGCTTCTGTTGATAAAGGAGTACAATGGTGATGTCAATGACCTAAAAAAATCACACTACATAAATGGAATAAGTTCTAATACATGCAGGAGTTAGATCGATATAATTTGAGATCACTGGGACTACACCAAATAACTCATTGTCATAATTTGAAGCTATTGAGATGATTTAAAGTAGATCTGATGGAGGTAGAATTTGAATCTTATTGATGTGGGAGGTTGCAAGATCCTTCAGAGATATGTGACACAGCTTAATTTGTGGCCAATGTTAGAAATACCGTGCCACAAGCTTCAATGAAAAATTGAAAACTGTGGGCTATGCAAAAAAAGACAGATAGATTTCAGCTAGTAAGGTGGTTTGATCTCAATTTATTTCAATTGTTTTCACAGCAATATTTTTGATTCAATCATGGAAAATAAGAATAGGAAATCCAAATTGACATCGGCATAATTGATTCAAATACATTGTAGACATCAAACAATCTTGCCAATGTAATGTGTCTTGACTTCAAACTGATAATTATGATGCAGAGACTATTAATATCATTCTGGTTAGTCAACTAATGTTGCTCTAAGTGCATTAGTTCATATGGCCACCATATGAGTCTTTATTTATTCGGATGACAAGCTCAATTTCCTCCTTTTATCATAAGCTACACAACTACATGAGAAGGTAATAATGACAAGAGCTAATAATGAATATGTGGTATGACTTCTAAGAATAATTATTCATACCGAGGGAAATAAAAAATTAATTTCCCGATACAATTAAATTAACATCTTACTCAAGGAAATAACCATGCTCGATACCAAATCTTAAATTTGGATATAGTTAACATGATAATGTTCTTGTATTGTTTAATCAAATGAATACATACAAATAAATAGAGAAGTGTTTCCTATAAAATAGGAAACCTCCCATAACAACTCACCCCTATATTTGTGAGTTCTTTTGACCACCACTTTCATACGTAAATCCAATATGAGTTGTATAATAACCACTCTATAACAATATTACTAACTAATGTAAATAATAATTCCCTAATGTAAATGTTAATTTTGTAACATGTTTCAAAAGAATAAGGAAACCAAATTTCCATCCTCATACTGATATTGCACAAAAAACACATTTGTATCCAATGACCACTTCGTTACTTGTTTAAAAGTTTTACTCTTTGTAGTCTCTGTTTGATATCTTGTGACCATAAGAATCCATTCTTCCATGTTTTCAAAAATGGAATCTATACTTTCAACATGAAGGTAGTCACCATCCTTGGGTAAAATTTGTAGTATGGATTCATTTCCAAAATTAGCAAAGAATCTAAATGTTATGAGAACAAGTTGACTCTCTCCCCATTCATATGCTTCCCCTATTTTCTCATTCATTTGTTATTCTAAATAGTTTCTCTTTGTATATACTAGTTCATCCTTAGTGTGGTAAAACTCACATGATGCATCCTCCTCATAAAGAGAGAAAAGATAAACTATCAGATTTGTAACATGGGAATAGTAATTTATTCCATCCTAAACATCTCCTAGAGAGTTCTCTTCTTTATAGGGAAAAGAGAAGACTCCATACTCACAATTATGATCGCTATCACACTCTCTTGGTGATGACATGGAAGCTAACTCGTTAGAAATTTCATGTACTCTTCACTCATCAAAAATTATTTGAGAGGAAAATTGAACTCTTCCATTTTCTCTATTTCATTATTGGGCATTTGTGCATCAAATGAAGAGCCAAAATTAGAAAGGAAATCATCAATAATTACCTCAAAATCATTCTCCTAAAGTTATTACAGAGAAGGAGGATTCATCTCTTGAATGTATTCCCAATCCATGGAAATATCAACGAGCATTATATCATCTACTATAAGACACTAATTCTCATCTCTCATGCACATTTCTTCTCCATATGATTGTGCTTCATGTCAAAGTGCAGCTATGGATAGAGACTCAACTTCTATGTTTTCTTCATTTTCTATCAAGGTGTTAAGTTGATATTCATTCATGATAGGAACTAGAGATTCTTCTTAGAATAAACACTTTGTAGTATGGAGAATCATCAGAATCTACTTCCAAAATATGGCTCTCCTCCTCCTCACTATGGAGTGCCTCAAGCTTCTCATACTTTTCTTGCATAGCCACAACATAGTTCAGAATTTCAAGATTGGTTTGAGGGTCGAACTTCCTTCTTAACTCTCAAAATTCTTTGCACATACTCCTTTTTCAAGGTTTTCATTTCTTCATCTCCATAAGCAAGAAAATCATCCAAAGGAAGATAAACAAAAGACAATGTTTTGATTTTTAGTCAAGAGTAGTGTATAATTCAAAACATTACCTTTAGGAGATTATTCTTTTCTTACTTTATCTAGATATTCATCCTCATGTTTTTCATACAAATTTTCATATCTTTTATGCATTCTTCTCATCGGTGGTTATATTCTTGATCATTAGCCAAGATGAAACAAAACCCCATTTTCTTTCCTCTAGCAGTACTTGTGTTTGAATTGAAGCCACAAGGATTTTATAGTAGGCGAGGTCCATTTTAGGGGAGAATATTAGGATTTTTGAATTTTGAAATTGGAAATTTTTTACTATCGTAGTAGCACGTTCACCAAAATTTTATGGGTCCTAAATAAATTTGACCATCATTTCACCTTAGTGTTTCCACTAAGGGCCAACCAATGTTAGTATATTCACCTTCATGTTATAATATACCATTATATATAGGATTAATTCACCATAATATAGTAATACAATATAATTTCAAAATTTGTTAATTTTGAGATCTGCAAGTTGAAGATGAAGGTAAAAGTAATAATCTTGTGAAAAATCTGAAAGTATAAGGCAAAAATCAAAGGAATAAGCGAAAGAGGTAAGTGAAAAATTTTGAATCATATCATGTCATCAAGGTTTTTTTGTAAAATTGTTAAATACATGATATCATCCGACAACAATATGTAAATACATGTTTCACTTAAGGTAACATAAATTTTTTTATCGGATAGTAACATAAATTTTGTTCCGATGGTAAATAAACATTAATTTTGTTGTCATTCAATATAAGAAAGTATGCAATGTCATGTGTGTGATCCGATATCATGTTCACATAACCCTATTTGGTAGCCTAACCCATGTTACCATGTTATCATGTAGCATGATCTTTATTTTTCACAATGTCTTGCATTTATTTTTTACAGATCTTATTTGAAACTTTTATATTTTGTCACATGTGTAGACTTTAAAATCACCCATACGATGGCCCCTATTGCAAATGAGAAAAGAACTCAAGGAAAATAAAACGTGACATGGAAATTTCAAAATATTTCAGTCATCCCACAATGTAACACCAGTGCCAAGAGGTAATTTTGACTCTTATTATGTTAATGTTACTTTATATGTTGATTTACTTAAGGATGTAGTAAGCAACCCAATTTCTTTCAAATGCAAAAAACCCTAGCAATGACCATACTCCAGATGAAATTCCCAATCAGCAGAGTAATTCAATTCACATTGATAGTATTGATAATCCCAATTTCCATCCAACTCAAACTTCAGATAAACATTCCAGAAACACACATCAAAACATAAGAGTGGGAAGTGGACTTTAGGAAGGACTTATAAATTTGAATGGTCAACCAAATATCCATTCATTGAACCTATTGAACTAGAAAATAGTATTGATACTCCTACAAATGTAGATGTACTATATGTAGTTGGAAACTAGGAAAGACCACAAAATGCAATTGAAGTTGGACACAATAGAGAAGCATTGTGGGAAAGTATATGAGTCTAAAAGTAAGATGATGGAACAATAATAAAAACAACTAGATGGAAAATCGAGGAAGATTGTTTACATATGAGATATGTAGCAAAATATGACAATCATCATAAACATCTTCAAGACCTTGTTGAGAAAGGTGGAACAATAAAGGCTAAATTTGCAAAAAGCTACTGATGCAAGTCTTCAAGAAAAAACTTATACAATTCAAACAATATTTCACATTTTAAAAAGGGAAGACCAATTTTAGATCTCATTGATTATAAGATATTATTTCAATGTAATGGGTTTCCAAACATTCCAACAACACACTGGTCAAATACCAGTGCATGGGAAATGGCAAAGTGTATGGTAGAAATTGAAATCACTTATTTGAGAGAGAAGGTAAAAATGTGAATTTTATCGCATTATCGATTGATGAGGTCACAACAGTAGAAAATACATCATGGGTTTGCATGCATGTCTACACTTTCAGTTTCAATAACCATTTGAGGGAAAATCATCTACTAGCTATGCATAAAATGATGGAGAATTACAATTCTGAGAACCTCTGCAAACTTGTTATTAAAAATTTGAAAGAAATAACTAGTATGGATGATCATTCAATCTCTACAAAGCTGATTTGTGTAGGAGCTGATGGGGAAATTCATCATGCAAGGTCAAAAAATGGGCTTTGTATTTTCCTTCAAACAATCATTTCCCCGTACATGATACTTATTCACTGCATGGCTCATAGAATGAATCTCGCTTACAAGATTGTAAGTAATTTTGAAAATGTTGCTAAAGTGGAAGAGCTTATATGGGACTTGCATTCATACATGTCAAGCAGTCCTAAAATATTTTTGGAGTTTCAGAGATTTTCTGTTGGAATAACAAATGGTAAAAAATTGTTGAAAGATGTTGACACAAGATGGATATCATTGTATGATCCAACTTGATAGATTTTTTAGGAATACAGTCATTAGCAGGGTATATGTTCAAGAATCATAGAGAAGTTGACAAGGATAAAGATCTTTTGTATCACTTGACAGATTTGGAGACATTATTAACTTTATGTGGTATTTTTCCAATGTTGAAGGAAATAAATAGCTTGGTGAAACAAGCTCAGGAAAGATCTATATACATTGTTGATTTTATAAAATTAAGGAAACAAGTATGTATGATTTTGGATACCTTATATTCCACCCAAGACTAGTTTTAGAAGCCAATTTTCAGTAGTTGGAAGGTTTTGACAGATACAAAAGATCCCAATAACTATTTTGAAGTTCAATATCAATGGTCATCTTGTATCTCAGTTGATGGGAAAATATTCCAATGCACACTTTCCACAAAGATCCTTATGTAATAGGTTTTGAAATTGAGGAAGTACCAGTCACAAGCCTTCTTTTTTGATGTTGTAGTTTCTGATACACGGAAAAAAATTGATGAAGATATCTAAAACATTATCTTCTAAGATCATAGAGCATTTTAAAAATAGTGATCTGCTTGAGGCCATGGGAGTTGTAAATCCCAATTTCTAGAATCCAATGATTGGTGAAGAACAAAGAGCTCAACTCTTTGGGAAATACATGACTACACTTATGGATCAGTTTTGCAAATATTTAGATGTTAATGGAGGGGAATTGAATGGTATATTGATAAAAATTACTCATATCACAATCACAACATTTTTCAATGACAATGAGTGATCAATATCAGACTCTTGTTGAACCAACAAAAATGGGAGTTATCACACTATTGTGGAGAAATTTGTATCAGAGTAGCATTCTGAGAGAAATTATAAGTGAATACTTCAAACTATATGAACTCATACAAAAAATGATTCTTGGGTCTATTGAAGATGAAAGGGTATTTAGTGCACTAACATTTGTGAAATCAAAACTTCACAACAGATTGGACAAAAATTTGGAAACTTGTTTGAGACTGTATGTTTCAAGATATGGAGTGGACACATTTCCATATGAAAGAGCATTAGCTACTTGGACATCCCTTGTAGAGCGGAGAGCTATTAATCAGATAGAAAACCAATGGAGTCTCATTATGGTGAAATTGACTTGGACTCTAGTGGATGAGAAACTACAACAAATAAAATAAGTGATGAAGGACCATTTAGGATAGGGTTGTTTCAGCTACCAGACAGTTGAACGTATTCATTTTTAAAAAATATATATTGTGACTCGATTTTTTTTTTTCATTTACATATATTGTGTATATAATGTTTGGAAATTTTAAATCGCTTCTATATGTTTTTATAATGTTTGGAAATAACAGATAGTAGATAGTTGTGCAAACTACAAACTGGATGATGTAATAAAATTAATTTCATTACTAGGAAATTATGTTCAATATTTGATTTCTCAATATCAAATCCATAGGCACATGTTTCAAAAGATATTATAATCCATATATCCCATCATAATTTTAGGATTTTTAATTTACATATAATTTGTGTATATAATGATTTTAGAGAAATTTTAAATCACTTCTATGTTTTTATAATGTTTGGAAATAACATATATAGATAGTTTGCAAATACATGAGAAATTGGATGATGTAATAAAATTTAATTCATTACTAGGAAAGTATGTTCAATCTTTGATTTCTCAATATCAAATCCACAGACACATGTTTTCAAAAAGATATTATAATCCATATATCCCATCATGATTATTAGGATTAATAAAAAAACATAGCAGTCTAGAGATAATGTTTTCTGTAATTATAATCTATCTATACATGATGAATCAACTATCAAGATTCAACAACAAAATGTACATCCAAGTTTTCAATATTGAGTGCATACATGTTTGAAACTAAATTGTACAATGTAAATCCAGATTCCAGAATCCATGTATTATTATTCATCAATTGTACAAGCTTGAAAAAAAGATAATGTTTTCATTTAACAACAGGCATGAGAGAAATAAAATGATTGACAATTTGACATAAATATAATGTTTTCAAATTTCATTTGACAAATAAAATGATTTACATCAATAGTTTTCTGTCATTTGGATCCTTGTTCTTTAGGATCTTCTATAACATCAACATTTGAACTATCTTTTATCACACCAAGTTGAAATATTTAATTCTTTTTATTATTTACAATATTTTTTCTATCCTCATTAGTTGCATGAAAGGATATGCGATAAGAAAATTGTTCCAAATGCTGCAATCTCATATGATAATAGCACACCACATTAGATTTGCAAAAGTTAAAATACCATATATGGAAATCCATCATAGTCCATAATGGGTTAGGATACATTACAATCAATTATGAATTATTCAATAAAAAGATGTACATATAGAGGAGGGAAGTGCATTTACTACCTAAATCGATTGATGAAGAACTCCCACTAACCGATACTTTAGTAGTTAATTTTGAAATCCATAAACTAAAGTTGATTTAATTTTCACCACATTCTAATTTTTTTTAGAAGCTAACTCAACCAATCTATTTTAATTAACTCTTGTCCTTTAGCAAGCTAACATCAACAAGTGTATATTTTATTACACAATGTACTAATTATATTTATAAATTAATATTTTCTAAATTTTAACATACACTTCACAAGTTCTTTATTGAAGGAGAAAGGATCCTCTTCACACAAAATATCTAGATCCAATCCATTCTCCTTTATAATCTTAAATGTATTGTTCTACTTGTTTAACGAGAACAAGTTTTCCATTAAAAGCAATTACATTGCTACACTTTCTCTCTTTTTCAAGTGCTCATATAACACTAACACACACCTCCTCTTCAATGTCTGGTATTTGGAATGCAATTAAAAATCCCATAATTAGAAGTAGATAAATGATAACAATATAAATTATAATCTACAAAAAAGTACTTACCATGGCCAAGTCTTTCTCTACATTTGCAATAGTGACAAGTTTCTTGTCTCTATTCCACTTATTGTAGTAATATGCCCTCTGGAATTCAAATTAGCCAATCTATTAAGCATTATAGTCAAAACATTATCATTATTGTAAATATTATTGGTGACTTGCATTACTAGATTGTGCTTGAGCAAGTAAAGTATCAATCATCACTCGGTTCATTTTTAATCAATGAAAAAAATTTTATCATGTGTTCAAAATTATGATATCTTTCATTAATTTATTTGATCAGAGATTTCACTCTAATCTCCCATATATCTTAGCTCCTTAATGTCAAGAATAATATTTTCCATCACAAGGGTTGTAGCATTATCAATCCAAGGATGTCTACTAAAATTTTGTTTTCATCATCATCCAAATTTTCCTCCCCAGTTTGGGAAGGAGGATCTGAAGAGGATGGTTGTTGTGGCACTGACACCTCCTTATGTGCATTGAGTGAGATCTTTGGTATGTTTCCCTACTACTTTTCAATGTCATAAATGTTGTCAAAACTAAGATACTCCTCATCCATATCAATATTATTTAAAATAAAAGTGCCTCTGGCACTCTACATGCCACCAATTGAAAATTTGGGGAACTCTAATGCTGTAAAATTATGTGTCCCCTACTTGTTCCAGGAACACTATCCTCTTTCCCCTACCATAAGACAAAAGGGGAGGTGGGCATGTGTTGTACTCCTTAAGTGTTGAGTAGTGGGGGTGGCCACGGGTTGAATATGAGATTGAGGTTGCAAAAATTCTACGAGCATCAATAATTTAACAATATCAATATGTTGTATTTACAAGTCAAACAAGAGAATAACAATAAGAACTTAAAAAGAATGAAATCAATAAAGATTTATTATGTTGTGAATGTTTTTTTCCATAATCAATAAATTGTGGCACTGGGTGGAAGGGGGTGGTGGCATTACAAAAACCTAAATTTAATGAAAACCAGTTAAATAGAATGATAAAATCCTAAAAGAAAGACTAATATAAATAAAATTTAAATCACTATTTATTAATACTAGAACTTGAAGGATGGAAAAGAACTAGTGCAGACTGAATCTCTTCTTTCTCAGGTATGTATGTAGTGTCTGCACCAGTAGACACCATGTGTCTCGGTGATGTGCCGGAAAAGGTTGCACATTAGGAAAATGACATATGTCATTGTCAAGACTCAGATTATCATTAGTCTATAAAAAATTTAATCAAAATTAAAATGATTATGCATTATGGATTAATTAAAACTTGGATTGGCATATCCTGAGTATGTGTTTTGTCTTGGATGTGGGATGATTCCATAGAACCGCACATCATTTGGTTCCCATTCTACCTCTATGTTGTTGGCTTGCTAGTAGTGACAACCATAGAGTCATCGATCGTGGTGACATCAATTGAAAATTTTCACCAGACCCCTCAGCCCAATAGGGTTATGTGTGAGAACTCCCACCTTATGTTGAGCCATTGTTTTGTTTCACTTGCTTTGACCTATTGAAAATAGATTATTATATATTTTTAAGAATTGATTTAAAAATGATTTTGTTTTTAAAAGAATCAAGATAGAATGCTTTTAAAACAAAATACTCACCAACTATTGGTCCAAAGGCATTACATGTTTATCCATCTTCTCATGTAAAGCAAAGTTGGAATAGTTGTTGATTTGAGTCCGTGAAAACCCTCATAATAGAAAGCAAGAACAAAACAAGAAGAAGAAATAACTACACTAGGATTCATAATGGATTTTCAAGGTCAAAATGAATCCTTGTTGAAATAAATGTACACCAATCAAATCTAACACCGAAATGGTTTGGAGAAGGTAGTATAATGCCCACTGAGGAATTCATTATATCTTCTTGTAACATGATGTGGATTGGAAAAATTCCACCATGGCCAAGAGAAAGGGGTCTTTGATTGATTGTGTGTTAATCCCTCTTTTGGAGGGATTATTAACCTCACCTCAATAGAAAGATCATAATGAGACTCTAAAATTTTCTTTTTCTCATCAGGTAGAATGGTTTTTATGGATACAAGCAATGTGTTTTGATGGGGTAGGCTTGTTAGATGATGAATATCATCAAGTGTTATTCTGATGACAAATTGGTGGGATGGTAATGCAACAATGAAAGAGCCATCAAAACTATTATACATTTGCATTAAATTATTTAACAACTTGTATTTTGTCTCATACTAAGGCATGTAAATAAGTCCATGGAACCACTGAGTTACCAATCCAATCAAAATTATTGATTATTTTGGGTCTTCCAAAAGTTGTGTAATATGCATGTATACAATATGTTTTGGTAAACATAAGAAGGTGTGCTAATGACTTTTTTCTTGGTGTCATGATTCTTGAATCTTGATCTTTTGATTCTTTGAAAAAAAGAGGTGTTGAAAATGAAGATACCGTATACAAGGATCATAGAAAAATCATTGGAGTGGATAATGTGAAGTGGACTAAGTAGCGTAGAAAAAACCCATTTGCAATAGTGGCGAAAGCTCTCTAAAAAAATCTACCTCAAAGAAACTTGCCGTAAGTGAAAATGGGACAAAATGAATGGGGATGGGTATATATAGGAAAGGAAAGGAAAGGGTCGAGGCCCGTAGTTGAGGCTATAAACACATGGCGATGGTGTGGGAATGTTAACGGTGACAACACAAGGAGATTGATGTGTAATAATACAAATAGTGATATAGGTTAAGGTGTCATCAACAAAAGAAACTCTCGTACATGAAAAAACCTCATGATACTAGATCAACAACAAAACCACACATGTTTAATTGACATCTCGGAATGTGTTGGCACGTCGGATGACAAGTGAAATGTGTTCTCGGAAGACAATGGCAACAAAAAAATCTTGAAAATACCTTAACTCAATAAAATGTGTGTTTATTTGACATTCAGAACGGTTGATAGTGATGACAAGTGAAATGTGTTACCATATGGTAACAAAAATAGTGAGATGAAACTGGTAAAAAAGTGTGGGAATGCATTAGTAGTGTTAGACGACAACAAAATGAGTTACCAAATGAAAACAATTTTTACTTGTCGTGTGTAATAACATGTTTTTGTTTTCGTTTGGCAACATTTTTACTTACATCATCCGATAACATGTTTTTTATTACCGTTTGGTAACATTTCATACTTTTTGTCTGAAAATAAAACAAAAATACAAACATTGACTCCCGATGACTTGAAAAAACCTCCATTCGTCATCGTCATGAAACCCTCATTTCCTACATTCGCCACCCATTCTATAATATTTTTGGAGGGGGTCTTAAAATGAACCCCGATAGTAGGATTGTCATATGAAGCAAATTTATCCTTTCCATAACTTTTGTAGGAATTTCATTGACCTTCTTTCCTTTTGCTAATTGTAGATTTTTAGTTAAAGTAAGAGACTTCTTCACGGTAACTTGGGAGGATGGGTTGAGAACTGGATAGTGATTCATGGATCAATCTGGAATGATACAGTTGGGTTTTCAAGTTTGGGGAGCATTGTGAATGTTTCAGGAATTTTCAGAGGTCTTGGGGCCATCCATCAGAAGTAGGCTTTTGGGCCTTAAGGAGTTTGCAGCGTGAAAGAGGACCTAAGATTCAAAAAAGATTTTTATAGCCATGTTAGGAATTATAATTCCAAAAAAGTTCCTATGGAATTCATTTTTCATGCCCTACATGGTGGAAAAGACGAGACATCTTGAAGCATCATACACTTCCCAAGGTAGTTCATTCTTTTGGTGCACAACCCGAAATCCCAAGAAGAAGGAGAAATTTTGAGGTGATAAATTCAAAATTGGATCTTTATACCACCACCATTGGATTTAATGGGTTTTTTCCATGTGAAATCATATAAAATTTCACCCAAAACTCATCCGAGAGCTCAAGTTATCGCCTCCGGAAGTTGTTGGTCGGTTGGAGGTTCGGGGTTGACGGTCAAGGTTGGATGGGCTGGGGATTGGATGGGACAAGTTTAGATAACAGGGTTGGTTGGGTCACATTTTTGATGCATTCAATGGTTTTTGACATCCATTCACACTCGTCACACTTGCACAACACTTAGGTTGGATGTGCAAGGTTGTTGGACGGGTCATGGGGTTGGATGGTCAAGGTTATATGAATGGGGGTTGGATCGGATCCTAGGGGTTGGTTGAGTCATACATTTTTTACACATCCAATATGGTTTTTGATGCCCATCACACCATCACACTTGCACGACACCTAGGTTGGACAGTATGGCATGTTGGATGGGTCATGGGGGTTGGACAGTCAAGGTTGGATGGATGGGGTTGGACACCCAGGGGTTGGTCGGGTCACATTTTTTTGATGCGTCCAAATGGTTTTTGATGCCCATCGCACCCATCAAACTTGCACGACACCTAGGTTGGAATAGTATGACCATGTTGGATGGAGGGTCATGGGGGTTGGATGGTTGGGGGTTGGATGCCCAAGGGTTGGTCAGGTCACATTTTTTATGCATTCGAATGGTTTTTGATGCCCATCACACCCCTCATCTTTGCAAACACATGGGTTGGTTGGGTCATGGTTGGATGGCATGGATGGATGAGTTACAAGCCTCACAAGGGTAGGTGAATGAATGACATCCCAACAACCAGAATTAATGAGGCATGGCACCCACGACCACCCATGTAGGAAAAGTACCAAAATAGATGGTTTCCCATACCTCTTCAATGCATCCTGTTAGTTGGTGACCCAATTTTCCCTATATATTGTAAAATTCACCTCATTTTGAGGGGATTTTTCCAAAAAGTAAGAGGAACTCTATAAAATTTGTTCCAGAGCTATTGTGAGCTAAAGGCCTCAATTTGGGCTCATTGTAAAGGATTTTGTCTTGTGCTTATGGTGTGATGGATTGTGCATGTCTTTGAGCAATAAAATTCATGTTTTGTGGCCATTTTTTCCCTAGCTTGTATGAGTTGCATCTCTTGCCTTCCATTATATTTATGAGTATATTGTGCATGTATCTATCTCTTTGTAGGGTTTATAGTTTTTTGTGCTTTACGAATATAGGGAATTGATTGTTGTCTTGGACTATGGTGTTTCTATCAACCCTCTCCTTCTCATTTTCTCCCTATTTTTCACTCACTGGGATTGTCTCATCCCTTTCTTGGTGCATCACCTTCACTTAGAGTAGTTTTATTTCATGCATATTTCTATCCTTGTCTCCTTGAAAACATTAGAATAGGGTTAGTTTAGCTTGCCATTCTCTACACTTTGGAGAAGTTGGCACTAGGTTAGAGGAAGAATCTGACTTTCTCCAGGAGGATTTTCCTACTTGCAAAGTCCCACACTGCAGGATAATCCCATGTTATGTAGGTTGCACTAGTTTCCCTTCATACACAAATCACAAGCAATCAAGGGTGTTGTAATTTTACATCAACAATTTTGGCATGCTCGATGGGACCAAAGTCAATATTTTCACTTTTATCAAGATTGGGTGTGTGTCTTGGTAAATTTCCATCCTCTAGAGGCTTTGTAGCAACACATCTAGTGACTCCATCTTTCAAATCCACTTGGTTTCAAAGCAGCCCAAGTTTATCAAGTACATGAGAAGAGTTTGAACTAGGTCTGAGACTCAAGAAGAGGGATTGTTTGTCTACTTGCAATTGTCACTGGGAAGAGGAAAGAGAGGAAGAAGACTGCAAAGATCACCATCTCCCCCTAATAGGACCTTGTCTACACCTCCACCTGGTAGACCTTTTCTCCAATCAACGAGTTCTCTGACCAATCAGGATGGCATAACCAATCCCTATGTCAACTTCATGGGAAGTAGCCCACTTGCCCTAAATGCTCAAAATCAGGTCCCGATTGTAGCACTAAAGAATATTCCCTATTTCACTGAGAGAACTAAAAACAACTCCGATTGACCACATCTAGGACATTGCAAATGTCTGTAATTCATGAAATCAATGAAATGGATATTGCGGTCAAGTTGTTAGCTTCATCTTTTAAGGGTAAAGCTTTGCAATGGTTTAGGAGCCTAATGATAGGTCTATCCAGAATTGGGACCATTTGTGCATAGCCCTCCACAATCAATTTGGGGAAAAGGGGGATAATTTGTCTTTATTGGAACAATTGACAACAATCAAGAGGGATCCTAATGAGCAAATGATAGATTTCAATTTCCATTTCCAAAGGACATGGGATAGAATTCCACTTGCAGTGAGACCAATAGTTAAAGGTGCCTTTTTATACTTCTTGAAGGCTATAAATTTAGATATTGCAATGATGATACAATCCATGGGAGGTATAACTTTTCTGCCGAACCTATAATATTGCTATTAGAGCTGAAAATTGCTTGATTCAAGATGGTAAGCTAGCACCAAGGCCACCAATGCCTCTCTATCCAGACATGGGATCTCCTATAACTAGTCAAACACTAGAGTTGAATCCCATTCCAGCCCCTAGGAATCAAAGCAATAGTGAGGCCTCTACTTCTTCAAGCACTTCAAAATAATTACATGAGGTTATGAAACAACTACAAAACTTAGGAAATGAGCTAGTGACTATTAAGAGACAACAAGCTCAGAGTTCTAGGTCATATCAGCCTCAAAATTAGTATCAGCTAGGCCCCATACCAACAAAATAGACCACCAAATCAGGCTAGAAATCAAAACCAAAACTAGGGACAACCTCAAGCTTATCAGCCATTCCGACCATATGATGCAAACACAACCTCAACATCAAAAGCCTTAGTTCCAACACAAAAAACAACATGGCACAGAGTACAATGGTGTTACCCCTACAATCTACCCCACATCAATCAACATGTTTCAATGGTGCACTAAATCAAGATCTAATGGTACAGACCATTGGTGTGTCCCAAGAACCAAGTCAAGAAGGAAATCAACAAGAAACACAACAAGAGGCACCTCCAATGGAAACCACATTGGTCAATTGGCACATAAAGACTTTTGTGGAGTTAATCAACCTCCTTTTCAGGGTGTAGCTATTAATACATGATCAAAGAAGAGGAACATAGAGGAGGGACAACCATCTAATCTAGTTATTTCTCATCCCACCCCTACACAACAAGGAGTTGGTAGATCAAGTGCAGCTCCAAATGTATCAAATAACCTAAGGCACCCATCACAACAACACATGTGCCTATTCAAGCTCTAGAAAAGGTTGTGCCAAGTAAAGGGAAACAAAAGGATAATTCATCCCCTTTTAACATCATCAATCAGATGAAGAAAACACATGTTAATATTTCCATGTGGGAGTCACTGGCAATCCCAGACAATGAGATTTTTTGCAAGCTGCAATGGCTAATTGGTCTACCTCGAATAGATCAAACCAAGGATAGGAGAAAGTTCTCACTAATGTAGTGCAACAAGGTGGTGGTCAACCAAGAAAAAATTTGAAGCCTCCACCATTCTATGTGTCATTGATTGTCGGAACCACTTGGTACATAACTACATGATCGATTCAAGGGCAAGTAGCTCAGTAATGCCAAAGAAAATAGCAGATCAATTGGGTCTAAAGTATGAGCCAATGCTGAAAGGAGTAGTGCAACTAGATGGAACAACAATGGGAATGGTTGGGATCATCAAAGGTTTAAGTCTTACACTACATGCTTGTCCTAATGTCACATGATCTTGCATATGTGTCTATAATTGACCTTCCACCACTCTTTGCATTGTGTCTATCAAGGGACTTCACAAAAAATTGGTGGGTATCTATCTGCAGATTGGTCACACATGATTTTTAGGATGAGGTATGGAGCCAAGGAGACCATCAGATCAGAACCAATTGCAAACTTTCACATTGAGCCTCATGTGCCAAGTCCTATCAATGCAAATTTCTCAACCTTTGATCAAGAAGAGTGTTCAAATGATCTAGAAATAGGTACCAAGGTCGAGGGTATTCCAGATTTAACTCTAGATGAATGGGAAAAAAAAGGCATGCATTTGACCCATACAAGGAAATTGAAGAATATGAATTGGGTGTGTATTGTGTACACAAAGAAAATTCACCCATTCCTAATGTCACTAAGCCCAAAAATAAGGATGACAATGAAGTTTGGAAACTATTTTTTGATGGTTCAAGAAGAAAACAAGGTGTTGGAGGAGGTGCAATGTTGGTTTCACCACAAACATCAAGTATTATTCAACTTTCAGATTTCAGTTTACATGTTCAAACAACACAGTTGAATATGAGTCTTTGATTCATGGACTTCATTGGGCTAGGAAAAGAGGCATAAAGAACTTGCAGGTGTTTGGGGATAGCGAGCTAATTGTCAATCAAGTCAGGGGAAACATGCTACAAAGAATGACCTACTCAGGAGCTACAAAAATAGGGTATGGGACCTCATTGATGAATTTGAAGCATTCAACATCAGTCCATACCTAGGAAGAAAAATGAAGCTGTGGATAGGCTCGCAGATAGTTGGAGAAACTTTTGATGTGGTGGATAGTATCAAGAGAGACAAAACACAACCACATATCCATGTGATTGTAAGGCCAACAATTCTAAACAAATAACACAAGCTGGAAGGTGTTTGAGAATGATCAATAGATCATTAATTTCTTACAGGAAGAGGTTGAATTCTCAGCTAGGAATCAAGACAAATTAGAGCAGCAGTACGGGGATCAAGTAGTGCAGTTGTGAAAAACAAGCTTCCCAAAGGCTTGGTTATGTTGGAGTCCATCTTCAACCCAAATGATCAATTTTGTAAAGAGAAATCCAACATACAGGTCAAGGGAGAAGATTTAGAGCCTATTTCGGTTGGGAAAGGCAAAAACACTCCAAATCGGAAAGGTGGCCACTAAACAAGAAAGATATGAGTTCACACAAATTTTCCAAGAATTTCTAGATGTCTTCACTTGGAGCTATGAGGACTGTGAGGATTCAATCCAAAGCTAGCACAACATACAATTGAACTGGATCCAGATGTTAAGCCCATCAGGAAGAAGAAAAAGACCAGTTAACCCACACATTGAGCCTCTAATGAAGAAATAGCTAAACAAGCTAATAGAGGCAAGCATTATATTTCCAATCAAGCATTCAAGTTGGGTTGTAAACTTGGTACCGATAGTCAGGAAGAAGAATGGAGAAATCAGGTTGTGTGTGGACTTTCAAGACTTGAATAGGGCATCTCTCAAAGACCATTACCCACTTCCTTCAATGAAAAAATCTTACAAGTAGTAGCCAGATCAGAAATATTCTCTCTCCTAGATGGCTACTTGGGGTATAATCAGATAGTGGTGAAAGAAGATGATCAGTTCAAAATGGCTTTCACCACCAAGTGGGGCACCTATGCCTATAGGAAAATGTCCATTTGGATTGTCTAATGCCAGCCACTTTCCAAAGGGTGATGGACATGGCATTCAAGGGTTGATCAACAAAATAGTACTGATATATCTTGATGATATCATTGTGTTCTCCAAAAACACAACAGATCACCTCTTTCATCTTGAGATAGGTATTTCAAAGATGTAGGAGATTTGGGGTATCATTGAATCCCAAAAAATGCATATTCTGGCTCATGAAGGCAAGCTCCTAGGCCATATTGTGTCAAAGAAGGATTGATGATTGACCCAGAAAGGGTTGAAGCAATTCAAGCATTTCCCTTGCTAAGTCATAAGAAGGCTCTCCAAAGCTTCTTAGGGAGAATCAATTTTGTCCACATAATTTGTGCCAAACTTTTTGCTCTCTGTGAAGCCAATAACATTGATGTTAAAGAAGAGCATGGAATTTAGGTGGAAAGCTGAGGGTAAATAAAGTTTTGAGGCTATCAAAGAGGCCATATCACAAGCTCCAACTCTCATGAATCCAAACTTCTCTAAGGACTTCATGCTCTATGCCTTTGGTGGTGGGGACACAATTTCTGCAATCCTAGTGCAACAAAAAAAGGGGGTTCTAAACAACCGTTTCCTTTTTTAGTCAAAGTTTGGAGGACTATGAAGTGAGATACTCCTTCATTGAAAAGCATGTCCTTGCAGTGATCAAGAGCTTAAAGAAGTTCAAACACCTGGTTTCAAACAACAAGATCCAATTGCTAGTCTCTCATGTGGGAGTCAAGGACTTCCTTCTAAACAAATATTTGAATGAGAAACATGCAGGATGGATCACTCGTGTCATGGAATATGACATTGAAATTAAAGTCACTAAGTTGGTCCATGGGAAGGATTATGTGAACAACTAGCCTCGAGTCAACAAGTTGAAGCAGGTGATGAAAATGAAGTTACTTTGGTACTACAGATGGTCAAGAGTAGACAAATGATGATGTGCCCACTCCTTGTTGGACTCAAAATATGGTACACTTCCTACAAACAAGGCCTATGCCCTCCAAAATGAGTAAAGCAAAGAGGATATACTTCAGATTACAAGCCATTCCATATGTGTCTTGTTGATGGTGTTTTGTTCAAAAGGGACATCAATGGTGTTCTATTGAGGTGTATTGGAACAAATAAAATTGAGAGATTGTTACAGGAGTTTCACGATGGAGAAGTCGAGGTCATTTTTCCCCATGGGTAATAGCTCTCAAGATAATGAAGGTGGGTTATTATTGGCCCACGGTGTTTAGTGACTACTACACATGGATCAAAAAGTGTAAGAAATGTGCATTCTTCACAGGAAAAGAAAGATTAGCAACACTCCCATTGCACCCAATTTTAGTTGACCAACCATTCATGCAATGGGGATTGGACTTCATCGGGGTCATCAATCCAAATTCAAGCCAAGGCCACAAGTGGATTATGACTAACAACAAGACTATTTCACCAAGTGGACCGAGGCAATAGCACTCAAAGAAGCAAATGAGTCTAGCATACTAGACTTCTATGAAGGAATAGTGACTAGGTTTGGAGTACTGACCACTATCATATCAGATAATGCATTGGCATGTTCCTAGGTTCCAAGATCACATAATGGGTTGTTAAGAATGGAATCTACTTGAGCACCTCTTCAAATTATTACCCAGGGTAATGGGTAGGCAAAGTCCACAAACAAGAATTTTCTAAGAATCATCAGAGGACTCTAGATGAAAACCAAAGGACATGGCATACAAAGCTCAAATCAGCCTTGTGGGCTGATAGGATCACACCAAAGAGGTCTATATGTAATTCCCCTTACAAGATGGTCTATGGAAAGAGGCAGTGTTTCCTATATCATTAGAACTACCTACATTGGAGCTCATAAAGTAGTTGGAGTTATCTGAGTTTGAACCAATGGAGGCTAGGTATGCAGAGATGATGGAATTGGAAGAAATCAGAGAACATGTAGTTCAAACAATGGAGAAATATCAAGCCTTAGTCAAAAGATGGTTTGATAAGAAAGCAAGAGCAAGGACCTTTCAGGAAGGGGACTTAGTTCTAAAGTGGGATGCAGATCGGGAAAACCAGGAAGGCATTCCAAGTTTGATGCCATTTGGAGTGGCCCCTACATGGTCACGAGATGTAAAAGTAGCAATGCCTTCCAATTTTCTACCTTGGAGGGAGAGGAGCTTTTGATTCTAGTTAATGGAATCTATCTTAAACATTGTTACTGAAAGGAAAAATTTCACCCTTGTATATATTAGTTTAGGAGTTGTAATTCCTCCAAGTGCTTGTAGCACACCACCTTGTTTTAGTTTAGGTTGCTTTTTGTAATAAGTTTTTGTGCACTCTCTGCATATTCTATTTGGAATGTGTATGATGTTTTGTGTTTGTACATAGTTGTGCCCTTGTTTCTTGCACTTTCTAGTTTCAGGAAGAGTTTGGTGATGAAGCAACCAGTCCTCAACTAGGGGTTTCTTTTGAAATGAAAATATCTAGTAGTGCCCCCAGAGGTTGGAAGATAGTTTTTTCAAGTGACATGATAGTTTGGAAATCAATATGACTCCATGCCCAATGGATCCCCTAAGGTCATTGGTCTTCAAGATCAAGCAGGCAGATCATCCCATAAGTCACCAATTGTTATCTATTTTTACCCCCTTGTAAAATAGATAAACTTGGGAGGATGGGTTGAGAACTGACAAGTGATTCATGGATCAATCTAGAATGATACAACTGGGTTTTCAAGTTTTGGGAGCATTACAAATGTTTCAGGAAGTTTCGAGAGGTCTTGGGGCCATCCATCAGAAGTAGGCTTTTGGCCTTAAGGAGTTTGTAGCGTGAAAGAGGACCTGAGATTCAATGGAAGATTTTGATAGTCCATGTTAGGAATTATAAGTCCAAAAATTTCCTATGGAATTCATTTTCCATGCCCTACATGGTGGAAAATACAAGACATCTTGAAACATCATACACTTCCCAAGGCAGTTATTTCTTCTAGCACACAACCAACAAATCCCGAGAATAAGGAGAATTTATAGGTGATAAATTCAAAATTGGATCTTTACCACCACCATTATATTCAATGGGTTTTTTCCATGTGAAATCATATAAAATTTCACCCGAAAACTCATCCGAGAGCTCAAGTTATCACCTCCGGAAGTTGGTCGGCTGGAGGTTGGACGGTTGGTCGGTCACATTTATTGGTCTTCGAAGGTTGATGGCTGGGGTTGGACGGGTCACCTAGGTTAGATGGTACGACCATGTTGGATGGGTCACATTTTTGAGGTAGATCACATTTTGACATGTTTGAATGTTTTTGATGCTTGTATGCTGTTCGACCCATCACACTTGCACAACACCTAGGTTGGATGGTATGGCTAGGTTGGATGGGTCATGGGGGTTGGAAGACTTGGGGTTGGACGGGTTAGGGTTGGATTCCCAGGGTTGGTCGGGTCACATTTTTTGACACGTCCGAATGGTTTTTGACACCCGTTACACTTCACACTTACATAACACCTAGGTTGGATGGTACAACCATGTTGGATGGGTCATGGGGTTGGATGGGTCAAGGTTGGATGGTTGGGGGTTGGATGCCCAAGGGGTTGGTCGGGTCACATTTTTTGACGTGTCTGAATGGTTTTTGATGCTCATCATACCCCTCATCTTTTCATGACACATAGGTTGGTCAGGTCATGGTTGGATGACATGGATGGACGAGTTACAAGCCTCACAAGGGTAGGTGAATGAATGACATCCCAACAACTAGAATTAATGAGGCATGGCACCCATGACCACCCATGTAGGAAAAGTACCAAAATAGATGGTTTCCCATACCTCTTCAATGCATCCTGCCGGTTGGTGACCCAATTTTCCCTATATATTGTAAAATTTGCCTCATTTTGAGGGGGATTTTTCCAAAAGTAAAGGAACTCTATAAAATTTGTTCCAGAGCTATTGTGAGCTAAAGGCCTTGAATTTGGGCTTATTGTAAAGGATTTTGTCTTGTGCTTATGGTGTGATGGATTGTGCATGTCTCTAAGCAATAAAATTCATGTTTTGGCCATTTTTTCCCTAGCTTGTATGAGTTACATCTCTTGCCTCCATTATATTTATGAGTATATTGTGCATGTATCTATCTCTTTGTAGGGTCTATAGTTTGTTGTGCTTTACGAATATAGGGAATTGATTGTTGTCTTGGACTGTGGTGTTTCTATTAGCCCTCTCCTTCTCAGTTTCTCCCTATTTTTCACTCACTGGGATTGTCTCACCCTTTCTTGGTGCATCACCTTCACTTAGAGTAGTTTTATTTCATGCATATTTCTATCCTTGTCTCCTTAGAAAACATTAGAATAGGGTTAGTTTAGCTTTCCATTCTCTACACTTTAGAGAAGTTGGCACTAGGTTAGAGGAAGAATCCGGCTTTCACCATAGGATTTCCTACTTGCAAAGTCCCACACTACAAGATAATCCCATGTTATACAGGTTGCACTAGTTTCCCTCATACACAAATCGCAAAGAAATCGGGGGTGTTGTAATTTACAAAGGAGTCACTAAAAATTGTTGGTAAAATAATATGTTACAGTGAATATTATTGGTTTTCACCAACTATCAAGGGGCTAATCCGCTTCTTCTTTGGTATAGAGATGATCCAGAGGACATTTCGAGGACAGATATTCCCTTAATCTCCCATGATTGGCACAATATGGAAGATCACTCTGAGATATTTTTTGGTGACTATTTGAACGTTGCAAACGAAGTCTATACACACATCTAGTGGTTGGTCAAATTTTGGTCAACATTGGTCAACAAAAAATGAATGATTTTTAAATCATCAAATGTCAACACCATTGCATAGAGCTTACCAAGACCTTTCGAGAATGGACCAAATCTAAGTCCGTATACGAAAGTTATGACCGGTCAAAGTTCGGTTAATTGGTGGTCAACAACCGAAGGATGCACCAAATTGACAAAAGACATGGTGACTGTATTTATGGAAAAGTGACAAGTGACCGTGGGAATCTACAAGTAACTCTTCTCGTACCGACCTCTCGAGGTCGTGCCGAGACAGCCAAAGGCGGATGGAATATGCGTGATGCGACAAACTAGTTAGGCAATCTGATGTCTTTAACGCGCACTAGTGGAAACTACGAATCTAAGGCAAAGAAGGCCCTCCTAACCTAAACTGGTGTGATAGATTGATCGGCAAGGATGACTGCTCGAAGGCTCCAATCAATATCGAGCTCTGGCGTGATTCGGTCTATGGGTTGTGGAATACGTGGAAAATAACCTGGGATAGTTTCGTGTATATCTCCAGATAGGGTCATAGGGTGGATGATGGGTATAGCGGACTCTACGGGTGATTATCTGGCCTAGTCCAGAATTCCCTAGCTTTATTAGCTGCTATGTCTAACAAGGATAATTGTTCGATGATGATAGGTGGAAGTGGAGTAGATCTGAATACTAATGTGCGTAGGCCAACATCTATGTCTGATTCACCTATGGATTCGTTGGGTTGTGGGATTTGTGGGTCACAACCGTAGATTTGCGTTTGTTGTGGTCCTATTATGGTCATGTGCAGACTCAGTCCCTAATCCCTAGTTTCCAATAGTCATATGCCTTCTCGGCCTATATATTCAAAATTAACAACCAGTGCAATCTTTTCGAGTATCTCATAGGCGTACGTGCAACTGAATTCTTAAGCTGGTATCTATATCTGTGAGAGTGTCTCCTCGTGCGCCCGGTCGTGGGACCAAAGGATCAAAACTGAATGTTTACTCTCTTTCAAGCCCTTCCACAGTCATGTGGATATATATCTAGGGTAATTTGTAGTTTGGTTGATTTGACCAAAACGTGTGCGCTTTGTCGTCTTCTATGTTTAACCCGCTTAACTGGAGGCTGATCTGTTGTAAGTTTGCCATTGTTTGGAAGACTTGGATCCTAAGATTTTGATCTATATCAGTTATTGCTGTGATGAGATTAGGTTGGGGCACGATTGGCTTGAATACGTATTCTCTGGGCTCTCTAGGTCCCGTGATTGTCATACAAAAGCAACAATGTAAACCCAATTACAAAGAAAGTAAAATTGACTATGTGAAATATATCTATAACATATATAACTTCTCTATTTTTGTATTTTTCTGATGAATTTATATGAATGAAATTGAAGGAGCAACTATTTTTAATATACCTAGAAGTTGACAATTAATCTAATAACGAATTTAAAACAAACAAAGCAACCGAGTATAGCTACTTGCCTGTGCAGTTGGGAATCTATTGATAATAATGAAATAACTAATCTAATCTATTTGAAAGACTCTCGATCCTACCTCAGAAGTGAGGAATGAATCATAGTTTCTCATAAACTATCAATCCCCACAGCTTCCCTAGCAATATCGAAAGTAAAATTGACTGAAATAAAGTGATTGGCTACTCTATTTGATAAGCTTCTAACTAGAACTTTGAAAGCTAGAACCTGGATTTTGCATAACAGTGGCGAATCCGATGGTGTGTGTAGTTTTGTCCCCTCAGTGTGATCTCCTCGCCTCCTTTGTGCTCACGTAGATCCAAAAGCGTGTAATGCTAGAAGCATCACCGTAGTAGATTTTGGCACAAAGGCAAATTTAGGATACGGTGATCGAATACAATGCGAGTAGGAGAGGGATAGCGCAAGAGTACGAGCTTGCCTTATGCAATTCCTAGCGGGATTTATTGCGAGTCATGCAACATAAAACGTCCGTAACACAAAACTATCCTATTTGACGAGCAAAACCTACAACTTTAATGGCTTCCCGGTGAGAATTAAACTGCTCTATTTCAATGGACTGCATGAAGTAATGACAACATTTGCACAAGCCGGATATGTGGATTTCTAATAGCAAAATAACATTAACTAAGCATGCAATGAACTAAACTATGAATCCTAAGAAAAATAAAACACTGAACTACTGAAGTGAGAAATTGAGAGGTAAATTTTGAGGGGCCATTTGCTTGAGCACAAGCCAACTATTTATAGCATTTGCATTCACCCAAAGGTAAAAACCAAATTGATCTCTTAAACCATAAACAAAGCCAAAACACTATTCTAGGGAACCAGAATCATTAATGCAAGCCAAAGGCGGTGAAAAAGCTGGTAAACATTGAAATTTACGTGAGTCGCATTAAAAGGAACATTTTGGAAAATGCGTGAAGGACCACCGCCCTGAGCAGGGTGGCGGTTATAGGACCACCGCCTTTCTGGGCGGCGGTCACGAGACCGCCGCCTACCGGGGGTGGCAATTTCACATCAAGAATAAAACACAAAGAAAAGAGGGGAAAAGAGAACAACAAAGCACATAGGGGCTAAGCGGGGCATGCGGGATGTTAACACACACTTGGGGAGCTTTTCCGGATCCCGAACACCTTGCGAGGAGACCTGTATCATCATTGGGGCACGTGTTATGTTGTTCGGCAAATGCAGTACCTTACAATTTTGGGTATGTACATATTGCCCCTCAGAGAAGCGTTTTAGCCATGAAGAGGCGTAAAATGGTGGGTCCGAGTATGGCGGTCCCAAAATGGGAAGTTGGAAGTTATACACGATATGTCTCATGTGTCAAGTGACGCTTATTCAAAATTCTCACCACCTGCAAAATGAAAAGAGGAATCAAGTGCAGATAGACAAAATAGATTGGAAAATAAACGCTAAAATAATGGGAAATGAGGACGTACCATTTGTGTGGGGGTAAGAACTTACCTCCGTTGGCGCTCCAAACCTATGAAAAGGGGATTCAAAATGAGTCAGGTTGCTATATATATGAAAGTGGGCCCATTTTCCTATTCATTTGTGCATGTTGATTTGGTTGGTTTTGAGCTCTGGGACCCACGGTGACAGTTTCTTACGAGAGTAGAGTCAAAACATTCATGACGAGATAGTGATCATGCCTCCATGAGCAGATCATCGACCCACAAGATCACAGGTTAGTTTTTCTCAATTTATCATTTTTACCCCCAAAATTTTAAAATGTTAAAATCTTTGTCGTGGGGGGGTTATTTTTGAAAATGTTAGGTTCAAAAGGTCTATCTAGGGGGGCGCCTACTGGGTAGGCTTTGTTTTAGTTAAAATAGTCCTTTTTACATTTTTAGGCTTTTTTAAGGTATAGAACCCGCGTGGGTTTTGGGACACGACCACTACCCTGAATAGGGCGGCGGTCATGTGACCGCCCCTATTCAGGGTGGCGGTTACAAGACCACCGCCTTTAAGGCAGTGGTTACTAAACCGCCGCTCTGCTTAGGGCGGCGGTTCCTAACAAAATGCCAAAGGAACACTTGTTTAAAATTGTTTTTGCATTTTTAGCATCTTTATGTGTTTTCATGATTTTTCTAATGTCATTCGGATGCTAACTTGCTCTGTTTTGTGTGTTTTTGGGTGTATGCAGTGAGGGAGGAGTACATTTGATGGAGTCGGGAGAGAGAGTGTGACTGGCTCCCAGCAGTGTTAGATGCCCTTTCACAGGATGAGGTGGACACTCTTCAGAGGGCCGGTATACTACATATATCACGCGTCCCACATGTTGCTCCATCCACTCACATACTTTGTGACTTATTTTCTTATTAGGATGCTTTGATCGAACACCTTTCGGTTACTTAGGGGTCCGAGGTGAGTGGACCATCACTTTGGAGGATGTTTACCGTGCATTCGGGGTCCCGTTGATCGGGAGACGACTTACTCTTGAGACGGCAGTTCACGGGCCCAGAGATAGCACAAAGGGCTTCTTACATGGGAGATGCAGCTTATCTCTACTAGCTCAAAGAAGGGGGTGAGGGTCCGATCTATTCCTAGCCTTCGCCCATCCCCTTGATTCACCGTAACATTATGGGGATCCTTGCCTCGAGATTGATCGGGACAAGGGAGGAGACACACTACTATATTACTAGTCCCCCATCATTGCACGATCGAGGGACATGGCCGGATTTATGCCTGGGGAGCTGATATACTTGGGACTACCTACCACAACTTATGCAGGTAGTCCGTCATTACAGGGGGCGATCTTTGAGCCACCCGACCTTGGTTATGAGCTGGGTCTATGAGCGCTTCATCCCCTATGGCAGAGGTGTAGAGGTGGTAAATCCCAAAGCTATGAGGGCAGCCAGATGGACAGACATGTCGGTGCTCAAAGCACCTCATTAGCTAGTTGCTTCCCTAGTCACTGATGACATGGAGGCCACACCGTATCAGGCCATGGTAGGTTTATGGGGTGAGGAGGCTCTTACTTTGATCTCCTGCTCCACCACAGGGTAGCTTGTTGACAGAGTAGGGAGAGTGGAGATACACCCCTTTAGCCGAGTTCCTCAGCAGTTTGGCCTACCTTATATGGGTATGCTTCCCCCAGTAGTGCCAGTATATAGGTTAGTTCGAGAGGCCAGAGGGGGTCCTAGAGGCCGGGTTGGATAGTTGTTACCCCTGGCGTTCCTATTGCAGCTAGGCGGGTAGTACGTGCCCGAGGGAGATTCGGTACTCCTCGTGCACCCTTACTTCAGATTGATGTCGGTCCCGCTCATAGCAGTTGATGACCCTATTGACATGTAGACTCGAGTCCGAGGAGTTCACGGGGGGGAGACGGAGGAGGAGACTCGAGGAGGACAAGTGATCCTAAGTGGCATGACACTCGTGGATATCATGCAGCAGAGAGAGGCGAGTAGAGTGCGAGAGAGGGTGAATCTGGTTTCGAGGAGCCACTCTCCTGAGCCATGGTGGGGAGGATGAGTCTGCTGCAAGAGACGCCATGTTGCTCCAACCACGGGAGGAGTACCTCGGTCAAGGCAGTGGCATCTGTGGCGGGTGTTGACCCTAGAGATCCATCCTGAGGCCCGGTGATCCGAGTAAGTTATCTTCCCTTTGCTTCGAGTTAGGATTGCTTTAATTGCCATCTCTCCTTTTGTTTACACTTGTGTTTATTTCTTGCTTTATTTCTAATTCGTTTTCTCCTTTGTTTGCAGAGACCGCCGATGAGTGGTGAGACCTGATTCGCAGGGTATGCACCGATACCCTGATGATCCCTATGGAGAGGACTCAGCGCTCTCATCTCGCAACTTAACCTCATCACCTAAACCTTACACAATTATTTATTAATTACCTTGTAATTGATAAATCCACCATCACCTTACCTCGCCACCTCATTTTGCCACCTCATCATGACCTAGCCCTAACCCTAAACTAACCTAATTAAGACCTATGACTTGGTCTAGACTCACATCCATAACTAATGCCTCCTTACTCGCACCCAAACCGACCTTCTAGCCACTTGACCAAGCCCGCAACTGATCTCTCGGGAGAAAAGTAGGAAGGTGGGCTATTTTACTAAAAATAGCCTACTTTTTCCTTACCGATGCCGGTTCCTACTGACCGCCGCCGGTTACGTAACCGCCATCGCCCCTCGTAAATGGGCTCCCAAACCAAAATCAAGGGTCGAATGATTTTTGAATCAACAGAGATCATCGGGAGCGAAAAAAGAGTCCGATCTTCACTTGACCGAGCAGAGACGAGTGAAGAAACCAAAGCGCTTTGCAGAGAAAGGAGATCAACTTGCATCTTTGTCAAAACCAAGAAGTCACATCTTGCATGTCCTCTCGTTATAACATTTCTTATGCTCTTTGAATCACAAATTCTCCTAAATCCGCTTTCAATCCACTACCCAACGTGCTATTGATCTAACCTGTCATTCTTTTACCTCTCATCATCTCATTTCCTAATATCATCCATAAACCACCTTTACAAACACCATAGCTACCAAGAAGGTCCTAGGCCCAACCGACGCTTCTGCTACTGAAACCGGCATTGATCGCTTCCCGACTATAACCAAAACCAAATTCTCCTACCCGCTTTCAACCAAGTAATCTAATTGATATTTTGCAGCTCATTTGTGTTAATTCATATTAGCAGGAAACCACCACCTTCGAAAGGAAGTTTTATATTTCCCTGCCCAAGGCGCTTCTCATTTATTGTTTAATCAAATCTTGTGGTCTTGTGTTCTTATTTCATGTAGTCCTTCCAAGACAAAAAGGAGTTCTTCGCAATAACTTGATCTTTCTCCACGGTACGCGCACACCATCTCGACATTTAACAGTATTCCTCCTAGCCCTAACCCTATCTCTGCTTCTAAAAGGAATGAAAGGATAAACAACTCTATTCCTGTGGCCAAACATTCCGAGCGAAACATTTTGGCACGACTTCTATGGGACCCATTTTGGGTTTCTTTCTTTCTTACTTGCTTTCATATAGGAGCATACCTGCTTTTTTCTTCTTCTAAAGATATTCATAAGGTTTTGTATTATTTTGGTAAAAGAACTTGCTTTGTTTTTGCATCTTGCATTAGTGAAAGTCATCTCTTTTGCTTCATCGAATATCATTTTCGATTTGGGTTTAAAACACGTGCATTGCATTCCCGCTTGTTGTTTTTTTCAATTCTAGTGAACGAGATTAAGTAACAGTGTCGCACACGTGGGGGTGATATCCACGGTGACAGAAATTAATCTTACATTCACTGCACAACACATACCGAATCACTTCACAATTAACACAACAGCTCAAACATCCCCTTTTTTTTCCGCGGTATTCCTCCGCCCGATTGAGGTAACCTTATAAGCCAAAACAAACTTGACATTTCCCCTAGGTCTTGTTGTTTAGGATTCTGACAGCATTCTACGTCTAAAGGCATAAGCCCACAATAATTAAAATTAACCCTAGGGTTAGTCTCTGGATTTGAGTGTGCATCTTGCTTGTTTTCAGTTCTGTTTTCTTTGTCATATTTTGTCTTCTGTGATCAATAATTTGACAAATATACTAAACGTTGTTAAAAATCAAATTAGCAGCCTTTTATATCTTGTTAACCTAGACTTCTTACACCGACATCGCTACCCGACCGACGCCGCTATAGTATAACCGACATCGGATACTAGACCGATATCGCCATCGCTTTCTACAACCCCCGACAAACCAAAGAACTCGCCAATTTCACCATTCTAAGGTGTTTCTGCTCCGATAGATTGAAACCCTACCGTGAACACTGGCCCATGGTTGTTATCACTCGAAAGCAAGCCGCCGCCATGGTTTCACATGCTTGCTCTGTTTCTTTACCTGAATCACCCCCTTCACATTCTGTGGGGAATCCTACAGACACCAGTGAGATCCCCCAAATTCCTGTAGGAGACAAGGACTTTGCCAAATTTCTGGATGCTAATCCTAGCGCTGTACAATACTATTTGTCTCATGCCCCTGACCGTACGCCTGATGGTCAGCTCTTTGTTGGCATGCCTATTAGTATAGCTGCTCATTTAGCCCCCACTCCGCCTGATAACACCGCCTTGCTTCCGGCACCTTTAGCCCCATCTCCCAATCCGACAGCCTTCGAGGTTCATACGACTCGATTGGCTTTTCTTTGCTAATCTTGACCCCACATATCATTACCACCGATCGCCTTTACCTCATCTCTCTTGCAGACTACTCCATTCATGACTTGCTCTCGCCACCTATCCACACGAGCTTTCCTTCTCAAGCTCCGCCTACCTTTTCATTCCCATACACGTATCCAAAGAACCTCAACACCTTATATATGGGACATCCCTATTCTCATCGCCTCAACATATTCATCCTCCATACCTTATCAACACTTAACCCCACCATTGTCCAAAGGAGGCCCTTGGCCCAATTTGCCTCCGTTTGCCACAACCGCACCATCATCTCATCCAACCACATTTCATCAAACAAATGATGGACAAAATGCAAAACTGAGGCTTCGTGTCGGAAGTCGTAGCGCTGACATACGAGCAAGTTTGTCGAGCCCATTCACCCTTCTCGCTCCCTTCACTCATATCCTCCTCAATGGGAACTACCAAATTTACTCGCTTTTAATAAGTAAAGAGGATCCTCAACAAAGACTTCGCGATCATTTAGACATGCTTGTTATTTGATTGCCCATGATGATGCCTCTCACACTCCGCACATTTCCCATGTCCTTATCAGACCCGCTTGAGTGGTACAAAGCTTTAACCCAAAGACTCAATCTTCTCTTTAACCAACTAGCCCAATCTTTCGGATCACTTCTCCATTAACATTGCTAAGAAAGTATCCATCACCGACCTTTATGCCATCCGACACCAAGACGAATCTATCGCAGATTTCGCTGACGATGGCGTGGCCTTATCAACCAACTTACATATGCCTTGCCTCAGTCAACTTATCAACTTTTCACACGGGCATGTGCTAAGCACATTTCTCCTACTCTTCAAATTCAAACTTTCCGCACATTTGATGAGGCCTTTTTTTACCATGGCTCTAAACTAGAAATTCGAGCCTTAGAAGAAGAGAAATTGCGGTCACAGCAACAAAACCCCACTTTCCGAACTCCCGATTCTACCAATAAACCAAATACCACCACTCCTCACGCGTCCACTTCTTCTAAATCAAAAGGAGCTGTCCACGCGGTGATGGTTAAATCTCAAACACCGCCTAATGCCCCACCAAAACCACCTATAAGTACAAAGCCGAGCCCATCAACTACACTCCTCGGGAGAAACATATGGTGTGATATTGGAAAATTGCTCAAAGCAGAGCCATTACATTACCTCCCGTTAAACCTCATTCTGGGTTTGATTCCACTCGCGCCATACCTTCCCGGTACAAAGAAAATGACTTCTCAGAATTTCCACCGCGTGAAGGGACACAAATATGAGAACTGCAAGATGTTGAAAAACATAGTGCAGAAATGGTCGACGCAGGGATATAACCTCGATAATCCTAATGCCCCGCCAACCGAAATTTGAAAATCTTCAACAAACCATTCCCGAATCACTCTCCCAACAAAGAATACAAACCAGATATCTTAGCCGAGGAGAGTGTTCATGAGATCCATGCAGCTTTTTGATACCCACCCCAAAGCCTCTATCGAGAAAATTTTGAATCAAGCCTCTTCACTAACACAGAGCCCGAACCTCCTTTACCACCATCGAACCAAAGCGAAATCATTCCTTTACCCATAAGGGAGTTAACTCGCCTGCACTCCTCTTCCCATCGATGAGTCTCGCTTATACCACATCCCTACAAGATCGCGAACGGATGTTATCTAATCTATCTATTTCCTGCATTTCCTTTCTACCACTCTTGTTGCACAAGAGGAAGGTACGCCACTCCTTTTGACATCCTTAGACGAGAAATCTCTCAGCACCGACATCACCAAATTCTTTAACCATGACGGATCCTCTCGAACACGCCCTCTTAC
Organism: Taxus wallichiana var. yunnanensis; assembly: GCA_018340775.1. NCBI lineage: Eukaryota > Viridiplantae > Streptophyta > Pinopsida > Cupressales > Taxaceae > Taxus > Taxus wallichiana. Next base: position 819,666,939 of record CM031242.1, on the reverse strand, counting down.
CTATTAGTTCTTCATCGCCTAAATCTTTTCAACGACCGTTGACCTCTTAACATCTATTGATACAAAGGCCTCATCTACTCACCGTATCACACCCACAAAGGGACTCGGAATCACAACCCACCTTTCTTCCGTACTAAATTTACAATTCAAACTCAAGACTGCCATTCTCCGTAGGATAGACAAATCCTATGGGAACGCTTGAGTACCCATATTCTACTCAAATGCAAATGACCGATCCCGAGACCTCCACCATATACCCGAAGTGTTTACGTGCTTAAAATGCCCATGTTCTCACCTTCACCCCCACCTCTACCAAATGCCTCGTCCACTTCTATTAACTTAGCCAAATCTTCCCCTACGCTGGGACCTTACCCATACCTGGGCTAAACACACCCGCCTAAGCGACTAGATTTGTCCAAGAATAAAGCCGCCCGCCACCTAGAGACACACTCAACCCGTGCCTCTATCACAATCAAAACCATCATCGTCATACCTACCTTCCATATTGGGACCTCATCCTTCCACCTTGCACCAATATATCACACCTCCTGCGTTTTCTCTAAAAAGACATACGCCTTCTGCACCTATACCGAGATCTAAGGGTATATCAACATTATCACCCCACGTATCCTGTCCACCCATCAACCCTAAACAAACTCCATCATCAAAGGATTTATTTTCTGTCACTCCCCTTTCTCCGTGGTTGTTTCCCGCTACCATGTCATCTGTAGCCTCATCATCTAACCAGCCGAACGTAGCTCCTGCGCCAAAGAAACCACGTTTAGTGAAAACCACGTGTCAACACCCCTTGGCTAAACCACCACCCATACGAACCAGCCACGCCCAAACATTACCGAAACCCACACAACCAATACCCTCATCCTCCTCCGATTTTGACCCACTCAAAGGATCTTACGCTAAAATCCTTGCCATGTTGGTAGAGAATGCGACCATTTCCCTACCCCCACTTAGACCTTATGACCCGTCTAAACCTCGGCCTGTAGGTTACGATGAGTCTAAAATCTGCGCTTATCACCGCACACCAGGACATGATGTGGAGGGATGCAAAGCTTTAAAACCATCCTTCGTCACTACCTCTCCCGATAGAAAGGTTAAGAAAGACAACTTACGAAGGGAGAGACCTTTAGCTTCAATTCCCTCTCCTATACCATCTATCCCCGCCTCACCACGATCTATCATTATTACAACCCCACCTCTCAAGACCATAATTTATCCCAACCATCTTCCTCATCTCAAAGCCTTACGAGATTAATATGATTAGTGTTGCTACTCGAGCGCAGTAAAAACAACGAGAAAGCGAAAGAAAGCACACTCAAGCGCCCTCTCTTCTCCGTCTAAAGATCCCGATTGCACCACCACCCAAAGTGGTTATTCGTGACCCCGCTTACCCCGCCTCTAATGGAGTTGCCCATCGAGCCATGATCAAACAAACTTCACCAATCACCCGTCAAAATGACACTATATGATCTCATTCAGATTCAATCTCATCGACAAGCTCTCGTTGAAATTCTTCAAGGGATCGAGGTCTTACCTAATGAAACCCTCGCCTCGTTGCCTCCATTCTAACACCCAATCACGTTGCCTCTCACCAAACAACCCACCGCCCCAACCACTTCGCCTCTCGTACTCACAAGCTGCCAGCTGCTGGCTCAAGATGAAATTGTCGATTTTGGTACGTAAGATCCCGACCTCGCCTGCTCATCTCAAATTACGTCCGGGACATTCGTGGTACGCTGTGTTATGATTGACGGGGTGCTAGCCTAAACATCATCTCTTCAAAAGCTTTTCAACAAATGAATATCCCTTCTAGCTACATGTGTGTGCCAACCCCATCATGTCATGCGGTCATTCAATGACGCTATTACCTCTACCTTAGGCACCGTGATCCTCAACATTCGGTAGACCACGACTTTACCCGAACTCTTCTATGTCCTCGAGGGAGAGTTCCAATATAATATATTGCTGGGTCGCCTCGATCCGGCCATGGGATGCGTTCCTCAACCTTACATGATGCATAAAATTTGAGTACGAGGGGAAGTCCTACACCGTAAAAGCTGATCCTCCCCTTTAAAACCTCGCAATATGTTATACCGCCCCAAATGATGTGCTTATACCAATCAAGACACCTGCTCATTCAACCCAACCATCTTCTTCAACTATGCCTCAACCATGTACCTCAATCGCACCTACGCCTTCAACTGATGAAACCACCGTCGCAAAAACCACTTCCCTTCCCGCAGCTAACATCCCAACCGCGGACCCCTTAGTAGATGTTTTTCAGCGCCTTACGCTGGGGGAGTATCGCCTATATAACGTTAGTTCTTTCCATACCCCACAGAGTACGGACAGTACATGCCCATCCTAACTATGACCGTCCGTGGGGGAAGTAATCTCCTACGACCACCTCACTGCCGCACTAACCTAACGTATGGGGGTGTCGACGCATCTTCCGTTGCCCCTGAGCCTCCTCTTGGTGTGGTTCCTTTCCAATCTGATTTTCAATACCTTACCAATCGCCGCTTTGCCCTCACCTTCGACTCACCGTGCTTGGAAAGGCTTTGGTTTTGGTCTTTATGAACAAGGCCGACATACGCTCATCCCCATCACCACACGCAAACACAATGATCGTAGTGGTCTCGGATTTCCGAAACACTTACATCGAAAAGAACCTCGTGATGCTTGCCTTCTTCTCGAAGAGAACGACGTTACCCCTAACAAACCATCATCACCCACTTTGCCATCGCCACCCACCGAGTCGATAGATCACGAATCTATCCCTCCTAACTTTTTTTTTTTTTTTTTTTTCATAAATGCTATCTTCTTAGGCCCTCTCACTTATCAACGCGATAATGAGGACCCTCTTCTATCCCCCTTCTATATCCGACATGATCGAAGAGGACTCGCCTTCAATTAACGTTGTTGAGTGCCGATGATGACTCCATCCTCACTTACTCGCGCGATGACTCTTATATTCAACGAGCCTTACCATCTCAAACCCAAACCATGCCGAACGAATCTACAATAGAAATCAACATCCACACGGAGGAGGATCCTCACATTGTGAAGATCGACAATCCCTTAACGCATCGTAACAAGTCGCCTTTACTACTTTCCTCCGTGCCGCAACCAAGCTTTCGCTGTCTCTACGCCGACATGCCAGAATTGATCCTCGACATTGCTGTCCATAACATTACACTCAAACCCGATTCCAAGCCAATTAAATGTAAATTGAGAAAATGCATCCACGCATTGCCTCTTGTCAAAGAGGAGCTCCAACGACTCTTTCTCGCTTTCCTTCATTCTCGCCTATCGACTATCCTCAATGGATTTCTAACATCGCACTGGCTACTAAAGCGACGGGGACTTCTGATATGCACGGATTTCTGGATCTTAACCTCGCTTGCCCTAAGGATGACTTCCCCTACCTAGCATTGACCAACTTGTTGATCTCACCGCAGGCCATGAGATGCTTTCTCATGGATGGCTTTTCAGATACAACCAAATTTTGGTTGCCCCTGCCGATCAACACAAAACTGCCTTCATAACTCCTTGGGGAACCTTCTGTTACCGTGTAATGCCATTCGGCCTTAAGAATGCTGGTGCCACCTATCAACGGGCTATGACCTACATTTTTCATGACATTATGCACACTATCCTTGAAGATTACGTCGACGATCTTCTTGGCAAGTCTAAACATCGCAGTGAACATCTCGATGTTTTAACCATTATTTTTGACCGCCTACTACAATATTCTGTCCGTCTTCAACCAAAAAAATGTGTCTTTGGTGTCCTTTCGGGAAAACTTCTTGGCTTTATCGTCTCTTTGCGTGGCATTGAGGTCGACCCATCTAAAGTCAAAGCTATTCTCGAAATGCCCCCACCTACCAATCTCAAACAATTGCGTAGTTTACAAGGTAAGCTCCAATCTATCCGACGTTTCATCTCCCAACTCTCGGATCGATGTCAACCTTTCCATCACCTCCTTAAGAAGGACATTGATTTTCAATGGAGCCAAGAGTGCCACCAAGCCTTTGAGGCTCTTAAAACTTATCTCTTACAGCCACCCGTGCTTATCCCACCTCAAGACGACCGCCCTTTCTACCTTTACCTTTCCGCCACTGACCACGCTGTAGGGGCCATGCTTGCACATCGTGACTCTGAGAATCGAGAACAAGCCGTTTATTATATAAGTCGTACTTTGGTGGACTATGAGACTAGGTATACACATGTAGAAAAGTTGTGCCTAGCCCTATCATTCGTGGCTACCAAACTCCGACACTACCTTCTGAATCACAAAACTTTCGTCATCACCAACACGGACCCCATCCATTACATGTATGCCAAACCTCATCTAAACCAACGCATCGCCCGATGGCTCATGCTCCTCGCCGACCTCGACCTTGAGTTCGCCCACCGTAAATCAATCAAAGGACAAACCATCGCAGACCAACTTCATGGAAGCCCTTTACCTCGAGAACAATTTACCAATTTTACATTCCCGACGAACTCATCGCCACTCTTTCACTCAAGGAGGAGTCGATCAATGACTCTCTTCTTCGATGGATCCAAATGCCAACGCGGTGGAGGAGCCGGCGTTGTTCTCATCCTCTTGACGCCGAGCCTATGCCTCTTTCATTCCGACTCGATTTCCTCGCACTAATAATACAAATGCCGAATACGAGGCCCTTGCTCTGGTCTCCAAAGTCATACCGCACTTAGGTATCAAATCTATCAATATTTTTGCGACTCTCAATCGTAGTCAATCAAGCTATGGGCATCTACCAATGCAAAAATGAGGAACTTCAAAATACAAACACTACGTGGATTCGCTTCTAGCCTTATTTACTCACTATTCTATCCAAACCATTCCACGCTCTACTAACAAATTTGTGGATACTATGGCTTGCTTAGCCTCACAAATTCCAGCCTCATCAATCACTCGACTCGACATTTTTGTCTTGGTCCAACAACTCTTTGCCCCATCTTATTCAGCCCCGCTTGTTTGTACGATAAATACTCGTGGTCTCGCTAACTCGCAGGATACTTGGTATCACCAATTCCATGACTACCTTACAACCTCTCTGTTTCTCCCTTCCGACCTTACTAGTACCGTAAACGTGCTTTTCTTAAACGCGTTTCTCGTTATGTAGTTATGGGGGACTCCTTTATAAACGTGGCTTTGATGGCATCCTCCTTCGATGTCTCACCGGCAAGCGAGATCACCCATACCATCCAACAAGTCCATGACGGTATTTGTGGTGGACATTTTAGTGGCTTCGCTGGGCAAACGAATCCTTCGCCTTGGTTATTATTGGCCTACTCAATAACGATCGCTACGAATATGTTAAGCGTTGTGTTATGTGTCAACAACATGCCAACCTTCAACATACTCCTAGCCACCCGCCCAGTGTCGCCGAGATCTTTGCCCTTCTCACAATGGGGTTTAGACCTTATCGGTGAGATTCACCCGCCCTCTTCACAACGCCACCGATGGATTATCACAAAGAACCGAATATTACACAAAATGGGTGGAGGCTATTCCACTCATTTCAACTAAAAAGAAAAAATTGTAGAGTTCATTAACCACCACATTATCTCTGCTTTTGGTGTTCCTCATCGCCTGATTATAGATAATGGAAAATCTTTCAAAAATAGGTTGTTGCAAGACCTTTGTGACAACTTTGGTATCAAACTCAGCTTCTCATCACCCTACTATCCACAAGCAAATGGACAAGCCGAATCCTCTAATAAAACCCTAACCAAAATCCTCATGAAAGTTGTCAATGAGTCCGGACGAAATTGGCACGATCACATCCCCTTTGCCCTTTGGGCTTATCGTACTAGCATCCGTACCTCTACTAATGCCACACCTTTTTCTTTTCGTATATGGTACCGAGGCTGTTTTTCCTCTCAAATACAAATACCTCCCTTAGAATATCTCTTCAGATATTCTCACCAACGATGATTTCCGCCAAGAGCGTTAGCCCAATTGAGCTCCTTGACGAACGCCGCCTTACAAAATTCGATCACCTTCAAATCTATCAAAACGCATCAAGCGCTTTATGATAAGCGACTCCATGAGCGTATTTTTTAAGGTTGGTGATCTTGTCCTCAAAGAGAATCAACATGTCACCAAACTAGAAAAGAGCAAACGTGGAAAATTTGCTCCCAATCGATTGGGCCTTACATAATCACTCACACCTATGGATCGTGCACTTATCGCTTAGCTTCGCTTAATGGTAAGCTCGAGCTCAACCCTTAATGCCTTGCATCTTCACCATTCTACTATTTGAATTTAGTGTTATATCACTTCTATCTACCTCGCCGCTCGTCCTTGAGCTCACATACCACCACATGCACTTCGCTTCCTACACCTCATAATAAAATCAAGCTCACATAGTTTGATTCTCACCTCACCTAAACGATGCCTTCCCCTTTTTAGTCTAGTCCATGACTTCAAAGTATTAAAATAAGCCGTATTCTTATGGGATTTTCTTGAGTCAAACTTCCTACCAAACTAGATGCTTCACGCCAAAAGAACATCTAGCTATCTAAATTATATATAGACTGCTTCCTCAAGGACAAATATATGCCAAATTATTGCTGCTATTCTATATAGATCTGCTTCTCGAGGACAAATTATGCACTAAAATCATATCTCTACTATAAATAGATCGCTCCTCGAAGGACAGCTATACACAATCACCTTTTTATCGTAAGCTTCTCGCATTGATCACCTTCGTGAAGACCTCAAGAATAGCACAATCAATATCCTCAGAGACTTCCCGCATCGATCACTTCATATTCAAGAAAATAAAGGCCTCATTCAAAAGAACTTTTTGGGTCATGGACTTGTCTATTTAGGGTAGGTTCTCTTTTCGTCGTAACACTCACTTTGTAATAAATTCTCTCGTACTCTCAGCCTATATCATCCACCTCACCTCACCATTTGTTTCAACTCAAGGGACGTAACGCTCACCCGATATATTGTGATCATACAACTCTTTTCACCTATGGACTTCTCGTCTATGCACGGTACCTAGGGCTTCAAGCTCGTTCTACGTTTGGTGGTTTGTTTAGCTCTTTTCACCTACGGAGCACTCTTTCCGCTTTGCCTCGCATCTAGGATTGTGTGTTGATCTTAATCAGGACATGGTTCCCTACCACTTGGGTAGGCTAACTTTCGCTTCCCTTATACCTTTTACAACATCACCAATTCATTTCCGACACCAACAACCTTACCTTACCAATATTAATATCAATATTCTTACCAATCAACCAATTGCCTAAACCGTACCAAATTGCCTGAATTCACCTCTCCCTGATCCTAAGGGAGAACTACATCGGCCTCCGAGGCCCTCCTCTGCTTTGTGCAAAGGGCTATGAGGCAAGCACTTCGGAGACATGGGGTCTCCCAAGGTTAGCTCGACCATCCCCTACCATAACCTATCATGTGTGGTAAATATAAATATTTTTGTGTATTTCTATTTAATCACATTCCTCTTTATCCTTTTTCAAAACACCGAAAGTCAAAACGAAAACATTCTTATTATTATAACTCAAATCAACATACATATCTCATTTTATTTAGATGTTAAACAAATACATCTTCTCTATCATCGACACGCAGGTCGGTACTCTTATTTATTCTTATACCTTGCTAACATTTATTTAGACCCTCACGCCTCATCCCGAACTAGGCGATGATCGTGATCGCGACCCTCTCGCCAGCCTCTTCGTCCTCAATGGTACCACGGCTATTGGTACCGCCCACTGATCTGCCAATCTCTCCTGTAACATATGAATACGCCCTCTCGCATGGAGGACTCCAGCCTCTAGTCTCTCCGCCCGTGACTCCGCAACCACTAACAATCCTCTTGTCTCATTCACCTGCGTTTGGAGCTGCTGAACCAAACGCTGCAGACGATCCCTCTCTGCTGTAATCACCGCTATGTCAGGACGATCACGTACACCTCGCAGCTTCGCTACCCACCATAATCTATAGGCCTCTGCTGCTCTCGCATCCATTACCCTGCGATCGGCTGCTACCTCTTCAGGCCCTTCTGGAGGTGTTGGCTGGGGAGGTGAGAATACTGCCTCTGCATCGATCCTCATATATGGTCTATAAGCCTGGGGTATATCCTGCACAAATCCAAATTGTCGCCGCACGCGATCTAGAGGAATCCTCTCATACTCACTCGCCTTGTGCCCTGCGATCCACCTCAATCGCTCTACACCCTCAACTCCTCAGCTATATTCTCTGTTACCATATAGTTCCCGTAAGGCCGCCAATAGATATCCGCAATCGTCACCCTCTCCCATACCTGCCTATAATACTCAATGTCACCCGTCACAGCCTGGGATCTTGCCTCTTGTTCTGTTTGGACCCATCGTCTGAATCCCAACCTCTCGACTCTGGCCTCTCTCCCGATCGATGGGTCGGCCTATTGTCGCACACAAACAATGTGCTCATAGCCCAACAAAGGTAATAAGTATGAACAATCCAAAGGTCGCTTCGTGATTTCACCTACAAGCCCATAAACCCCTCGTATAGCTCCGCCAAATATGCAGTGCCCATGCAAACGCCACGCCTTTCTATCATCTCCCAAATAACACACATCAATGCCTTTGAAATCTTCCCCCATCTCGCCTCGTAATGCATAATACCCTACCGCTATCATTAATATTACCGCTAACCTTGTCTCCTCGTGATGTGCCGCATACATTATCCCATACGTAAATGACAAACTCGCTGTGTTAAATCTCGTATATGGACCAAATATCACTGTTATCGCTCCGTGCCGCTAGGTAATGCCTCGATATACTGTTTTCCCCAAATTGGGAGTCTCAAAATACGGAACACATCTTCCAATGTTACCGCTATTTCCCGCTGCGATAGAAGGTATTTTTCTCGTGATTCCATCTCTCAATCAACGCTCGTAACATAGCATGGTTCCGCAATTCGTGAATAATAATGATCCCACTTAACCCCAAACGATTTATCAACATCCATTCACTGGTGTTACATCCGCTGATTCGTGACAACAACGCTGTACACTATCATTCATCCTCAACCCCGCCCGCCGCATATGTCACAAAAACAATAACGCTTCAATAAATCAAATCCCCACGGGTTTTTTTTTTCACATTCTCGAAATTCCTACAAAGAACCGGGTATCGCTTTATAAGAACCGGTACAAGTTTAGTAACCGATACCGTTATTCCTAACCGATATCGGTCCACATCCACCTTCATACCGCTTGCCTAAACAACCACCTACGACAAATAATTTGAGCGTTTATTCCTTTCTATACCTACAAACATACCCAAACCCCGATTACCTACCACGTAACACTACCTCATTTATAACCCTTGCTATCATGTTTTCTTTTCATATCTACCCACTTAATCTCTTTATTCATAACACATGCAAAAGTCAAATCACAACCAAAACGTTACTTCGGGTCATAGTGAGCTTGAGGTGGCCTTGTCTTCCTCTCTCATCCCGCCTCGCCGGATGCTTCTCCTCATCCCGCCATGATCACCACTCTTTTCAAACTCGCCTTTCTACTTTCTCAATCTCGATCGCATTCACTTTCCCCTCGTCTCTTTACTCCTTATCACTCAAATCTCTCATGCAATTACATGTCTCAAATCAAAAAAGTGTCGCGTGCTCACAGTATTTAACTTCTTGCATGGCTCTCAAAATTAGAACTTAAGTTGCCACCCTAGCTTTTTTATTTTTAGAAAAGCTCATACCTAAATAACCGGTATCGGTTATGTAACCGATATCGGTCTACTATCTACCGACGTCGGTTACCTAACCGATATCGGTTATACACCTGCCTTTTTGAAACATGGTTCTTTTCTTCATTTTTTACCTAATTTTTGTCGCGCCCGCCTCTTTTCCTGCATCTCATCACCATTATCCATATTTGTCCATCCACCACACATATCATTACAATTTCATTAACATCATCTATTTTACAAAAACAAACAAGTCATCAACTAAGGATACCAAAACAAAACAAAAAACTATCTATCTATACATCATTTGGATCCAACTCATCAGATACATATATAACAATGTCATAAAACCAGCCCAAAACATGCAACATTTCATCATATAACACATCATCCATATATCAACATGTCAATTAAACTCATCATATATTCTATACCACAAACCATTGACGAAATACTTAAAAACATTTTCAACACTGCATATGGATCAAAACATCATCTATATATATATATATATACAAGTTTTCAAATATACACTGTGCCCTACATCGGGCCTCTCGTGATCTCATAATCAACAAAGCCGCACGCAGCCGCACAACTATCAATAATCTCGACTCGCTCGCAGCCGGTCCTCATATCAAAATATACTCGCTCGCAGTCGGTATAATCAGTATAACCTGCACTTCGACTTTCGCAGCAGCCGTATACAATAAATGAATGAATGAATAAATGAGTAATATGTAGGCACGCAGCCTCTATAAACATAACCGGCCCGCAGACCGGTGCCTATATCCAATATACAAATACAAAAACAATGCAGGGATCCTCGCCTTCCCCACCGCCTCGCACCTCTCCCTCGCTGGTCCCGTGGCGCTCTCGCCTCCGCCTGTAGAATGACACACGCTGCCGGCTGGCTGCACTCCCTCGCGATCTCTCGACTACGCGAGGTCTCCGCTGGCAGTGCCGCATATGGTTTGATATTTTCTCGCCTCCAGCATTATCAAGAACATCCCGATAGTACCGGGCCTCCGCTTCACCTCCATGTATCTATCCCGTGCACCGCTTTCATCAGGGGGTGGTCCTCTGACTTCCTACTACCGCGCACTTCGCTCGTGGCTGGTGGTGCTGTGCTCGGCCGGGTTGCATATTCGCATGCTGCACTGTACTGCTACGCACTGTGGTCAATGTGCCGCCGGTGGTGGTGTCTCGTGCTCGTACTGAGCTCAAGCTAGCTGCCTCGTAAGACTTCTATTCGTGCCTCGCAGCAAGCAAGCCACCCTCGTAAGAGCTGCACTCACCCCGAGCCGATCTCTCTCTCGCCGTCCAACCGCTAAGTCTCGGCTGCAAGTGGGCCATGCACTTTCGCCGCTTCTCTCGACTAGCCACACCACACCATGTATGCTCTGTATAACCAAAGATCATCTACTGTGGTTATCTCGGCTGGCCTTCAAGAACTCCAACTGGATCCAAGGGCTGTGGTGCAAAGTGCAAGGGCCTCTACATCATCCTCTCCCGCATCCGAGGGAAGGGAGGTGGTTTCGCCCTGCTGCAGCCTCTATCTCGCCTGCGTGGCACCTTCTCTAGGGGTATCTCTTCGTACTCTCCGGCCTCCGCCCCGCTTATCCGTAAAGTGTACTGGATCTCCAGATAATCAGATTCGGCCTCCTCTCGTGGGGTGATGACCTCTTCGTAAGGTTCCATACGATATCTACCGCCGTGCCCTCTAACAAATGCCTCGTAGAGGGCAACGCTTCCCCAGCACTGCTTGCTGGCTGCCCAACCTACTGCCAACTACCTCTTCGAAAGCTGATCTCGTATATAACTGCGTGGCCTACTGGCCGGGTTACACCCTATCAAATTCGATGCATAAATGCGATGTGCCATATGCCTACCAGTTCGAAGTAAAAATGTCGAATAGATACCGACCGCTCATCCCCGGTGATATGACCCTGTGAAGTT
>CM031242.1:819627520-819655115 GCA_018340775.1 Taxus wallichiana var. yunnanensis | reverse complement strand
TGTCACTTAAGAAGAAGTTAGTTGAGGATGATTGCTAAATGTCATCTTTACTCATTGTCATACTTTAGTTCGCCAGTTTGAGTCTTATTTGTACTTTCCTCTCCTACATTCTATAAGTAGGAGAAGAACCTTCGGGTTAATCATCGATCGACTTTGTAAGAAGCAATCTTGTGTTCTAGACTTTGTGCTTTGAACCCCGAGAGCCAATTGTTGCAGAGGAATACAAAGAAGCGGAGTTTCCTGAGAACTTTGTGTCACGGTGTATTTTGTTTCGCTTCTAAATCTTAGATCTCTTAATAGACTTTGTGTTATTTTAGATCTAGATCTAGAGCTGCCTTTGCTTTATAATTCTCGTGTTCAAATCTATTTGAGTTTCTTCTATGTGCATGCAATTAGCTCTGCAATCTACTAATCGGGATGCACATCTTCCTCATTTCTTCTCTCGTAATTCCTTTACTTCCTTCTTCCTGTAATTTTCCTTTCTTAAACAAATGCTTCTTGCTGCGAGTAACTTTAGTTATGGTTCATGAACTAAGTTGTTAAAGTAAAACCCCTGATAGATAGAAACACATTTTTATTGACAAATCTGACACGGGAGCCTCACCGGTTAAATGAGGGAGATTTATCTCATGACTGCCTAGGTTTGATGCTATGCAGAAAATCTAGCCAACAGTTTTTGGCGACTCCGCTGGGGAACAACTATCTTTGAAGATCAAAGCTTTTCTGTTGAAGATCAGAGTGTTTTCCATACAAATCTCAACCTGGCTGAACGTCCGTTCACCAGATCCGTGAAGGCGCAAGGAAGGACGGATCATTTCTTCCGACTGCAGGAGCAATTCAATTTCAATCATCCTCCTCAAGTTAGAAGCCGCAGATCTAGTCTTTCACCAGGAAGGAGAGTGCACACCCATCCAGATCCGGATCGTATTCAGCATAATCCGTCGGCTGGAATTATCCAACAAGTCTATCAAGTCTACACAAGGAGGAGACGTGCTCAAGCTAACATGGCGCACCAAATTGTACCTGTTCCATGGGGGGCGGCTTTTGGACCTCTCAACTTGGCTCCACCTATGCACGATCTGCCAAAGGGATCCAGAAAGAATTTTCCGAAATTCTTTGGAGATGGAAAGCAAAACCCGGATGATCATTTGGCGGCCTTCTTCATATCTTGTGGTGTGCTTCGCAAAGAGAGCATGAAGATGTCTCAGTCAGCTATTCATTGAGACCTTACATGACTTGGCTGGAGAATGGTTCTATCGGCTGGCTCCTGGCACCATAACCAGTTGGGCGACTATGCGTGAACAATTTATCAAAAGATTCAAGCCTGCAGAGGACACGAGCACGATGATCACCCAACTGACGCAGTTGAAGAAAGAGCCAAACGAGAACATGCGGGACTTTATTGCAAAGTTCCAAAGGATTTTGTATAAAATCCCCACTTCTGCTGCATTGAGCGACGAAAATCAAAAGACGTTTTTATAAACGCCTATCGCTCAAGTCGATATCGGTAAGAAGGGCAAGACCTGTAACTTTGCTGGATGCACAAAATGCTGCCGTGGAGGTTGAAGACGACTTGATCATGGCTGGAAAACTCAAACAACTATCTCACAAAGGTGATGGGGCTTCTTCTAGTACATCTGATCCTTTGTTGCAGAAATTGGCTAATGACATGCTGCAGATCAAGAAGCAGATCTCTCAAACGGGGAATGCACCCCCCTCAAGAATAACTCCTATCCGGACCTTCAATGGTCAACATCAAAATCAAAATCGAAACAGACTTGTCAGCCGCACTGCGTTTGGCAATGAAGCCCCAAGGAATAACTTGGAAACTAATGAAGAGGATCTCGACATTGATGAATCATTTGATGATGAAGACTTTATAGATCCCGCTGGCGACTCCAATATTGGTTACCTGGACTACGAATCTGATGAGGGCTATTATGAATCTTTTGAAGATTCTGATGGTCACACTTTTGCGGTGTTTACAAGGTCTCGTACACGCCAAATGCCGAAGCATCCACAAGCGGCCGGAAAGAGAGAGATGATCCTGGCCCGGATGTTACTATCTTGAAAAGAGGTAGTATTCTTCCTTCTTCATTAGCGCCCAAGGAGAAATATTCAAATTCTTTCAATTCACAGCAAAGAACCAACGCACATCCTGCTGAAGCAAGTCAAGCTTTTGACATAATTGATCACATCAAGAGAAATAAGGTCCAAATGTCGAAGCCGAGTATTTGAGGGCATTTCTGATCGCCTGAATAGATTGGTCAAATATGTGCAAAGCAATGGTCCTAGCCCAACGAACAATAATCCACGGGGTATCTTGTCAAGTCCAAAGATTACTCCACCTTCAAATAATGCTGCTGCAAGTTCTTCTTCTTCCACCCCTTCTCCTGCTACATCGGAAAGGATTGAGCCATTCTATGTGTCTTTGCTCATCAACGGACATAAGCTAAGCAATCGCATACCGGATTCTCGGAGCTTCCGACAACGCCATGCCCGCCAAAGTTGCAGATTCTTGATGCCTCGGGTCTTACATTGACAAAACCATTGGAAGATGTTATTCCATGGAAAGGCAAGTCCCTCTTTGTGGGGCAAATCAAAGATGCGCAGTGATTGCCTTCCTTCCTTCATAAAAGACTGAAAATGACTATCCTCAGAAGAGATATTCCAGGTCTCTATGGCATGCTATTGAGTAGAAATTTTTGCAAGGAGCTGGGTGGAGAAGTGAAGATGGATTGGTCTTGTGCGCACATACCAATCAGAGGAATAAATCAGAAGCTGGAACCTGAGAAGAAATCTAAGTACACAGTATCAAAATCTGAAGATCCTAGATCTCAGATCTTGTTTCAAGAGTCGGATCACGGAGTCTATTACCTAGAAATGGATAAAGAAGAAATTCAACCGGTGATTCGAGAATCACGTCAAATCGATAACAAGATTTGGACTCTGGAATTTGATGGTAGCACTCTGTCATTTGATCCTAAAGGCAGTGTTGTTCTTATCTCTCCTCTGAAGGGAAGGTGCATGCGCACTCCTTCAAATTGATGTTCAAAATACTAACAATACGGCCGAGTGATATGGCTTTAAGCATTGTTGTTAGGCATGGAGCAGCAAGAAACAATGGGAATCAAATTATTACACGCAAGAGGAGACGCTGAGCTGATTGTAAAGCAGATAAGAGGCCTCTACCAAGTCAAAAAAGACAAACTGCGGCACTATAGAGATCGGGTCTACTCTGCTATCCTGGATTTTTCAGCTTTCTCGGTATCTTACATTCCGAGAGAACAAAATTCAAGAGCTGATTCGCTTAAGCAGCTTCGCAGCCTTGTGAATCTGGATCAGCCCCTGCATTCTTGGATGTGGAGACTACAAGGTGGAAATGGTTTTTCGCCCAAAGGTTCCCGACAACGTCAAAGAATGGCAGTGTGTTTTCAACGATGATACAGATTGCCGCATTTCTCCAATGTAAAGATAACTTTGAAGAAATCTACTATGAGGGAAGCAATTCACCTCCCAGTGCACTCACCTGCCGTCGGAGAAATGGATGCCGACGCCTCGGAGGTCGAGATTATCCAACTAAAGGGAAATAAAATTCCCAAAGGCTTGGTATCTCTTGAGGAAATGTTTGATAAGCATGATCGATGCTTAAGAAAATGAAGAAAATGAGGAAGGCTCTTCCTCCGACACACAATTACTAAATTTGGGGCCAAAGAATGAACCCAAATTAGTAAATCTGGGAAAGTGTTGTTCGGAAGCTGAAAAGGAAGCTTTTACTAAGCTTCTTAAGAAATACATGGATATTTTTGCCTGGTCCTATCAGGATCTAAAAACATATCACCGCGGAAGTTCAACATTACATCCCACTTAAATCGTAATGAAGCCTTTCGCGTAAGGCATATGCACAATCCAACCATTTCAGAACCATCTCGCAAAATCCAAAAGTTGTTAGATGCGAAGATTATCTATCCCATACACTATTCGGAGTGGTTGGCCAACATAGTCCCCGTAAGAAAGAAAAGTGGTGAGATTAGGTCATGTGCGTGGATTTCCGCAACCTTAATCAAGCTTCATCAAGGATAACTACCCTATCCCCATCATGGATCACACTCACAGTGGTCACCGGATCTCGAGATGCTTTCCATGCTTCGACGGCTTCTCGTGATACAATCAAGTCAAGGTGGCCGAGGAAGATCAATACAAAACGCGCTCATCACACCTGGGAACCTTCGCATACCGTAAGATGCCGTTCGGCCTCGATCAATGCCGGTGCTACATTTCAAAGAGCTATGGATCTAGCCTTTGCTCATCTCAAAGATATAAGCATAGTTGTGTACTGGATGATTCGATGGCCTTTTCTAAAGATAGAAGCACACACATTTCAAACTTGAAGAGGTTTTCATACAATGCCGCAAAGATGGTATTTCTTTGAATCCTAAGAAATCTATCTTTGCTGTAACTGAAGGAAAGCTGCTTGGGCACATTGTTTCCAAAGAAGGAACAAAGATAGATCCAGAGCGTGTCAAATCTATTCAGACATTGCCTTTGCCCACATCCAAAAAGGGAGTTCACTCTTTCTTTGGAAAAGTGAATTTTCTCAGGAGATTCATTCCTGACTTTGCTGAGCTAACCCGTCATATTTCAAATATGATGAAGAAGACACAAGATTTTAAATGGAGCAGCGAAGGGAAGGAAGCTTTCGAGAAAATCAAAGAGGCCCTGTCGAAAGCACCAGTCTTGGTCTCACCTGACTTCAATAAAGAATTTATTCTTTATTGTTATTCTTCTGAACATACTATGTCAGCAATATTGATGCAGAAAAATCAAGAGGACGCAGAAACTCCTATTGCTTTCATGAGCACGCCACTCAAAGCCTATGAGTTGAAATACACTCCAATGGAAAAGCACGCATATGCGGTGGTGAAGGCGTGCAAAGCATTCAGGTACTATATTCTTTCCTCACATACTGTGGTTTTGGTTCCAGATACTGCAGTTAAATCTATCCTTACTCAGCAAGAGTTAGGATTGTTGAGAGGCACATGGGTGACGAAAGTTCAAGAATATGATTTGGATATTAAACCAACAAAGCTGGTTCGAGGAAGAGGTCTGTGTGAACTAATGACGGAGATGAAATCATCAGTACCTGAAGCAGATCAGGATGGGATAGATGAAGATTTACCTGCAGTACTTTTTATAGATCTGGTAGAGGAATGGTACAGTAACATTGCTTACTTTCTAACGTATGGAGAATGCCCAGATCAACTTTCCAGAAAAGAGAAACGAACTATTAAGCTTAAATCCAAAGATTTTGTGCTTTGGGATAATGGTTTGTACAAAAGGGGAATTGATGGTGTATTTCTCAGATGCGTGGATAAAGCTCAACAGGATCAACTACTACAACAGTTTCATGACATGGCTTGTGGTGGTCATTTCTCAGCCCGAGTCACTGCACACAAGATCCTTAGAGCAAGGTATTACTGGCCCACCCTTTTTCAAGATACTGCAGAATGGGTAGCTAAGTGTCAAGCATGCCAACATTTTGTTGGGCGTGTGAAATTGCCTGCATTACCCCTAAAACCCATTGTGATCAAGAACCTTTCCAACAAAGGGGTATGGATTTTATCGGATGCTTAACTCGGCTTCAGCCGGTCATCATTACATTCTAACAAATGCACGATTATTTTAGTAAGTGGGTAGGCTATTCCTGTGAAGAATGCCACTTCGCGAAGTGTGCAATTTTATAAAAGAAAATATTATTGTCGTTTGGCGTACCAAAGAAAATTGTAGCAGGGCAAGGTACAACGCTCCGAATCTTTCTTCCGAGGAGTCAGGTGGAATTCTCTACACGTATGGGATTCAACTTGTTCATTCCTCAAACTACTATCCACAAGGGAATGGTCAAGCTGAATCTAGTAATAAGAACTTGGTAACTATCGTGCGCAAGCTTGTAACAGAAAATCAAAGGACTTGGCATAAAAAGTTGTTTGATGCATTATGGGCCGATAGGATCACACCAAAGAGGGCGATAGGCATGTCCCCATTTCAGCTGCTATATGGAAGAGACACAGAGCTGCCTCTCACCTTGGAATTGCCTGCCCTACGACTTTCTAAAGCCCTGGAAGATTCCACGTTCACGGATGCTATTGATAAAAGAATCATGTACCTGACTGAATTGAGGGAAGTACAAACTCAAGTTGCAGATAGGTTGACAGAGCATCAGAGGAAGGTGAAAGTCATCTTCGACAAAAATGCCAGGGAAAGAAAGTTTGAAGTTAATGACTGGGTCCTCTTATGGGACAAAAGAAGAGAAACAAAAGGCATGCATGGAAAGTTCGATTCACTATGGAAAGGGCCTTTTGTAATCAAAAAGATCGCCGGAGCAGATAGCTTCATTCTTGCTCATCAGGATGGAGTTGAATTGCCGTTGCCTTTCAATGGGCAACACTTGAAGCTGTTCCGAACATGAGAAGCAGGGTAAAACCTGTATGTACATAAATAAAACCTTTGTTTGTTTTTCCTTGTTTTGTCTTGTTTTGGTGTTGTGTTGTGTTGTGTTTGTCTGCCTGACCCCGTGCCCAAAGGACAAGATACGAAACCAGAGATGCTGGGATCTCATCTTTTCCCTTTGTCATTCTGACAAGAGAAAAAGATGTCCACAGACGGAGCCAACTGGTGTCACTCAGATTTCACCCCGAAATCTGTGACTACCCAATTTGAAAAAATTTCGTACTTTTAAAATAGTGGGTCATTTGTTGTTTTTATTGCACGAAAGTTCTGTAGACAAGGCCAAGATAATCCTCAAGAGCCATATTAGTTCTTTTCGCCAAATACCCGATGCCCAAAATTGTTTTATTATGTCGTCGGGATTTGTCTCATGGAAATTTGTATTTAATTATTTTGAGCCCCGTATGAGGTCAAGCTTTCTCTGCTTTAACTCTATTATGAGCGAATATGTTATTATTCCTATATACCGTAAGGATTTTAACTTATTTTAAGTTTTGGGCTTTATTTGTAACTTTTGGCAATTTTTCGTGTTTTTGTGGTGTCCTGCTCTGCTTTTCAGTAAATTTCTCTCGAACAACTCCTTCACGGTAAGCCCGATTTTGGCCTGGAGCAAACTGGAAAACATACACGCACATTTTGCCCGAGGGAAGTCATCATCGAGGTCCGGATCACCGGGAAAAAGCGAAGTCGTGCACGGAAAGCCCCTGGGGGATGGGCGCATTTTTGGAAAACAAAGGATTTAAGCCGCATGCAGTGGGAAAAATATAAGCCGCAGGTGATGGGAATTGTATACCCGCTCTGGCAGGTACTTTTCCCATGTTATAAAAGTCACTTAAGCTATGATGGGAAAAATAGAGGTCGCGAGTGTGGGAATTTATTGCCTACCTTGCAGGGTAAAAATTCCCATGATATTATAAAAGGAAAGTGACTTAAGTGAAATTATGGGATTTTAGTGCCTGCCTTGCAGGGTAAAGAATCCTATCATGAAAGTCAAATCACTTAAGTGGATCATGGGATCAGTAGTGCCTACCACTGCAGGGTAAAGAATCCCATTATGGTGAAAATTCTTAAAAATAGAATTACATGTGCAAAAAGTGCGCCCCTTTGGTGATGGATAAAAATAATTAAATTGATTATTTTTAATAAATTCTATCCTTGGAAAAAGTGCGCCCAAGCTTGAGGAGGTTGAAAAGTCAAAGGAGGATTAAAAGAAAGCAATTAAATTAATTAAATTTAATTTATTTAGTGGCTGCCCCTCTCCTTGGAAAAAGTGCGCCCCATTTAGGAGTTATTTAATGATTTTAAATGCATTAAATCATTAAATTAATTTCTATTTTCAGTGGCTATGGTCAAAGCACACTGTGAGGCTAAAGTTAAGTGCTGTGTGAAGGATTAAATTGGATTAATTTAATTTATTGGATGGCTGTCCTTAAACATGCAATTTTTAAAAGAGAAAAGCATGATTTTTAATTAATTAATTGCCTTTAATTGTTAGGGCAATTATTAATTATAGAATTATGAAGGTTATATAAGCATGGGCAGCCATATGGATTTATTATTCAACACACAGGTAAAGAATTGCAGCAAGGAGAAAAAGTGCGCCCCCATTAGAGGAAGGATTTTGCACAGACAAAGTGCTAACAAAGGCTAAAAGCTTCCAGATTTGGCGCATGCTTTGGAAAAGGTTCATCTTCGTCTGCACAATTGTTTTCACAGGTGTTAAAGGAGCTCAGGTGTTGATTGAAAGGATTCATGCTCTCTTTATGTGCAAATTAAACACCAATTTTTGGGGCAGCAGGCTTGAAAAGTGCAGATTTTTATAATTTAAATTCACTATTCATGCTCCGGTGGCCATTTTTGTCTGAATAAATTGCAGGAACTCATTACAGGTGCTTTATAAAAGAAAAGGAGTATTTATCAATGTCCAATACATTGCAAATATCCTCCGAATCTGAAGAATTGTCCGAGATCTGCACTAAGATTGAAGAAAGCGAGCCAAATTAGAAGAAAAGAATTATTCGGACAAAGATTGATAAAGCTATGGCGAAAAGGAGATGAAAAAGAGAGCACGATGGATTCATGCATTGCTTCTAAACTTTCGAGACATATTGGAGACACGGATCTAGGCCCGTAACCTCTTTTCGATTTGATTGATAGATCCAGAGCTGGAAAGACTTCACTCATGCGTGCGGTCAAAAGTAGCGGGAATTATTCGAGCTGCAGCTTTCCCGCACACCCAATTGCGAGTTTGTGATGGAGTGTGCTAGATCTTACCATCCTTCATCCGGATCGATGACGTGATGTCATGGAGAGACAATAATTCGTTTGGATGCGAGAATTCTTCGATTATTGTTTGAAGATTCCAAAGATTTAAAGGTGGTGACTTCTATTAGCATTCGGGATGCTTGACGAGGTAGGTGGGAAAAGCATAGAGCTGATTGTGTGAGCATCATGAATAATGTTCATGAAAAAGCCTAGATCCCCTTCCAGTTTCCCCGAGAACTCTTCCACGATCCAATTTGGTGCGGGAGGCGGATGATATTGTCAAATGCTATGCGGGTTGAATGGTGAAGCGAATGCCTACACTTTCCTGGACATGGATGTATGCTTTCATCAGGACCATTGAAATCAACAAGGTTGATTCTATAATCAGTTGGTCAGAAATTATTAGCAGCAACATCGGTGAGCAACTGCGGGACGTAAAGCGTACCTTCAGCTTCAAGATGACTTCATACTTGGTATATCTTTGCACTTCACAGGGTGTCTTTTCCAAGCTGGATAGATGTGGTATTCTTTCCAAGGATCCCATTTTCGAGTGCTACCCACGGCTTACTGCACTGCGTGCGAGAAGGACTTCAAAGTGATCAACGATGGTTTCTTCTACGATTTCATCTGCAGGTTAGACAAAGACTTGAAGACTCACAGGGTAAGCAAGGAAGCATGGGAAGCAGTGTCCAAGATTGGCAGTGTATTCATCCAGTTTGCTGATTTCACATACCTCAGGGTTACGAGCTTTTCAGGTGAACCAACAAAGATGCCAAGGTACCCAAGTGACAGATTGATTGCCATGGAGCTAAGCAGGCAACTTGTGGAGTTACACGACCTTCAGTCGAAGCGGCACAAGTCTACGGGCTACTTCCCACTCACTGTGGGATATTACAGTTGCATCAGCATTCACAGAGCTCGAGGAATGGAAGCACAAATGTTGTCCGAGTATGAGCAAGAGTTCTTCCCTGCGCGGCTTAATTTCGATCCATTTGGAATAGCCAGGAAGACAATCTCCCAGGAGTACGCACATGTGCCTTCGTTAGAAGATTTCTGGATGAAGTGCAGAAGTGAGTACGAGGTCAGAAAGAAAGATTTCAGCAGGCTGTCGGCAAAGCAAGTATTTGACTTTGGACTAGCGCGGATACCTGCGGATCTTAAAGATGATGGGAACGTGGTACTGGACACTTACCATCAAATGGGAGGAGATAAAGCTCTACTACGATAGCAAATGGGATGTGGCTTGCAGCACAATAAGAAAAAGATCTGAGCTGTGTTTGGTGAGTACTTGAAAGTGGCCGCTGCGAGGATACTTGCCTTGATGAAGTATTGATGAATCAAATCACGGGCAACTTCGGCGCAGAAGATTCCCTCAAGCGAAAGCATGAAGGAGAGAGCAGCAGAAGGTCCGAGAAGTTGAAAGTACGCAGAAGATCTCAAGAGAAAGAGAAGACCATTTCTACGACCATAGCTTTGACTCCGACTTCTCCAGTACCTAGTGGATCACCAACTATTGCACCACAGCAGCAGGATGTTTCCATGCCTTCATTAAAACCAAAGAACGCTTCATCTTCTCTCCGCAGACCACTTCGCTCAAAGACCCGTTCCAGAGGAGATGTTGAAGCTGCAGATGACGGAGTTCGAAAGAGCTTTGTCCTTGGATGTTTCAGAGGATGGCAGCCATGATACTGTGGCACTTTCTGATGGAGAGGATGCAGAGCGGGAAATAGTAGCGCACTCAGCAACTTCTCATTCTCCGAGAAGTAATTTCTCGGAATGGTTAGCTTTTGCAGCTTGGTTCCTAAGCAAGAATAGAGATGAACTTAGAGGAACATGACTGCAGAGTCTACTTCAGGATCTGAGCAGAAGAGACAGAAGGCCTAAAGTTGCTAAAGCAACTTCTAGGTTGATCATCGAGGATTCGGAAAGAAGTTTGCTGAAATATCGATCCCGGCGGAAGGAAAGGTAGAAGAGGAACTCACGGCGAGATGTGACAGTGACCAAAATACCACTCGGTGCTACCACCGAAGGATCAAGCGGACACGCAGATATTCTGGATGCTTTGTTCCTTAGGCTTGATAAATGAAAAGGCGGAGAAAGAAGAGCTACGAGAAGCAAATATCTCAATTATGTGAGATCATAGCCAAGGTTGCTAAATCTTCCGTCACCCCATTTCAAGCCACAGTGAGTGATCATCTTATGCAGGAAATGGAAGATGCAAGCAATCAAGTAAAGGCTATTGATGAATGGAAGGATCGATTATTCGCAAAGCTTCATGCAACTTGGGAAGTGCCACCGCCCTAAAGGTTATGAACGATGCAGAAAATCAACTAAAGCAACTGATAGAAAGCATAAAAGGAATAATTACAAAATGCGAGAGAGTAACCCGAGTGTTTTGGCCGAGATCAACAAGCTCACTGGGAGATGTATTGTCATAGAGCAAATTGTGCCGGATGAATCACCGAGAAGGGGAAGCAGCTAGAATTTGCGGTATCTTTCCGCTTGGAGATCTGCGCAGAGTTTTGTCTTGAAGAGGATGCGAGGCACTTGAGAGCGAACATCGATTTGCTTAGGATAGTGTTATTTCTTTCACCGAGGAAAGAGTGGATGGAGGTATTACTTCATACGTGCGGATTGTTTCTAACGAGGTGCATGATTCTCTCGGAGGGTTCTCTTCTCTGATGGTGCAAAAGAGGATTGATAAAGCCACCAAGCCTTTCACGATGAACTCTATCGGTGGGTTGGTGACACCGCAGCGCGAGGGAGATCATTGCGAGATTTGGGCCAAGTTTGGAAGAAGTGGAAGCATGCAAAGAAAGTGTCAATGAAGGATTGCTGCAATTCAGGACAGAAAAGGAAGCAGTAGCTAAAACAGATGGAAAGATGCTGAACTATATGTTCGACAAGTATATCAGATATCAGAACAAGAAGAAGATGTAGATGTTACAGCTGGCATGACTTCTTCTATTTCTTTCTTCTTCTATTTTCTATGTTCCCGGATGGAATTGTAAACTTCTAAGTTATTGGTTTTGCAACCATTACTCGAAGTCATGAGGAACCTTTCTATTAGTTAAGTGATACATGTGTCACTTAAGAAGAAGTTAGTTGAGGATGATTGCCAAATGTCATCTTTACTTGTTGTTCATACTTTAGTTCAGTTTGAGTCTTCTATTTGTACTTTCCCTCCTACATTCTATAAGTAGGAGAAGAACCTTCGGGTTAATCATCGATCAGAATTTGTAAGAAGCAATCTTGTGTTCTAGACTTTGTGCTGAACCCCTGAGAGCCAATTGTTGCAGAGGAATACAAAGAAGCAGGTTTCCGGAGAACTTTGTGTCACGGTGTATTTTGTTTCTTGCTTCTAAATCTTAGATCTCTTAATAGACTTTGTGTTATTTTAGATCTAGATCTAGAGCTGCCTTTGCTTTATAATTCTGTGTGTTCAAATCTATTTGAGTTTCTTCTATGTGCATGCAATTAGCTCTGCAATCTACTAATTGGGATGCACATCTTCCTCATTTCTTCTCTGTAATTCCTTTACTTCCTTCTTCTGTAATTTTCCTTTCTTAAACAGCTGCTTACTTGCTGCAGAACTTCTTAGTTATGGTTCATGAACTAAGTTGTTAAAGTAAAACCCCTGATAGATAGAAACACATTTTTATTGACAAATCTGACACGGGAGCCTCACCGGTTAAATGAGGGAGATTTATCTCATGACTGCCTAGGTTTGATGCTATGCAGAAAATCTAGCCAACAGAGCATCATTTTCCAAGGTATGTCAAGAAATTTCACTCTTTGTGTTCATCCTCCAAGGGAATTAGAAATCTGTTCCGTGTCTTTTATATCAGCAGATTAGAAAGATTTAATCACTCTTGAGCATGCAAAAATCAGTTTTCTAATGACGCGATGGAAGGGGCTATTGTTGATGAAAGGTACAAGTTGGTAGATGGCCTCATACTCTACAAAGGGAGGATGTATTTGACCCCAAAATCAGAAGTAAAAATCTGATTTTAAAATCTGCACATGATGCTCCTACAATTGGACATCAAGGGTACTTCAAGACCTACAAGTTGGTGAGCGAAAAGGTGGCTTGGTTTATGTGATGAGGTTTTTCAAAATTTAATGTTACCATAGCTAATGGGTTTATGTTATCATGCACTAGAAGAATTTCCAAGCTTTCTATTTCTATAGGGACTCTGAACTTATTGATGATTTCTATATGATTAACATGGAGGATATGGATCTTGTGTTAGGAGTGCAATGGTTGCATTCTTTGGGGGATTTCACCCTCAATTATCAGGACTTGTTGCTAAAATTCGTGGAAGGAGGTAAGAGCATCATTTTCCAAGGTATGACAAGGAATTCCACTCTATGTAATCATCCTCCAAGGGAAGTAGAAATCTGTTCTGTGTATTTTATATCAGCAGATTAGAAAGATTTAATCACTCTTGAGTACACAAAAAATCAGTTTTCTAATGACGTGATGGAAGGGGCAATTGATGAAAGGTGCAAGGTGGTAGATGGCCTCATACTCTACAAAGGGAGGATGTATTTGACCCCAAAATCAGAAGTAAAAATCTGATTTTAAAATCTGCACATGATACTCCTACAAGTGGACACCAAGGGTACTTCAAGACCTATAAGTTGGTGAGCGAAAAGTTGGCTTGGTTTATGTGATGAGGTTTTTCAAAAATTTAATGTTACCATAGCTGATGGGTTTATGTTATCATGCACTAGAAGAATTTCCAAGCTTTTTATTTCTATCGGGACTACGTACTTATTGATGATTTCTATATGATTAACATAGAGGATATGGATCTTGTGTTAGGAGTGCAATGGTTGCTTTCTTTGGGGATTTCACCCTCAATTATCAGGACTTGTTGCTAAAATTCGTGGAAGGAGGTAAGAGCATCATTTTCCAAGGTATGACAAGGAATTCCACTCTTTGTAATCATCCTCCAAGGGAAGTAGAAATCTGTTTTGTGTCTTTTATATCAGCAGATTAGAAAGATTTAATCACTCTTGAGTATGCAAAAAATCAGTTTTCTAATGACGTGATGGAAGGGGCAGTTGTTGATGAAAGGTACAAGGTGGTAGATGGCCTCATACTCTACAAAGGGAGGATGTATTTGACCCCAAAATCAGAAGTAAAAAATCTGATTTTAAAATCTGCACATGATGCTCCTACAAGTGGACACCAAGGGTACTTCAAGACCTACAAGTTGGTGAGCGAAAAGTTGGCTTGGTTTATGTGATGAGGTTTTTCAAAATTTTAATGTTACCATAGCTGATGGGTTTATGTTATCATGCACTAGAAGAATTTCCAAGCTTTCTATTTCTATAGGGGACTACGAACTTATTGATGATTTCTATATGATTAACATGGAGGATATGGATCTTGTGTTAGGAGTGCAATGGTTGCATTCTTTGGGGGATTTCACCCTCAATTATCAAGACTTATTGCTAAAATTCGTGGAAGGAGGTAAGAGCATCATTTTCCAAGGTATGACAAGAAATTCCACTCTTTGTAATCATCCTCCAAGGGAAGTAGAAATCTGTTCCGTGTCTTTTATATCAACAGATTAGAAAGATTTAATCACTCTTGAGTATTCAAAAATCAGTTTTCTAATGACGTGATGGAAGGGGCAATTGTTGATGAAAGGTACAAGTTGGTAGATGGCCTCATACTCTACAAAGGGAGGATGTATTTGACCCCAAAATCAGAAATAAAAATCTGATTTTAAAATCTGCACATGATGCTCCTACAAGTGGACACCAAGGGTACTTAAAGACCTACAAGTATGTGAGCGAAAAGTTGGCTTGGTTTATGTGATGAGGATTTTTAAAATTTAATGTTATTATTTGCTAATGGGTTTATGTTATCATGCACTAGAAGAATTTCAAGCTTTCTATTTCTATAACTACGAACTTATTGATGATTTCTATATGATTAACATGGAGGATATGGATCTTGTGTTAGGAGTGCAATGGTTGCATTCTTTGGGGGATTTCACCCTCAATTATCAATTTGTTGCTAAAATTCGCGGAAGGAGGTAAGAGCATCATTTTCCAAGGTATGACAAGTAATTCCACCCTATGTAATCATCCTCCAAGGGAAGTAAAATCTGTCCAAGTCTTTTATATCAGCAGATTAGAAATATTTAATCACTCTTGAGTACGCAAAAATCAGTTTTCTAATGACGTGATGGAAGGGGCAGTTGTTGATGAAAGGTACAAGGTGGTAGATGGCCTCATACTCTACAAAGGGAGGATGTCATTTGACCCCATAATCAGAAGTAAAAATCTGATTTTAAAATCTGCACATGATGCTCCTACAAGCACTGGACACCAAAAAAGGTACTTCAAGACCTACAAAATCCGGGCAGCCGTGGTGACAAATCGCAAAGTTGGCTTGGTTTATGTGATGAGGTTTTCAAATGTTTAATGTTACCATAGCTGATGGGTTTATGTTATCATGCACTAGAAGAATTTCTAAGCTTTTTATTTCGATAGGGGACTACAAACTTATTGATGATTTCTATATGATTAACATGGAGGATATGGATCTTGTGTTAGGAGTGCAATGAAAAGCATTCTTTGGGGATTTCACCTCAATTATCGAGGACTTGTTCCTAAAATTCGTGGAAGGAGGTCGAGCATCATTTTCCATGTATGACAAGAAATTCCAAATCTTTGTAATCATCCATCCAAGGGCTAGAAATTTGTTCCGTGTCTTTTATATCAGCAAATTAGAAAGATTTAATCACTCTTGAGTATGCTAAAAATCAGTTTTCTAATGACGTGATGGAAGGGGCAGTTGTTGATGAAAGGTACAAGGTGGTAGATGGCCTCATACTCTACAAAGGGAGGATGTATTTGACCCCAAAATCAGAAGTAAAAACTTTTTATTTTAAAATCTGCACGTGATGCTCCTACAAGTGGACACCAAGGGTACTTCAAGACCTACAAGTTGATGATTTTAAAAGTTGGCTTGGTTTATATGATGATGTATTTCAAAATTTTAATGTTATCATAGCTGATGGGTTTATGTTATCATGCACTAGAAGAAATTCCAAGCTTTCTATTCCTATAGGGGACTACTAACTTATTGATGATTTCTATATGATTAACATGGAGGATATGGATCTTGTGTTAGGAGTGCAATGGTTGCATTCTTTGGGGGATTTCACCCTCAATTATAAGGACTTGTTGAGCTAAAATTAGTGGAAGGAGGTAAGAGCATCATTTTCCAAGGTATGACAAGGAATTCCACTCTTTGTAATCATCCTCTAAGGGAAGTAGAAATCTGTTCCGTGTCTTTTATATCAGCAGATTAGAAAGATTTAATCACTCTTGAGTATGCAAAAATCAATTTTCTAATGACGGATGGAAGGGGCAATTGTTGATGAAAGGTACAAGGTGGTAGATGGCGTCATACTCTCGGGAGGATTTGTTGACCCCAAAATCAAAAGTAAAAATCTGATTTTAAAATCTGCACATGATGCTCCTACAAGTGGAAAACAGGTACTTCAAGACCTATGTTGGTGAGCGAAAAGTTTACTGGAAAGGTATGAACCTAGATGTTCTTAAACATTTTAGAGAATGTGTTTTTGCCAAAAATAAAAATGAACATACTTTTCCAGCTGGTCTTTTAGCCCCTACTATTCCCTCTCAAAAATGAGAAAGTGTGTCCATTAATTTTTTACGGATTGCCAAATGTTTATGGTAAGACTTGTATGTATGTAGTAGTGGGTAGACTCACTAAATATGTTCATTTTCATCCACTTCCTACAAAATTTGATGGTCCTATGATTGCTGATTTGTATTTCAAAGAAATCTTTAAATTACATGGAGTGCCTAAGAATATTGTGAGTGATAGGGACAACAGATTTATGAGTCTCTTTTGGCAAGAATTATTTCGGTTGGTTGGGACAGAACTCACCCCAAGTACTAGCTATCACCCACAAACAGATGGGCAAACCGAAATAGTAAATAAATAAGTTGAAGGGTACTTGAGATTTTACGTTTCAGGCAGCAATTTGCTTGGGTTAAGTGGTTACATCTAGCTGAGTTTTGTTATAATACTACATATCATATGTCCATTGGTATGACTCATTTTAAGGCTTTGTATGGTTATGATGCTAACTCTTTCATGGATATAATGATGACAGATAGTAGAGTGCCTAGTGCACAAGAGTTGGTGCAACAAAGTGTGGATATCATGAAGACTCTCAAGGAAAATTTGCACCAAGCTCAAAATAGGCAAAAGTTGTATGCGGATAAGCAAAGGAGTGAAAGATCTTTTGAAGTAGATGATTGGGTGTTTCTTAGATTGCAGCCCTATAGGCAATCTACACTCAAGCAAAGTGGCAAGGAAAAGTTGAAGCCACGATTTTATGGGCCCTACAAGGTTACTAAGAGAATTGGTAAGATGGCTTATGAATTGGACCTTCCCGGAGATGGTAAGATTCATAATGTTTTTCATGTTTCTTGTATTAAAAGGCACTTGGGCAAAATGTTGTTCCTTCTTTAGAGTTACCCCCTTTAGATGAAGAAGGAAAATTGATTTTAATTCGGAATCCATCATTGATACAAGGGAAAGAAATTTAAGGAGACGTGTTATCAAGGAATATTTGGTGAAGTGGAAAGATTTACCAATGAGGATGCTACATGGGAAAATGCTTCAATTTTAGAGCATCCAAATTTACAATTGTTTTTAGATGAAGAGAAAAAATTGTTTTTAATTCTCAAATCCATCATTGATACAATTTAAGGAGACGTGTTATCAAGGAATATTTGGTGAAGTGGAAAGATTTACCAATGGAGGATGCTACATGGGAAAATGCTTCAATTTTAGAGCATCCAAATTTACAATTTGTCAATTTTGGGAAGGGAGGACTGTAATGTCCCCTTTTTCAAATAAAAATTAAAATAAGGGAAATTTGATTTGCACATATGGATTTAAAAATCAAAATATATTTTATTTGTGCAAATCAAAAATAAGAGAAAATCGATTTACCTTGGGATAATTAATAATTTTTGGAGGTAAATAAATTAATAAAGGCAAGTCGCATTTTTTGGAGGATGGTTTATTATTTCTTTGGGCACATTTATCTATATTTTTGGCATGGGTCGATTCCTTTTGGGCATCAAGTTTAAATATTAAATTCTCCTTTGTGTTTTATTTCTAAATCTTGCCTTGGGGAATTAACTTTCACATTGGAGTTTGACTTTCAGGTTATTTCAAATTAAAGGCTCTCATCTCTAGACTATGGCGCCAAAATGGAGAAGGAACTTTGGAGATTGAGCAAAAAAACTATAAAAGAAGATGATGGCACCCCTTTTCGCATGTTGACGGTTATTATAACTTATCTTCATGCTTGAAGAGGGATGAATGCCCACTAGTGATAAAAAAAAAGGTGTTTATTAACACCACCCATTGTGAAGTGTGTATGCCTTCGAGCTTTGAATTGATAAGTTTTTTGCATTTATATTGCATATGTGAAGTCGTCATTTTGAAAAGTGCATGAACTTGTTCTTTGAGGTTTTGAGCTATCTTTTGATCAATAAAAATAAGATATTACTGCTTGGTTTTTCATGGTATAAATCGACTTGTTTGGAGGAGGTTTATGGTGTTTTTAAAATGTATTTTGGCAAGTTTAAATCTGAATATTTTTGCTCATTTTTCTAATTGATATGGCCATTTATTTCATCAATTTTGGGCTTGCAATGTTGTTGGAAATTTTTCTTAGTAAAGCTCAATTGACTTGTGTAGAGTTTTTCACCATTATTTGGAAGGGTTTTGAAGGGTTTCCAATCTGCTGTCATAAATTAATTATTGCAGATCTGAAAGTGGTGATTTTGAGTGTTGGGAAGTGAAAAATAAGGCTGAAATTAATTTAATATTTTTCCCTTAACCCTAACGACTTGTTTTGCAGATTTGGGGGCAGATTTGAGTGGGTTTGTGGGTTAAAAATTCAGATTGTTAGTTCATTTGAAAACTCATAATTTTATCTTCCATTTGCAATTTATTTCATTCAAAAAAAGAGTAAATATTGAAGGAGATATTAATTTTTGAAGTTTGCAGTCATTTTCTAGCATATTTTAATTTATTTTACTACTGTTGCAATTTATTTGGTTAAAGAAGTGTTAATTCCGACTAGTTAGCCCATCTAAACCCTTACTTTGGCTCACTCCAACCCCATTTGGGTTGTATTGAAGTCGACGTTGGGTTAGTTGAGGTGAACCTAGAAGGGTTTCTCTTCTAAGTTTACTTCCATTGCAAGTAGTTTAATAAAATTTAATTAATATCCCGAAAATGATATTACATATTACAAGTGCTTACATAATTTTATTTTATTAATGATAGTTTATAATAATAATAGATAATTTAAGTCACCCTTATGTTCCCCTTTGGGTGATGGGTGGACAAATAGGCCAAAGGTTTTTGCCTTGGTTATTTTAGGAGGGGCATTTTAGAGAAGAAGAAGAAAAAAGGAGAAGTGGAAAACAAAGAGGAGGAAGAAGAAGGAGAAGGAGAGGAAGAGGATCAAGTAGAAAAAAATACGGTTGGATAAGAGTTCAGATAATGTGGCTCTAAAGAGGGAAGCTTCAATATTTTCATTTGAAGAGTGCACCCATCAAAAAAATAATATAAAGGAAGTTAGTGGATGGTGAGATCAATATTTTTGTGGAATTGAAGCTCTCGTTTGAAAGATTTTTCCACTTTCACATACCTAGCACATTTTTGGATTTTGGAATGTCATTGCACAAAATGTTTCAACCCAGATAGAGTTACTTGTGTTGGATAAAGAAGGCCAAATCAGTTTGGAACATGAGGAAATTCTTCAAATGCACATTAAGAGGGTGAAGAGGAGAGTAATTATTGAGTATCTAATCAAGTGGAAGAATTGAGACAATGTAGTGGCAACATGGGAGGAGGAATATTTCTTGTACCAACATCTAGAGATCATTGACATTGAGGACTACACTTGTGTGAAAAAGCCTCCAAAAATTGTCAACATTGGGGACAATGTTGCTTTGAAGGGGAGGGGCATGTTACACCCTTAATCCTAGGTCATATATCGGGATATGGATAGGCGACCTATGGCACATGTCATATAATATTTATTTATGCTTTCATATGTGTAGGGGTCGGCCTTAGGGCTTTGGATACTATAGTAGGGTATATATAGGAGTTAGAGAATAGGATATTAACATCATATTGAGCACTTGAGTTTTATTGTATGGTTTGGAGGTTGTCCCCTTGAAGTGGCTAACTTATTCTTCTTGCATCTTGTGATCATTTTTCTACATTTTGGTGTTATTTGGTGTTATATTATCATTTATATTCATATATATCTAAGTAATTTCATTCTGAGACCATTCCTTAGAAAAAGAGTTATTATTTCATACTATAAACTTGATTGTCGCTTTCCACCCAAATCAGAAACACACATATACTAGTTGTTATTTTTCTTTTGATGACTAAGTGATTTTCTAGGTCAACACATCATCGCTAGCAAATAGATAAAATCTGCCATTTCAAATTGTTATTTTCAATTCTACTCTAAAATGCAATCACCATCCAAATTATGATGGTACAAATACTTTTGATAATAAGATTTCAAATTCATCCTCCAATAATGATTCATATCATATCTATAGAATTCTCTTGCATTAGTTTTCTAGGAAACATAATACTGGGTAATCTTTTTACTTAATTAAACATACAAAACTACAAGTAAATGTGAAGATAGCTAAACATACGAGTACAACTAAATATGAAAATAGTACACTTTCCCAATTTAGTAGAAAACCATATACATCTTTAACACGCAATCTTATCAATCTTTTATTACCGACGTCTACCTACACCTCTGAAAGTTGTTGGCTAGATTTTCTGCATAGCATCGAAACCTAGGCGGTCATGAGATAAATCTCCCTCATTTAACCGGTGAGGCTCCGTGTCGATTTGTCAATAAAAATGTGTTTCTATCTATCGGGGTTTTACTTTAACAACTTAGTTCATGAACCATAACTAAGAAGTTACGCAGCAAGTAAGCAGTTTTAAGAAAGGAAAATTACGAAGAAGGAAGTAAAGGAATTACGAGAGAAGAAATGAGGAAGATGTGCATCCCATTAGTAGATTGCAGAGCTAATTGCATGCACATAGAAGAAACTCAAATAGATTTGAACACACAGAATTATAAAGCAAAGGCAGCTCTAGATCTAGATCTAAAATAACAC
The DNA here is from genome assembly GCA_018340775.1 of Taxus wallichiana var. yunnanensis. Taxonomy (NCBI): domain Eukaryota; kingdom Viridiplantae; phylum Streptophyta; class Pinopsida; order Cupressales; family Taxaceae; genus Taxus; species Taxus wallichiana. The sequence goes on along the minus strand of CM031242.1, from coordinate 819,634,097 downwards.
AAAGTCTATTAAGAGATCTAAGATTTAGAAGCAAGAAACAAAATACACCGTGACACAAAGTTCTCCGGAAACCTGCTTCTTTGTATTCCTCTGCAACAATTGGCTCTCAGGGGTTCAGCACAAAGTCTAGAACACAAGATTGCTTCTTACAAATTCTGATCGATGATTAACCCGTAGGTTCTTCTCCTACTTATAGAATGTAGGAGGGAAAGTACAAATAGAAGACTCAAACTGAACTAAAGTATGATCAACAAGTAAAGATGACATTTGGCAATCATCCTCAACTAACTTCTTCTTAAGTGACACATGTATCACTTAACTAATAGAAAGGTTCCACATGACTTCAAGTAATGGTTGCAAAACCAATAACTTAGAAGTTTACAATTTCATCCGGGAACATAGAAAATAGAAGAAGTCATGCCAGCTGTAACATCTACATCTTCTTCTTGTTCTGATATCTGATATACTTGTCGAACATATAGTTCAGCATCTTTCCATCTGTTTTAGCTCTTTGCTTCCTTTTCTCATCTGAATTGCGCGAATCCTTCATTCAACACTTTCTTGCATGCTTCCACTTCTTCTAAACTTGGCCCAAATCTCATGATATGCACTGCAGGTGTCACCCGACCTACTGATAGAGTTCATCGTGAAAGGCTTGGTGGCTTTATCAATCCTCTTTTGCACCATCGAAGAGAACCCTCCAGAGAATCATGCACCTCGTTAAAACAATCCGCACGTATGAAGTAATACCTCCATCCACTCTTTCCTCGGTGAAAGAAATAACACTATCCGGCAAATCGATGTTCGCTCTCAGTGCTGCATCCTCTTCAAGAAAACTTCTGCCCAGATCTCCAAACGGAAGATCTTGCAAATTCTAGCCGCTTCCCCTTCTCGGCCGATCCATCCGGCACAATTTGCTCTGCGTGCAACCAATACATCTCCGTGACTTGTTGATCTCGGCCAAAACACTCGAGTTACTCTCTGCAACCTATATTTATTCCTTTTATGCTTTCTACATCGGTTGCTTTAGTTGATTTTACGCATCGTTCATAACCTTTAGGCGGTGGCACTTCTCCAAGTTGCACGAAAGCTTGGCGAATAATCGAGATCCTTCCATTCGTCAATAGCCTTTACTTGATTGCTTGCATCTTCCATTTCCCATAAGATGATCACTCACTGCTGAAAATGGGCGAGCGGAAGATTTAGCAACCTTGGCTATGATCTCACATAATTGAGATATCTTGCCTGCGTAGCTCTTCTTTCTCCGCCTTTTCATTGTCAAGCCTAAGGAACAAAGCATCCAAAGAACGTCTGCGTGTCTGCTTGATCCTTCAGGTGGTAGCTTGGCCAGGAGGGTATTTTGGTCACCGTCACATCTTCGCCGTGAGTTCCTCTTCTACCTTTCCTTCCGCCGGTTAATATCTCGGCAAACTTCTCTCCCGAATCCTCGATGATCAACCTAGAAGTTGCTTTAGCAACTTTAGGCCTTCGTCTCTTACGCTCCGGATCCTCGAAGTAGCTATGAAGTCATGTTCCTCTAAGTTCATCTCTATTCTTGCTTCCGGAACCAACTGCAAAGCTAACCATTCCGAGAAATTACTTCTCGGAGAATGAGAAGTTGCTGAGTGCGCTACTATTTCCCGCTCTGCATCCTCTCCATCAGAAAGTGCCACAGTATCATGGCTGCCATCCTCTGAGACGCCCAAGGACAAAGCTCTTTCGAACTCCGTCATCTGCAGCTTCAACACCTCCTCTGGAACAGGCGCTGAACGAAGTGGCTGAGGCGAGAAGACGAATGTCGCTGGATTTAGTGGAGGCATGGAAACATCCTGCTGCTGCGGTGCAATAGTTGGTGATTCACTAGGTACTGGAGAAGTCGGAGTCAAAGCTATGGTCGTAGAAATGGTCTTCTCTTTCTCTTGAGATCTTCTGCGTACTTTCAACTTCTCGGACCTTCTGCTGCTCTCTCCTTCATGCTTTCGCTTGAGGGAATCTTCTGTGCCGAAGTTGCCCGTGATTTGATTCATCAATACTTCATCAAGGCAGTATCCTCTCGTTAGCAGCCAGCTCGAAGTACTCACCAACACACGGCTCGGATCTTTCTTCTATTGTCTTTGCGACCTTGTATTCTTATCCTGTAGTAGAGCTTTATCTCCTCCCATTTGATGGTAAGTGTCAAGTACCACGTTCCCATCATCTTTAAGATCCGCACAGTATCGCGCTAGTCCAAAGTCAAATACTTGCTTTGCCGACAGCCTGCTGAAATCTTTCTTTCTGACCTCGTACTCACTTCTGCACTTCATCCAGAAATCTTCTAACGAAGGCACATGTGCGTACTCCTGGGAGATTGTCTTCCTGGCTATTCCAAATGGATCAAAATTAAGCCGTGCAGGGAAGAACTCTTGCTCATACTCGGACAACATTTGTGCTTCCATTCTTCGAGCTCTGTGAATGCTGATGCAACTGTAATATCCCACAGTGAGTGGGAAGTAGCCCGTAGACTTGTGCCGCTTTGGCGAGGTCGTGTAACTCCACAAGTTACTTGCTAGCTCCATGGCAATCAATCTGTCACTCGGGTACCTTGGCATCTTTGTTGGTTCACCTGAAAAGCTCGTAACCCTGAGGTATGTGAAATCTGCAAACTGGATGAATATACTGCCAATCTTGGACACTGCTTCCCATGCTTCCTTGCTTACTCTGTGAGTCTTCAAGTCTTTGTCTAACTGCCGGATGAAATCGTAGAAGAAACCATCGTTGATCACTTTGAAGTCCTTTTCGCACGCGGTGCGATAAGGCTGTCGGGTAGCACTCGAAAATGGGATCCTTAGGAAAGAATACCACATCTATCCAAACTTGGAAAAGACACCTGTGAAGGCTGCAGGCATATACCAAGTATGAAGTCATCTTGAAGGTGAAAGGTACGCTTTACGTTCAGCGATTGCTCACCGATGTTCTTCTTAATAATTTACGACCAATTGATTATAGAATCAACCTTGTTGATTTGAATGGTCTGATGAAAGCATACATCCATGTCCGGAAAAGTGTAGGCATTCGCTTCACCATTCAACCCGCATAGCAATTTGACAATATCATCCGCCTCCGCACTCAAATTGGATCGTGGAAGAGTTCTCGGGAACTTGGAAGGGGATCTAGGCTTCTTCATGAACCGGCTATTCATGATGCTCACACAATCAGCTCTATGCTTTTCCCACCTACTGTCGGCATCCTGAATGCTAATAGAAGTCACCACCTTTCGTCTTTGGAATCTTGAACAATAATCGAAGAATTCTGCGCATCCAAGCGAATTATTGTCTCTCCCGACATCACGTCGATCTGGATGAAGGATGGTAAGATCTAGCACACTCCATCACAAACTCTGGCAATTGGGCTGTACACGGGAAAGCTGCAGCTCGAATAATTCCACTACTTTTGACCGCACGCATGAGTGAAGTCTTTCCAGCTCTGGATCTGTCAATCAAATCAGAAAGAGGTTTTGGGCCTAGATCCGTGTCTCCTATGTCTGAAAGTTTAGAAGCAATGCATGAATCCATCGTGCTCTCTTTTTCATCTCCTTTCGCCATAGCTTTATCAATCTTTATCCAATAATTCTTTTTCTTCTAATTTGGCTGCTTTCTTCAATCTTGGTGCGAGATCTGGACAATTCTTGATTCGGAGGATATTTGCAATGTATTGGACATTGATAAATACTCCTTTTCTTTTATAAAGCACTGTAATGAGTTCATGCAATTTATTCGAGACAAAAATGGCCACCGGAGCATGAATAGTGAATTTAAATTATAAAAATCTGCACTTTTCAAGCCTGCTGCCCCAAAAATGGTGTTTAATTTGCACATAAAGAGATCATGAATCCTTTCAATCAACACACTTGAGCTCCTTTAACACCAGTAAAACAATTGTGCGAGGCGAAGATGAACCTTTTCCAAAGCATGCGCCAAATCTGGAAGCTTTTAGCCTTTGTTAGCACTTTATGCATGCTGCAAAATCCTTCCTCTAATGGGGGCGCACTTTTCTCCTTGCTGCAATTCTTTACCTGTGTGTTGAATAATAAATCCATATGGCTGCCCATGCTTATATAACCTTCATAATTCTATAATTAATAATTGCCCTAACAATTAAAGGCAATTAATTAATTAAAAATCATGCTTTTCTCTTTTAAAAATTGCATGTTTAAGGACAGCCATCCAATAAATTAAATTAATCCAATTTAATCCTTCACACAGCACTTAACTTTAGCCTCACAGTGTGCTTTGACCATAGCCACTGAAAATAGAAATTAATTTAATGATTTAATGCATTTAAAATCATTAAATAACTCCTAAATGGGGCGCACTTTTTCCAAGGAGAGGGGCAGCCACTAAATAAATTAAATTTAATTAATTTAATTGCTTTCTTTTAATCCTCCTTTGACTTTTCAACCTCCTCAAGCTTGGGCGCACTTTTTCCAAGGATAGAATTTATTAAAAATAATCAATTTAATTATTTTTATCCATCACCAAAGGGGGCGCACTTTTTTGCACATGTAATTCTATTTTTAAGAATTTTCACCATAATGGGATTCTTTACCCTGCAAGGTAGGCACCAAAATCCCATAATCCACTTAAGTGATTTGACTTTTGCAATGGGATTCTTTACCCTGCAAGGTAGGCACTAAAATCCCATGATTTCACTTAAGTCACTTTCCTTTTATTATATCATGGGAATTTTCACCCTGCAAGGTAGGCAATAAATTCCCACCTGCCTACAGCCTCTATTTTTCCCACTGCAGCTTAAGTGACTTTTATAACACGGGAAAAAGTACCCTGCAAGGTAGGTATACAATTCCCATCCTACCTGCGGCTTATATTTTTCCCATCGCAGCTCAAATCCTTTGTTTTCCAAAAATGCGCCCATCCCCGCAGGGGCTTTCCTGTGCACGACTTCGCTTTTTCCCAGTGATCCAGACCTCTGATGATGACTTCCTCCGGGCAAAATGTGCGTGTATGTTTTCCAGCTGCTCCAGGCCAAAAATCGGGCTTACCCGGCGAAGGAGTTGTTCCAGAGAAATTTCACAGAAAACAGAACGGGACACCACAAAAACACGAAAAATTGCCAAAAGTTACAAATAAAGCCCAAAACTTAAAATAAGTTAAAATCCTTCTGGTATATAGGAATAATAACATATTCGCTCATAATAGAGTTAAAACAGAGCGCAAACAGCCTCATACGGGGCTCAAAATAATTAAATACAAATTTCCACATGAGACAAATCCCGGCGACATAATAAAACAATTTTGGGCATCCAGGGTATTTGGCGAAAAGAACTAATATGGCTCTTCGAGGATTATCTTGGCCTTGTCTGAGAACTTTCGAGCAATAAAAACAACAAATGACCCACTATTTTAAAAGTACGAAATTTTTTCAAATTGGGTAGTCACAGATTTCGGGGTGAAATCTGAGTGACACCAGTTGGCTCCGTCTGTGGACATCTTTTTCTCTGTTAGAATGACACAAGGAAAAAGGTGAGATCCCAGCATCTCTGGTTTCGTATCTTGTCTTTTGGGCACGGGGTCAAGCAGACAAACACAACACAACACAACACCAAAACAAGACAAAACAAGGAAAAACAAACAAAGGGTTTTATTTATGTACATACAGGTTTCACCCTGCTTCTCATGTTCGGAACAGCTTCAAGTGTTGCCCATTGAAAGGCAACGGCAATTCAACTCCATCCTGATGAGCAAGAATGAAGCTTTCTGCTCCGGCGATCTTTTTGATCACAAAAGGCCCTTTCCATAGTGAATCGAACTTTCCATGCATGCCTTTTGTTTCTCTTCTTTTGTCCCATAAGAGGACCCGGTCATTAACTTCAAACTTTCTTTCCACAGGTCATTTTTGTCGAAGATGACTTTCACCTTCCTCTGATGCTCTGTCAACCTATCTGCAACTTGAGTTTGTACTTCCCTCAATTCAGTCAGGTACATGATTCTTTTATCAATAGCATCCGTGAACGTGGAATCTTCCCGGGGGACTTTAGAAAGTCGTAGGCGAGGCGATTCCCGAGGTGAGGCGGCTCGTGTGTCTCTTCCATATACAAACTGAAATGGAGACATGCTATCGCCCTCTTTGGTGTGATCCTATCGGCCCATAATGCATCAAACAACTTTTTATGCCAAGTCCTTTGATTTTCTGTTACAAGCTTGCGCACGATAGTTACCAAGTTCTTATTACTAGATTCAGCTTGACCATTCCCTTGTGGATAGTAGTTTGAGGAATGAACAAGTTGAATCCCATACGTGTAGCAGAATTCCACCAACTCCTCAGAAGAAAGATTCGGAGCGTTATCTGCTACAATTTCTTGATACGCCAAAGCTCGATGATAATATTTTCTTTTATAAAATTGCACACTTCGGCGGAAGTGGCATTCTTCACAGGAATAGCTTCTACCCACTTACTGAAATAATCAGTAGCTGTTAGAATATAATGGTGACCCGCCTTTGGGAAGCAGGTTAATCATACCAATAAAATCCATTCCCCCTTTGTTGGAAAGGTTCTTGATCACATGATAGGTTTTAGAAAG
>CM031242.1:819399893-819627420 GCA_018340775.1 Taxus wallichiana var. yunnanensis | reverse complement strand
TGATGAGTAACATTCTTATTGACATAGGAACATAGATCAATGTTCTAACTTTGGATGTCTTGGAATCAAATGGGAAGTCCAAAATTGCATCCATCTTCTAATGTGTTGTATATGGAAAATAAAAAAGGGCCATGCCCATTGGGGTGTTAAAGGATTCTTCAATCACTATTCAAGGAGATAAATTTATAGGTGATTTTGAAGTATTGGAATTGGCTGAGGTAGATAATTTTCCAGCATTTTTTGGACATCCTTGGTGTTATGCAAACAATGCAGACTTCCACTTCAATAAAAGATATATACATTTTGAGAATAAGGAGGAGCGCGTTGTCATACCCTTGGATGATGTGAAGGTTGTGCCATACAATGAACCTGTGAGTGAAGAGGAACTTAATCGGATTTATGCACAAATATTCTGTGACCCTGAGAATGTGGAACCATCTAAAGAAGGTGTAATTCATTGGGAAGATGCACAATCCATCAGTGACACTCCTAATGTTGCATGTGATAATTGGGCCCATGACACATATGAAATGGTAGGTCATAAGGTCAAAGGAAGATTCACTAGGATGATTAGCCACACATGATTAGGCATTTGGGAAAGACTCAATTACCAAGGTACATTGGAGAAGAAAACCTGACTCTTTCTTGTGTACAATGGAGGACCAATGGTGAAATGAGGAGATATACAAAATATGATGGTCTATACATTACGTGGAATAGAAACATGTTGGTGGGTGGCACACATAGATAATATATTGGGCTGACACGAGGTAAGGGTAGCCTTTTTAACAAGGTTTACTTCAGAGTAATGTTCCTCTCTTATACATGAGTATGATGGGAAGACTCCTTCTTTGGTACACATCCACAATTGTGAGAGACAATGGGTGTAAGGAAAGAGGCTATACCACCATCCCTTTGGGTACATAAGTTTTACTCTACTTTACGTGAGGCATGCACGTGCATGGTATGTACATGTTGAGTTAAAGCAAGAGATTGCAATTTGGTGAGCCATGACATGATGAAGGTATGGCTCACACTTTTGATTATTTTTCTAATAAGCCACCAAAGTACATGAGGCCTTGCAGATCATGAAGTGCATCACTTTGGGAGATAATGCAAAGGTAGAGGAGCTTATGATTCAACTCTTAGGAGAACCTGAGATTGGGGCACGAGAGGATGAATTGGAAACAAAAGAAACACTGCTAGGGTGTGCATGGAAAGAGAAAAAAAAAGGAAGATGATATACCTCATTGATGATGAGGAAGTTAAAGATCTAGATATCAAACACACTAAGGTTACGCGAGGTTATGAACTTAGTAGATGAGCATGTGCATGCATACCATGTGCTTATGAAGACTAAGAAAGTGAATATTGGCACTAAAGATGTGCCTAAGGAGGCCATTATTGGAGATTATTGGTCAGAACTAGAGGTTACGAAGATCATTGAGTTGTTGCATGAATTCTAGGACTTATTCCCAAAGGGATATCATGAACTAAAGGGCGTACATTCCTCGTTGGGAGTAATTAAGATTAAGCTAAAATAAGGCACATGTCCGGTTTGGAAGAGGCCTTATAGGATGAACCCAAACCTACACAAGAAGGTCAAAGAGGATATTGAAAAGATGCTTAAGTCAGGGATCATAGATCCTATTGAGGAATCTGAGTGGGTCAAGCCCCATGGTGATTAATATCAAGAAAGATGTCCTGGATCATGATTTGTGTGGACTATAGGGTACTCAATGCTTCATGTGTCATAGATCCTTTCCTACACCATTTACAAAGAGAATCTTGAGGGAGTTGCAGAGGGTGAAATCTATTCATTCACTGATGGATTCTTGGTACCATCAGGTATGCATTGTGCATGAGGATCAAGAGAATACCACCTTTTCCATTGAATGGGGAAGTTTTGCATATATTGTAATGCCCTTTGGATTGAAGAATGCGCCAAGTGGTATTCTCGTGCATCGTTGTTCAAGCATTCCAGACTTCATTCATAAGTTTTTATAGGTTTATCTAGATGATTGGACCATATATGGGCTAGTGAAAGATCATTGTGATAACTTGAGGTTGATGTTTGAAAGATGTATAGGAAACTTAACATCTCTTAAATATCAAGAAGTGTATATTTTCCACCCCTTTGGTACATTACTTGGGCATATTATTTGTAAAGAAGGATTTTTGGTAGACCCTACTAAGATTGCAGTCATTTTGGGGCTGGAAGAACCTACCAATCAGAGTGAAGTGCATGGTAGTTCTTTGGGGCATACTTATGCTATTATAGAAAATTTATTAAAGGATATGCAAAGATTTCCAAGCCCTTAGAAGAATTTTTCAAGGCCAAAGGAAATTTTTATTGGGGTGATGTGCAACAACATGCATTTTGAGACCTTGAAGGAGAAGATTACCATTGCACCTATCTTGTGCTTTCCTTCCTGGAACAAACCTTTCCATGTACATGTTGATGCCTCTGGCATGGCTATTGGTGTAGTCTTGGCACAACTAAGTGAAGGGAAATGTGGATCATCCCATATGATTTGCAAGTAGGAAGTTGACACCAACTGAGTATAACTACACAAAAATGGAGTGAGGCGTTATCCATGATCTATGCACTTCACAAGTTTAGAAAATACTTATTGGCCACACCATTTATATTTTATACATATCATATGGCATTGAAGTACTTGGTCAACAAAACTATTTCACAAGGGTGCATCTTTCGCTGGATACTTTTTTTCAAGAGTTTGATTTTATAGTCATAGTAAATCCAAGAAAGAGAAACTTGGGACCTCGATCACTTTCAAGGATCAATTCTAGAGAGGACACAGAGCATTGAAAATACTATTCCTATATGCCCAATTATTTAGATTAAACCGTGCACCAACTAAATGATTTGGAAGATATTGTATATTTTTTGCATATGGACTTTGCGCAGAAGGAATGAAGACCTTGGAAAATAAGAATCTTGTTATTTGAGCCATGCCATATCATCTATTGGAGGGGATTTATATTAAAGATGGTAGAGATGAGGTCTTGTGTAGATGTGTTCTAGAGCATGACCATGAAGCCATCATGGAGGAAGCTCATGGAGGAATATAAGAGGACACTATGTAGGAGATGTGACTACGTGTAAGATCCTTTTAGCTGGTTTATGGTGGGAGACATTATATAAAGATACTAAGGCATTTTGTCAAAGCATGTGATCATTGTCCAGAGAATTGGAAAGCCTGGAAATAGAGATGAAATGCCATTAAGGCCTATAACGAGTGTGAAGTAACCTTTTGAAAAGTGGGAAATTGATTTTGTAGGACCTATTGCACCACCCCACACGTAGGACAAGGGCACGATACATCATCACATGTATTGATTATTTGACAAGGTGGTAAGAGGTTGTACCTACAAAATATATACAACAACAACAACAACAAGGTTCCTTTGGGAAAACATCATCAACATGTATGGATGTCCATTGAGCCTAACGAGTGATAGAGGAACTCATTTTTGAATGAGACCATTAGAATTTTATTGACAGAGTTTATGGTGGCACACCATAAGACTACCCTTATCACCCTCAGGAAAATGGCATTGTTAAAGCTTTCAACAAGATTTTGGGACAAGACACTAACAAAGATATGTGATGTTGGAAGAAAGGATTGGGATGACAAGGTATATCAACCATGTACTTTGGGCATATAAAAAACCTATAAATGGTTGAATAAGGCCACACCATTTTAGTTGGTGTTTGGTGTAGAGGTGTATTACATGTGGAATTTATGTTACCATCCCTGCATATTATGCACACATAGTGAGGATTGGATGATGAACAAGATTTGGATGAGCACATTGAAAAATTGATGTAATTGGATGAGAGGCATGCCATTGTGCGTGGAGTCGAAGAGATAAAAGAAGACATAAAAAAGGACATGCATGATAGCATCACATCAAGAAAAAGTATTTTGCAGTTGGAAAGATGGTACTTCTGTATGAGTCCAAGTTTGTGTTCCATCTGGGAAGTTGAAATTCCATTGATTGGGACCCTTTGTAGTGACCAAGATACTAGAATCAGGCACATATCAATTGTAAGTGCTAGATGGCACCAAGTTTCTCTGGTTAATTCAATGGGAGTAGGATGAAGCCCTACTATAAATAAGCTTCATTTATGTTTCTAATAAGGCAATATTTCCATTTAGATTAGATTTCATTTTCATGTTTTTGTTTTTTTTTTTTGTAATAAGCATGTTCATGCACATGCATGAGCTACTTACTATATGTAATATGATGTGCAGAGGACCACACATACTTTTAGTGTGGGGTGAAACAAGTGTGAGTGCACGAAAAAGAGACTATGTGATACTGTTACATCTATTAGAGTTGGTTCAGAGGTTCGCATGACAATATAAAAGGAGGGTCCTTTATGGATATGAGTTAGCTATGTGTGAAGACAAAGGAGAGTGTCACGGGTTCTTAGGAATGTTTGTGTTGAAAGGTTGTGAAATTTCTCAGAGTTGAAGACCATGTAGAGGGTCACGCAATGCAACGTGAGGGAGGCAACAAAATGATAGATTATTTGGTATGAGATGCAGAGGAAGATGGGTTGCGATGCAGGAATTTTGTATAAGGATGAATGTAGCCTGAAAGGTAGTGGTGTGCCAGAAGGCTATGACTTTTATGCGTGGAAGAAAGATGCGTGGAAGAAAGTAGGACAAAGTGGGGAAAAATAAAAAAGTGGATTTAATGCTTTAGAGTGGTGGTAGGTGAGGAATAATTAATACAACGTTTTTTTGGAAAATATAAAAAGAGTGTGGACGAGTTCATTATTACCTTGCTTATTGAGATTTTGAGTAATAAGTGTGAATTGTGTGTATGCAACAAAGAGTGAGTGCGAATAGATTGTGTGAAAAATATATGAGTCAAACTAGAGCAAAGTGACCATGTTATTAAGTGCAAATTGGTGAGAGTAGAAGAATAGAAAAGGAATGAATGCTTTGGAAGGAATAGAACAAGGAAATACACGTAGTTTGGGGTTTGAGGGTTTGAAGTCGCAGAGATAGGGTTTGAGAAATTGAGAAATTTTGGAACTCAAAGTTACACGATTAGGGCATAGGGGTGTGAAGAGAATACCATGGGATGAAGATGGTCCGAAAAAAGTAAGTGAGTTTAGCACCCAAAACTGAAGTAAAGCATTTGAGTAAGTCATTCCAATAACCAAGGCACACATTTTTTGCAAGTTTAAAGTTTGAAGTCTGAAGAAATTGTGAAGGTAACAATGGCACTAGAGAAAACAACTACTACCACACAATCATCTAAAGGAAAAGGTAAGGGCATGAGAAAAACAAGAAGCTTGAAGTAGAGGATGCATCGAAAGAGTGGTTCTTAGAGATGCACTACCCCCTAGAGGTATTGGTAGGGTAGCCATGGGAGTTTTACTTGACCAAGTGCAAGATTAATGATTATAACCATCGCTTATGAGGCCCATGAAGCATAAATTAACAAGGATGTAATGATAAAAATGGTATAGAGGACTGCAGTAGTGCAATTAGTATATGATGACACCATGAAAAAACATTTGGAGAACATTGGAGCCCTCCAACAATATGAATTTCCTTTATTTGGAAAGCCTAAGTGACTGTACCAGTAGATCGTGTCACGCGTCCATGAGGACTTCTACTTTGTTGGAAGAAGAATGTGCACCACTATGCAATTGATTAGAACAGTAACATGCATGTGCAACTCAGTAATTTAAATTGAGCTAGACTTGGATGATGATGATGGGGTGGAAGCCACAAAAAAACAATTCAATTATCAACATGGGAACCGCGTGATGGACATCATAGCCATTAATGACCTAGGCACCAGAGTTGTAGTGTGCCTATTAAGCTATAAATTAGGTGCGCATCAGAGAGGTGGTCCCAAGTAAATAATAAATGGATGTATATAGCACACAAGATGGTGTAGAAGACCATGTACAACATTTCTTCCTTCATTTCTAAAGGGATTATTGAAGAAGCAAGTGAGGTTCAGGTAATCAAAGGTGAGAAAATAACCTGGGGTGTCATCTTATTATTAATATTTTTTGGGAGATAGGGGTTCCATATGGAACTAAGGATAAAGTGTGGTTATACCCGGTAGAGAATAAATCCCTTGTGCAAAGGTTTTACAGAATATACCTTTGATGGAGCCATAAACAATGCATATAAACTTCAGGTGGATAAATGGTAACAGATGAATGTGTGAAGCATTTGAGAATGAGTGGCACATACCAAGGGAGTTGCATTCAGTACTAGATGGATAGGAAGAATTTACTAGTGCATCAACACTTCAGTTTGGGAAGGTTTCACCTAAGTAATGGAGAAAAGGCCCCATGGTGCGAGTTTTCCTTTGCTTTCACTATAAAGTACTTCTAGGCATCGGTGAACAAGATTATGAATGTGCAAAAGTGGGTTTTTGATGCAGAAAAGGTAGACTCTAACTACCACACATTACACACCACATTGTATACCCCTTTAAACCAACCTATGTGGAGGTAATGGAGTCATATAATATGGATATAACTTCTATGACTCTTGTAGTAGTAAAAGAAATAGTAAGAGTCTATATACATTCAAGGTCAAAGATGAAGAATGAGAAGTATATCAATACAAGGGACCTTCATCTCCCAAAGCCGCCTAAGGGAAAGCAAATGGTAGGGACTTGTTAAAGAATGTGTGAACAGACCCTTTCTCTATAAGAATAAGAAGAAGAAAATGAGAAGGATGAGGAAGAGGACACTGCGCTCAACCATAACCATGTGAGGAAGTTACAGAGGGGGCACAAACCACAACCATAGGGTGTGGGGAAATTAAAATAACCTAAGGGTTCACCCTTAGTCACTCCAAAAAAAAAAGCGCATAAAAGAAAACCCTCCAAGAATGAGAAGGAAATGGTTGGTTACCATTATGGAGAGTAAATAAGATAACTTTGTGGAGGAGTTCACGTGTAATGAAGAACCAACCCATGGTGAGGAGGAAGTGACTAAGGGCGAGACCGTGCAACCTGATGCAAAGATACACAACCCATATGATGGACGACTTGAAGGAGATGAGGAATAAGAGCATGTAAATGATGAGGAGTAGCCTATTGGGGAAGGCTTAGGAGATGCAAGTGGAGATTAAAGCAACATGCACCCAAGTATTGAGAAGGAGGTACCCAAAGGTAGGCATGGTGACAAAAGGAAGAAAATGGAGGAGATTATGTGACTGACAAAATGAGTTATATAGATGATCATACAAAGGTGCTCTAGGAAAGGTTCTAAAGAATGGTTTCGAGCAAGAACATCTATGGTGGGAGCTAATTGACCCTAAAGGAGTGAAGATGCGCATGAAGAAGATGTTGTCATGGAGCATGAAAACACACATGGAGGAACCGAGTTTGAGATTAATAACGAAGCGTATGCCAGGAGAAAAATGAAGAAGGATGGGTACATTCCTCATGATTATTAGCTCTATTAAGCTAATCAGCGAGTAGGCCAACAATGCATTGAATAATATGGAAGTTGAGGTGACGCGTATGAATCTAGACAAGGGGGTCACAATAAGGGTGTTGCTTGAATATAAGAAGGATAAAGAGGATGAGGTACATCGAATAACATAGGAGTTAGAGGAAGCAAAGAAGCATACAAAGTATGCTTATAATAAGGCCACTCATATAGTAAATGTCATCACGACAACGTGCCCCGACCTGGTAGAGAATGCTAAAGATGAGTATCCATTTGAGTTACATTATTTAGAAGATTTGGTAAGAATGTTGCTACATGAGAAGAAGTATGTGCCAAGAGAGTAGTAGGAATAGTTGATTACACATAAATAAAATAATAAGGAAGCAATCACACTGAAGATAATGGAATATGAGGTGTTGAAAACCATAATCAAATAAGCTATGAAGAAAGTAGGGTGCACATTTGATAACTACCAAAATCTGGATCCCATCCTGAAGGCACATGCTACTAAAAAAGTAGATGAATTTAAGGAAGCGCATGCCACCAAGAAAGACATCAAAGTTTGGTGCAAGGAAATCATGGCCGAAGTAGTGCAGAAGTAATATTTTCTTAAGGTTGTTGTTAATGAGAAATCACAACACCCCCAAATGAGTGGTCGGATATGCTTTTCTAAGGCAGAGTCATCTGGTGTGATTTGCATAACATGAGACCATCTCTCAAGTTGTGGGACTTCCGGACTTGAGATGGCCCTCCAGAGAAAGTCAGCTTCTTCTTCCTGATCCTAATGCTAAACTACTCCTAATGCAGAAATGACGTCTAACTACACCTATCCTAATAATGTCAAGGAGACAAGGAGAGAGTGTTATCCCGTAAAATTGACAAGGGCAATTTTACCGATAACCATACCGAAAATTTTGTTTCGATCCCTCGTTAGGGATCCTTCGCGTTCGAAACGTCGTAAAATCCCTCCCCGGGAAATCTAGTTTTCGAACTTAGTCTTTTTGAGCCTTTTTTGGCTGGGCGCATGAATTTTCCTTGTAACACATAATTTTGATGCGCCCCCTTAAAAGCCTTTGGCGCATGGTTTTCCATGTTAGCACGCTTCTCGGTGCGCCAAAGGGCGCACGTAATCTACATGCAACACCAATTTTTGGCGCGCCAAAGGGAGCACCTAACTTCATGTCGACAACGAATTTGGTGCGCCAAAGGCGCGCTCATTCTTCTGTTGACATTTCCTTCCATGCGCCAAAGGGCGCACGCTTTCTATTGTCGACAGCCGTTCCCATGCGCCATTTCAAAAGGTTGGTGGCGCATTAATGACAGGTTTTTCTATAAATATCCGTGCGCGCCCATGTCATTTTCATTCTTTTGTCAAGCACGTGATTGCTCTGGATTTGTCAGCTCTGCTCTGTCGCTATCTCGCCCTGTGGACCCGCTTTCCAATCTTTTGCTATATCTAAGGTAAGAGGTTCTCCCTCTTTTCCATTCTGTGCTTTCATGTTCTCGCTTTCGTGTTCTTGGTCTGGGCGTTTCTTGGTTTTCGTTTTTGTTTGCTGGCCTGTTTTGCTGAGGTTTGTTTAGGCTGGTTTCCCCCTTGGTTTGCTGGCCTGTTTTCTTCTTTTCTTTTCTTTTCCTCCTCCTCCCTCTTTCCAGATCTGCTGGAAGGGGAGCTGTTTTAAAAATGGCTTGGTCTAAGGATCTTTTGATATGAAACCCTTTGTCCAAGCGGCCTTTGAAATGGAGAAAAGAATGAATATGTTTGAGAAAGTGTTCTCTGGCGCACTGGCGCGCCTTGTTACAAAAAGGACAGTTGCGCCCCTCGGCGCACTCACACACCATGCAACACTTTCGAAATCCGCGCCTAATGGCGCCCCTTTCCATCCTGCTGCAGTTTGAAATCATGCGCCCTGAGCGCACCCCTTTTGCATGCTCCAAGTGTAAAACCCGCGCCTCCTTAAAAAGCCTTCGGCGCACCCTTTGTCCATGCTGCATAATGTTTCCATGCGCCAAAGAGCGCACCCAGTTTCGATGCAACAAAAGCCTTTTTCGCGCAAGTATAAAGATTACATAGGCGCTGGCGCACCCTCCGATGCAGTAACATGATGTTGTGTAAACCCTCCATGCGCCGCGCTATATTCCTTTGGCGCATCATTCGTCCATGTTACACAATCTTTCCATGCGCCATAGGGCGCATCGAACCCCAATGTAACACGCATTTCCTGTGCGCCCTGTTATAAAATGCAACCTGCTTCATCCATGCGCCATGCGCTTTTGGCGCCAATATAACCTCTGCAACATTCCTTTCTTGCGCGCCTTATCTATTTGGCCTGCCAATTGTATTTTTCCTGCGCCCTGAGCCTTTAAATCTCTAACTCCTCCTGCTAAGCTTTCCAATGGAAGATCAAATGACTAATTCAACCTTTTTGGATTGGGTCTCTCTTCTTCTTCGTGCAGATCAGCAGCTGAGTTCGAAAGAACACATGTCTACGTCAAGCAAGAAGCCCACCAAACCAAGAGGAAAGGCAAAGCTAACAGAAGAAGAAATGAAATACAAATATCAGAAGGTCAGGATGCCCGAATCACAGGCTGAGTGCAGTATGGATGTCCGGGACTCTGAATTGGGTCACATTGACATGGATGAGTTCTGGCTTAGAACTCAAAAGGTTACAAGAAGTCCATGGATGGACAAACTAATAGGCAGTGCCCTGCACTTTGCCGGAGGAATCCCTGTCAGCGCTGTGAACAACGAATTCATGATGGTTGTTGCACAATCCTTCAACAAGGACACAAGATGTGTCGAGAACAGCAAGGGCGAGGTAGTCATAAACCTCACTGCCCGTCATTTTGAGTTGATGCTTGGCATCCCTCACCACAGGAACTACGTGGCTGTTAGCCAACAGGAATGCATCAAGGCCTGGGAAGACAACGAAGGCCAGTGCATGCAGTTAATGAATGAGGTCTACCTAAAGAATAAGAAGGTAGTGACCCGGTGGCCTCAGACTATCCACCGAAGTGATTTCTCAGAGGAACTCAGTGATTCTATCACCTTCTTGGCGAGAGTCTTCCGCTTTGGATGCCCACTATTTCCATAAGTGGATCTTTGCGGTACCTAGAAACAATGAATAAGAATTTGCCCGATCAGCGCTTTTGCTGGGGTGAAATAATCAGCAGCACCATCTCTGAGCAGCTACAACAGCTTGCCACAACTGGAGTATTTCATATGAACTCCTATGTAGTCTACGCTGCAGCATCGGCAAGGGATTACCCAGGGCTCAACCGAAGTGGAGTATGGCCTCAGGCCAAGATATTTGATTACTATCCAGAGCTGAGACTAGAGAATAGTATCCCTCAATTTGCTAAAATCAATGATGTTTTCTTCTATCACATCATGTGCATGTTGCGGCCAAATTTGACTCATAGCCGGACGACAAAGAACATAGTGGCAGTCACAGAGAAATGGGGAGCCTTGTTCACCCAATTTCCCACGTTCACCTATCTAAGGGCTGCCAACTTTTTGGGAGAGCCAACCAGGCTACCAAGGTATGCTGGACCAAAGCTGATTTTATTGGAACTGTCAAGACAGCTCGTCACATACCATGAAAAGTGCCTCAAGAGAAAGAAGGGCGGAACTCCTTTCCCCCTCACAGTAGGCCGTTACACATGCTCCAGCTATCACAAGGCGAAGGAGATGTTTGCTGAGCTAGAATTGCTCAACCTAAAGCATGATTTCCCAGCAAGGCCTACATTCGACCCTAGGGGCTGTCTACCAAGGGCTAAGCTTGATCCGATTCATGTCCCTCAGATTGAGGATATCTACATTGACGTTCTCCATGAGGTAGAACTCAGAAGAAAGGATCACTCTCGCTTGGCATTAACGGAAATCATCCAATACGGAGTGGCCATTGTCCCAAAAGGCTTCCAAACCACGGAAGACGAAGTAGACAAAGTGTATAATGACACAGAAGGGGATGATTGGCCCTTCCCGGACATTGACAGAAGCAAGGCTCCTCAAACAATTGAGGAGAGGGTAAAAGAAACTATGCGGAGAACGGAGCATTGGTGCCGCATGAACGGACTAATCTACCTCGGGGTAGATTTCACGACTTCCCCTTTGGGCAACGCACCTCCAAGGACAAAGAAGCTGCTGAAAGGCAAAGGTACCGAAGGTGAACCTAGCACCATTCAGGAGGAAGCCCCTGAAAGTCCTCTTCCTTCAGAGCCTGAACAAGTAATAACTCTGGATTCGCCAGAGAAAGAATTGACAGAGGATAGTCCTATACGCCCATCCACCCAGGATGTCGGCGTCGCTACAACTTCAGAGGTCCCTTCTATCCCTTCTTCTTCTCTTCCTTCCCCTCCTCGAGTGACTCAAGCAACCACTCCTTTGGTTGTGTCCTCTGCCCCTTCTTCTACTCTTTCCCCCGCCTCTTCATCTATCTTCTCCTCCCTTGCTGATTTGTCTTCTTCCATTTCTTCCCTCATCTCCGAGCTCCCTTCCCTTCCTATATCTTCTGCGGTTGCGGTTTCCCTTTCTCCCGTGGGCACTTCCTCGGCTATTCTTTCGATGCCGCCGCCGCGTGTCTCCACGTTTTTCCCCTCTTCTACCGTTGCTGCCTCCCCCTCTGTCTCTGGTCCTTCTTCTATAGGACCAGCTTGGATCTCTCAGCAGCTAAGCCAACAAAAGAGGAAAGTCCCCATCGCTCCGATGGACTTTTCAGTCATTCCGGCTAAAGGAGCAAAGAAGCACAAGCCGGTTACACGCTTCTCCAAGAGCGCTGCAGGTGAGAGGGTTATGGAAATAGCCTACCCCGATCCCACCAAAGAGAAAGAAGATCTGTCTCCGGCAGATTTCACAGTGACCCAAGTCACAATGGGGACATCCTCAGAAAGTCTCCAGGGGGAAGCTCTTTCCGCAGTTGATGCACTCTGCGAAAAGCTTCAGGAAACAAAAGAGGAGAAAAGGCTACTAAAGGAGCAGAACAAGTATCTGCTTCAAGCCTTACAGAAGATGGGAAGTGCACCTCCCACAACTACCGCCGAGACTCCTGAGCTGCTCAGTCAGGAGAAGATTAATGAGTATTCAAAAATCGGCGAGCAAGGTATGGCTGTTTCTGCTTGGAGGAGCCAGATCCTCAAAGATAGTGAAAAAGTAATCGCCGAATATATCAGTTTATACCTGAACATCGAGAAGGCGAATAAGGAACTCCAAGCATTAGCAGGCCCGATATCAGAAGAGTTAGAACATGCTAGACTCCAGCACGAGACCTTCCAACAAATGTTCGACTGTTCAGTCGAAGATCTGGTCAAGTTCGGAGTCTTCGGCCATCCAAGGGCCCTCAACAAAACTATGTCCACTTTGGACTATCGGATAGATCAGCTAGAATTCGTTTTGGAAAAGATAGACAAGGTGAAGGAAGAGGCCCTAGATGCAATGCATCAAATGGAGAAAATTGTTCTATCTATGACTCCCGGGTTGCTCACTCCTTCCCTCACCTTGAGATCAGCTGATGATACTATCCGGGTTTTCAAGGAGATAGCTTCTCAAGGGATAGGGCCAGAAGTCACGTTCGACATCGAATCCATCAACAACCTACTGGCCTGTAGGGACTTCATCGGGTCCCTAATCGAGGCGGGTAAAGATTATTCCAAACTCCCGGAAAAGCTCATAGACGAGCGGGAGACTTGCGAAGCAATCAGTGAACGGCACAAGGATCCATCACAGGATCAATTTGGGCCAATGATCAGCAAGTTCTTGGAATACCGCGCTCAGTTCCACATATCATCACCTGAGCAGCACCAGAAACAGGCAACCCCTTTTCGGCCGCAGGATGATGATGATGAGTAGCTTCTTCTTCTTCTTCTGCTTCTTCTTCTTCTCCTCTCTATTCTCCGACTTTCTTTCCGTAATATCTGAAGTAAGTTGGCACAAATGATGACATCATCCATGTTGCATCATGGGATGATGTCATCCATCCAAGTTGTCAAAGTCAACATGACTTTTAGATATTTTGTAAATATCTTTGTAAATAAGTGGTTGGCTCCATTTTGCCTTCTCTCTCCCTCATCTTCTATAAATATTGGAATACTTGTTGTATTCAAGGGTGAACATTTTTTAGATAGAAATAGAAGTGAGGAGAGAAAGACTTTGAGCTTTCTTGTAACAGAAAAGAACAGTAATACAATTATTCGTACTTTGTGCTAATAATAGTGTGTTATACATTAGATCTTTCTTACGTTAGATCTCGTATGTGTTTAATCTGTTGGATTCATATCTACTTTTCCGTCATTTGTTTATCAGTATTGCTTTGTTTATTTATGCAAGTAGGTTTGGCTCTGTTTACTACCAAACTAAAAACATAAATCTTCTGACCTTTCTGCTTTGGAATTCATTTCTTTTCTTCCTTCGGATCTGTTCTTTCTCTTTTCCTTCTTTCATTCCTTTCTTTTGCAGCCCTGAAACACTCTACGGGATGAGACCCCAACCCCGAAGGCGTAATCGTGAGACTTGCATAGGTTCCCTGCTAGTAGAAATAGCAATAAACTAGTTTCGCTTGCTTTGTCTCAAAGAGGGGCTAAGCCCTGCAACACTGTTGGCTCGTCTATCCATAGATCTGTCCACGCAATGCATTTTGGACCAACAGAGAGAAAGTGCATAAAGAGGGAAATCCTACACTAACAAGGTGATAACACCAAGAAAAGGTAAGTGTTGATCATCTATCAAAAAGACCATGAAATGAAGGGAGGTGAGGTGAGCAATGGAGAGGATGGACAACAACATCACAGACCAAATGTTAGATTCACACAGAACTCCATTTTCAATCCCCATGAACACAACTCCCAGATCTGTAAATGAAATGTCCAAAACATGCATAGAATACTCCAGAACGATGAGAGGAAAGAAGATGCAATGAAAACAAGTGAAGGATGGACAAATGCATCACAAAAAATGAGTTTTATTGCTTCAAAAATTTCACAGAGCATCATACATGAGCAAGAGGCAAAAACACCATTTTACAGAGCAGGGGAGGAGATTCAAACTCCATTTCGACCTGGGGAAGAAAAGAAGAGGGGAGGCAGAGAAGAAGAATGAACAACCTTTTACAATGAATCCTGCCCTCGTCTATATAGATTTGATCAGAGAGAAGAAAGAGAGAGAGAAGCGGGAAACACAGGTCAAAGCTTAACCACTGTTATTAATGCTTTTGCTAAAATGTACCCATAATATGTTGCTTCTGGCTCCCCAGCAGGTCGAATCGAATCAGATATGGTAGTTGAAGAGATTGGATTATGCATTAATGGCTTGAAGATGTTTCCTCCATTTTCCTAACCTAACCTCCTCAAAAATTAAAGTCTCAGACCTCCATGGCGTAGGTGAGGCTGAGATCTTTCAACGGCATTAGATTTGTGATATTTTGAGCCTTGGGATGAAAGATATGCCCCTTGAAGTTTGTATCGGATCTGTATGAATGGACGGGAAAATTGTTTGAAAATGAGTCCCCTTTTGAGATGGGATACGTGGCAGCTAGATTAGAGCAAAAACTGGGCTCGCGGGTTCAGAATTTATCTTTTCCCCTTCTTCAGCGAGAATCAAAAAATCCAGAAAACTCCTCGCGGCCTTGAAGCTCCACTTGGACACGTGGCACTCTTTGGTCAGCCGGGGATGCTCTTCACCTTTACTTTTATGCCTTTTGGATGAAAGGAAAACTTTTACTTTTTTCCCTGACTCCCCACCTTGGCTTTGACTCGGGTCTATATGTTGACTTTTTCCTTGGCAGAGTCGCGGGCCATTTTGCAACTTTTACTCCCTTTTGAGGTAACAAGGGGAGAAAATCAACTTTTTCCCTGACTACCCGCTTTCCCCTGGGGCACGTGTCAGTCTGGCGCTCACTCGGGAACCTTTTCTCCTTTTAACCCTTGAAACATCACCCTTAGGGCACATGGCAGCTTCCACCGGCTGGCTTATGTATTAACTATTCAACTAACTCTGCCCCCTTTGAGGACATGTGGAGGCACCGCACTTGTTTGCAAACCCGACCCAAAGTTTGCCTTTGGAAGAGCATCAAGTTGACACTTGTCGGCCTCCACTGCTTTGTGGAATTTTCAACGGTCTCTCTTACTTATTGACTTTGGGCTATGTGGCGAGCTCATGCTCACTTAGGTCTTTGCCTTGGGACCAACTCTTGGAGATGTGCTACGCTGACACTTAGCACTCTCCGTTTGCACATTCATACTTAGCCAATTTTTTAGGCCCGCTCTGTCTGCCTTTGACTCTATTTGACCATTTGACCCGCCTCCGTTCCCCGGGACATGTAGAGATGTGGCACTTGTTTGAACCTCTCTATTTGGATCCATATTTTGAGAAGCGATGCGAGGACACGTGGTCTCTTCCGCTGCCTCCTCCATACTTTCTGACCCTGCAATTTCATTGTTGAGTCTTCCTGAAGCTTGCAAAATAGATTTAAGACATGAAACAACTTGACAGAGTCATTTTATTTGCATAGGGTCATTTAATCGTTCTCTACCCCTACCACTCCATTGTTGAGTCCTCCCTTGACCCTTTAAATAGATTTAAGATGTGGAAATGCTCAAAAGAACCATTTCTTCTATTTCTTCTTGTGCAGGATCGAATTTGACTCTCTCGGGCTTCTGTTTTCACTTTTCCTAGTTTTGGGACGTGAGTTCATGGGTCTGTATCATTTCCCTTCATGTTTTCTTCATGTGTAGGGCTCGTTCTGACCAAATTTTCTGGGGTGGTGAATTTGGGATAACAATTTGGCAACTCACGGGGACATCTTCTTGCTAGATGAAGAGACCAGTGGCCTTGAAGCATCCATTGGGAATGGAGTCTACTTGATAAACATGGAACTGATCCTTGAGCCACTACGAGATTGATTGCAAGAATTTTCTATGTATTTCCTGTCCCCGAGCCTTCCCACACATTTGCACTTCAATTTTCATAAGAAAACTTTGAGATAATGATTTCTGAGAGTAGAAAGTTGATTCGACCCGTGGTTTCCATCTTGTCCCTCAAATGGACTGTCTCAAAATGGATTTTAATTGCTCTGCATTTGTTCCCTATTTCAACTTGCAACTGTCACAGGAAAACATGAGCCTTCTTTCCTTAAATAGTTTAAGAGCCTAGCCTCATGCCCCTCTGAAGCAATACAAAGAAAACTTATATACAAAGATCAAATCATACATGCCTCAAATGAGACATGCAGAGTGTGCATAAGCACTTCTTTTGCTGAAAACAAACCTACCTACACTACTCTAACAAAGAGCAAAGGGAGATCAAACAAAGCTTGCAACTGGCAGGGAGAAATAACTTCCCTTCCTCAAAAATGGCAGCCACACAATTGATTTGGCACTGAACATGGCTGGTTGGATGAGTGAAAAACTGACAATAAGCCGGTCCTCCACCCAAATCATCAAGGTGTCAACATTAATGGAAAATACCTCCTTAAGCTGACTTGCATCAGACTTCTGGAGGTGTTGATGACAACCCTTGGTACTTTGATGATCATCCTCATGCCTGAAGTAGGCATGATTGGTTTTGGTTTCTCCTTTGGCTCCAATGAAGCCAAGTACTTGATTGGGCACGGTCTGATCCTTTGGATGTGCCCATTTATCTGAAATTCAACTCCAAAAATGGAGTCTTCTTGTGGACCTTCTTGGGTGGATGGTGTGAAAGAGATGATGACATCCTCCTGCCTTTTTCTCTTCCTCCTTCTTTGAAGAACATGGGAGAGTCATGTCTTCCAATCTTGGTTCCAGAGAGGTCGTTATGAAGTGCAGGCTGGTGTTCCTGAATGTTCTCCTCCATGGCAGTAGGCTCATGTGTTTGGGATGTGAGAGATGGAGGAAAAAATGATGTGATCTCCTTGGGCTCCTCTCCATCAAGACAATCCTCCAAGTCAGACAGGTAATCTACCTCCTTATTGTCCTGTTGTAGGTGCTCAACCTCCTTCATGGTGTCCTCTTGATCTGTAACTTGCTCACCATGGTTTCTCTCTTCCTCAAATATGAAGTTTGAGAGATCAAACTCTTCTTCAACATCAGAGCTTGAAGGGGATGAAGTGGGAGGAAGAACTGAAGGTTCTTCTGTGGCCTACTCCGCACTTAGAGCCTCTGAAATTGTATGGTCCTCCTCCACAGCCTAGAATGTACTCCTCTTCTTTTGGATTAGGAGTAGCTCCTTCTTCCCCTGCTTGTGCTATAGTTGGAGCTTCCACCACTTGTGGCTTGACCTCAGCCTCCTCCATAGGCTTAACCAATAAGGGAACCTTTGAAAACTCAAATTTAGCATCCCAACTCTTCAGATTTTCTATCATTTCTTCTTTGTTGGGTTCCTCTGTTTGATGTTCTCCTTGGCTGGTTTTTGGAGTCTCTTCCCAACATGGACTTGGGAAGGCAAGAGGAGTGGTGGGTGGGGTCTCGCACTAGTTTTTTCCTTGTTTGTGGTGGAGGGAAGGCGTTGCTTTTGGCTCTTGTAGAGGGGAATTGGATTTGGAAGGAAAATAGCAGAGAAACTAAGGTGAGGTGGAAGACTAGGAGATGGAGAAATGAAATCAACACTTGGGGTAGCAAGTGAGGGGCTTGACTCTTGCCTCTGCTGAAATGATAAATATTGAGGAAGAGACAATGAAAGACAGGGAGCTGGTGATTGACTTACCCATTGACAAGGCTGTCTTGCACTTTACTCATAAGCCCCGATCTCCACAGCCCATTGTGTAAGCTGAGGCAACACTTCAACCATGAAGTCAAGATTCTCTGAGGGCTGTAGTGTCTTGGAAAAGGGCCTTCCCATGGACAAGGTGCCCTGTAACCAATTCTGAAAGCCCACATTTGAGTTATTGCCCTTAATTGAACCATGCTAGCCTCCATTTTTTGAATCTTCTCCAGTAGACCAGCATCCTCTGCATAACTATCGCCATCATATGCGTCCCCTTGTTCTTGATAAGGTCCATAGTCAAATCGGTTTTGACACTGCTCATATGGGTAAGCATAATGGTCCTGGATCTAATTATAATGCTAATCTGGAGGAGTTGGGAAATACATTGGAGGTGGATTGTATTGTTTGTAATTGTGAGTTCCATGAAGGGAACGAAGTCATGATTACACAACCTCATGGAATGGGAGAAAATGAAAGAGATGGAAGAAGAAAATGGATGAAATGAGTGGAAATGGATGGAAAAAGTCTGTAACTTAGAGAATGGGTTTTTAACTAGATGAAGTCGCCAGATGTGCTTGAAAGTGCCTCCAAAGGCTGAAATATTCACCAAGAGCACATCAAACCTAATGAAGTGAAGTGGTAAGGTGCTTCAGACCTGTCCCACCGGGTGTGCCAAAAATTTTAGTGCGAAATCACAACACCCCCAAATGAGTGGTCGGATATGCTTTTCTAAGGCAGGGTCATCTGGTGTGATTTGCATAACATGGGACCATCTCTCAAGCTGTGGGACTTGCGGACTTGAGATGGCCCTCTGGAGAAATTTGACTTCTTCTTCCTTATCCTAATGCTAAACTACTCCTAATGCAAAAATGACGTCTAACTACACCTATCCTAACAATGCCAAGGAGATAGGGAGAGAGAAAGTGCATAAAGAGGGAAATCCTACACTAACAAGGTGATAACACCAAGAAAAGGGAAGTGTTGATCATCTATCAAAATAGCCATGAAATGAAGGGAGGTGATGTGAGCAATGAAGAGGATGGACAATAGCATCACGGATCAAATGTCAAATTCACACAGAACTCCATTTCTAATCCCCACGAACACAACTCCCGTGATTTGCAAATGAAATGTTCAAAACATGCACATAATACTCCGAGAATGATGAGAGGTAAGAAGATGCAATGAAAAAAGTGAAGGATGGACAAACGCATCACAAAAACAAGTTTTATTGCTTCATAAATTTTCACAGAGCATCATACATGAGAAAGAGACAAAAATTCCAATTTACGGAGAGCAGGGGAGGAGATTCAAACTCTATTTCAACCCCGGGAAGAAAAGAAGAGGGGAGGCAGAGAAGAAGAATGAACAACCTTTTACAATGAATCCTACCCTTGACTTTATAGATTCGATAGAGAGAAGAAAGAGAGAGAGAAGTGGGAAACGCAGTCGAAGCTTAACCACCGCTATTAATGCTTCTCGCTAAAATCGCCCACAATATGTCACTGGCTCCCCAAAAGAGGTTGAATCGAATCGATATGGTATTTGAAGAGATTGGATTCTATGTTAATGGCCTGATTACATTTCCTCCATTTTTCTAACCTAACCTCCTCAAAAATTAAAGTCTCAGACTCCATGGCGTAGGTGAGGCCGAGATCTTTTCAACGGCATTATATTTGTAATATTTCGAGCCTGAGTGAAAGATATGCCCTTCAAATTTTTATTATCGATCCATACGAATGGATGGGGAAAACAATTTGAAAATGGGTCCCCTTTTGAAATGAAACACGTGGCAGCCGATTAGAGCAAAAACAGGCTCGCGGGTTCAAAATTTATCTTTTCCCTTTTTCGCGAGAATAACAAAATCTAGAAAACTCCCGCGGCCCCGAAGCTCCGCTTGGACATGTGACACTCTTTGGTTGGTGGGGATGCGCTTCACCTTTAACTTTATGCCTTTTGGATGAAAGGAAAACTTTTACTTTTTCCCCCAACTCCCCACCTTGGCTTTGACTCGGGTCTATATGTTAACTTTTTCCTTGGGGAGTCGCGGGCCATTTTGCAACTTTTACTCCTTTTGAGGTAACAAGGGGCAAAATCAACTTTTTCCCGATCGCCTACTTTCCTTGGGGCACATGTTAGTCTCAGCTCGCCGAGAACCTTTTCTCCTTTTAACCCTTGAAACAGTGCCTTTAGAACACTTGGCAACTTCCGTCGGCCTAGCTTATGTATTGACTATTCAACTAACTCTCCCCCCTTTGAGGACACGTGGAGGCACCGCGCTTGTTTGCAAACCCGACCCAAAGTTTTCCTTTGGAAGAGCGCGAGTTGACACTTGTCGGCCTCTCGCTACTTTGTGGACTTTTCAACGGTCCCTCTTACTTATTGAATTTGGGATATGTGGTGAGCTCGTGCTCACTTCGGTCTCTACCTTGGGACCAACTCTTGGAGATGCGCTACACTGACACTTGGCACTCTCCACTTGCACATTCATACTTAGCCAATTTTTTGAGGCCCGCCCTATCCGCCTTTGACTCTGTTTGACCATTTGACCCTGCCTCCATTCCGCCCTGGGACACATGGAGATGTGGTGCTTGTTTGAGCCTCTCTATTTGGATCCATCTTTTGATAAGCGCCGCAAGGACACATGGTCTCTTCCATTGCCTCCTCCATACTTTGTCTGACCATGTAATTTCATTGTTGAGTCTGCCTGAAGCTTGAAAAATAGATTTAAGACATGAAATGACTTGACATAATCATTTTCTTTGCATAGGGTCATTTAATCATTCTCTGCCCCTACCACTTTGTTGTTGAGTCCTCCCTTGACCCTTTAAATAGATTTAAGATGTGGAAACCCTCAAAAGAACCGTTTCTTTTATTTCTTCTTGTGCAAGGTCGAATTTGACTCTCTCGGGTTTCTGTTTTCACTTTTCCCGTTTTGCGACGTAAGCTTGTGGGTCTATATCATTTCCCTTCATGTTTTCTTCATGTGTAGGGCTCGTTCTGACCAAATGTTTTTGGGGCGGTGAATTTGGGATAACATATGTGAGAGATACATTCGAGAATAGGATTAAGGAACTCGGTTCATTGGTTGTGTGAAGGATGGCTGCTTTAAAAGGAATGACATTAGGCCTTGGTGGGATAATCAGAGAGCTAAAGAAGAAGGGTGAAGAGTTTACCCCTGAGCAAGTGCCGGATATTTCCAGATTGGTGCTAGACGTAGCTATCAAGGAGCTTACAAGGTGGGAAGAGTTGGAGAATATCCTAAATACAAAGTTCCTAGAACTACTCCAGCCACGCCAGGAACAATTTAAATGTGTGCATCATGAAGGTTTATATTATTTGATTCATTGGGTATATACCCCACCATTCTTTGATCTTCCAATTCTTTATTCTTTAATTCTTTGGAGAGCATTCTTTTGATATTAATATTTCGAGGATGGACAACATCCCTAGTGTGGGGTAATGTTGGTCTGAAGAAATGGCTAAGTACTAGACATGCAAAGAGGGAGAAAGGACAGGAAGTAGGAATAAGAGAGTGCATGGAGGTGTGCACACCATGAAGAAATAGTTCAGCATACAAGGTTGTGCACATGTAGACAAAGGATTGAGGACTTGGCCAATATTCTAGACATGGCTAAAAATATAAGAGAAGAAGATGGAGTGCCATTCAAGCAAAGTCTAGAACTAAAAAAAAAATTATGACTTAGCAGAAAAGAAAAGGATAAGAAATCACATGCAGGGAAAGGAAAAGGACAAACACATGGAGATGGCTAATAATAGGAATAAAATAGATAAAAACACGTGGCTATTTATAGCTCAATCTATTGTTAACACTAGTTGTAAAAGCATGCAATCTATTTGTGAGCACACCTATTTTTAGGAAGGTGCATGTAGGTGGTGAAGGGAAAGTCCCCACCCTATAAATATAAGTGATGCTTCTTTGTAATAGAGAGCTAGTAGTTAGTGGAGAACTGGAGAGTGTTATGGAGGTAGCGAGTTAATGTGAGTCTAAGTACTTGATATGGAGTCTGTATGAGAACACGTATGGTCCAACACACTAATGTAATGGATTGTAATGTATTCAACTCCTATGTTATGTGATGAATTATTGTTGTAATGGAAAATTTTGTATGGATTGCAAATATATTTATGTATGAACATGGATTAATTGGTATTCAAATCTTGATATTCATTATCTATGAGTGATTTCCTTATTATATGTGTTGCTGAACTATCATGGTATAATGTATCTTCCTGGATAATTAGTTGTTATGGTTATGAATGGTTAATAAACATGCATGCTAACATATTGCTAAACATAACAATGAAGGGACTGGAAGCTACACGTGCTTTGGGTGAGCTTCCGTGACTTGTTTGGATGAAGTGTAAAGGCACATAACTACATTGGGTAATAAAATAGACTACAATGAGTGGTATTATGATATCACATACTTTCTCACATGCGGATAGTTCCCGACACATCTTGATTATAAGAAAAGGTAAAATCTAAAGCTAAAATCAGCTAGGTATGTCATCTAGAATCATGTGTTATATAAAAGAGGACTTAACGGGTGTTTCCTAAGGTGTATTGATAAAGAGCAACAAGAAACTTTGCTAAAGGATTAACATGACTAGGCTTGTGGTGGAAATGTCTTTGCCATGGTGAATTCTCATAAGATCCTCCACGATAGGTACTAGTGGCCTACATTGTTTGTAGATGCTCAACAATGGGTTTCTAAATTTGAGCCTTGTCATCAATTTGTGGGAATATCGCAACTTGTTTCAATCCCTCTTTTACTAGTGGTCATTGAGGAGCATTTTCAGTAATGGGGCCTAGATTTTATTTGTGTACTCAATCCTCACTCGAGCAGAGAATGCCTACATGCTTACAATAACAAACTACTTTGCAAATTGGGTTGAGGCCATCCTAGTCAAACAAGCTAATTCTAAAATGATATGCAACTTCATGAAAGAGAACATCATCGTCTATTTTGGAATTCCTAAAAATGTGGTGGTTGATAATGTAACATATTTTTGGTCAATGTAATTGAACGAGTTATGATATAGCTATGGAATCTCACTCACATGCATTAGACTATTACGCTCAAGGGAATGCTCAAGATGAATCTAGTAATAAGAGTATCATGACAATCGTTAGTAAGATGGCTGGTCAAAATCAGAGAAATTGGCACAAGAATCTTTATGATGCATCATGGGCAGACAAGATCACTCTAAAAAAGGCAATTGGAATGTCACCGTTTAAATTTTTGTATGGGATCAATTCTGAAATTCATGTCACGATTGAATTTCTTGCTCTGCAATTGGTCAAAGAAGTCAAAGACAACTAATTCCATGATTCTCCTGATAAGAGAATCTTATATCTTGAGAAACTTAGGGAAGATATGTTAAAGGTGGTTGATTGAATCAAGGAACATCATTTGAAAGTGAAGAAGGTATTTCATAAAAAGGCTAAGGAAAGAGATTTTCAAATTGGTGATCTTGTTTTATAGTGGGATAAAAGAAGATAGCCATAGGCTAGTCATGATAAATTTGACTCTTTATGGCTAGGACCATTTCAGATCTAAGAAGCTTGTGGAGAAAATACTTTCTATCTCTCATATTTGGATGGTACCTATTTAGAATTGCCTCGCAGTGGGAAATACTTGAAATTGTATAAATAATGAAAGTGGGTTATCCCCTACCTGTACCATAGGTGATTTTAGGTTGTGTGTTTCCCTTTCCGCATTTTGTGTTTGTTTCTTGCTATGTGTCTATGTTCAATAAAGGAAGTTTCACTATATATCTCTGTTGTAACTCTATAGCCTAATGGATAAGGAACTGGTCCATGTAGTGTCTTTATATTTTGGAGTTCATTCTTATCTTGTACTCACTTTGTTTGATCCAGAACAAGTCCCTAAAAAGATCCAATTTTTCTCATGCAAAATGTTAGCATGAAAAATTAAATTTTTGAACATGACAAGCTAAGCCACCCTTGAAAATCCTTCTCCCAGTCAATGTGTACCTACCCTCCAACCAACTCATTCAATGTGTTACCCTCATTATGGCCTAGATGGATGTGCTAATATGATTTTCAAGTGTGTTTCATGTGCAAGGGATGTTATCCAAGATCCAAGCAAAGACAAGTGCTTCCGAAGGCCCCGAAAGGCCTATTTTCAAGCTTTTTAGCACCTAGTGAACACCCTTTGGGAATGAAGCAGAAGAGCCAATGAACCCAAGAAGTGTGTGGTATAGCCTTGTTATCACCTAAGGTAGTTTAAGAAGTTTGTGTAAAAAAATCAGGTTTACGAATAAGTCATGCATCTTCCGGCTACTTGTGGCATGGTCTAAGGAAATGAAAACAATGAAAAAAATATTCATCTTGTTCTAGACACAACATAAGCCTTGGGATAGATTGGAAAGAAAATGAATACTTGTTGAAAAGTCGAGGATACATTATTCACTTTGAAAAAGGTTTCAGGAGATTATATGGTGTATATTTTGAGATATGGGCCTGACAGTCTAGATGAAGATCCCTGATCCCGATTGAGATTCAACAGAAGGTTTTGGGAGTTCTATGAATATTTGGGACTTGATTAAAAATATATAATGGCGTATATAAATTCCTTTTCACACCTAATTTGTTGGTTTTCAGTTTCATCATCAGACATTTTTGGGGCATCTCTTTTCACCGGTGCACAAGTTTGAGTATAATTGAAAAGGGGGTGAATTTAAAATTGCAAGAAGAATTGGATTTCAAAATGGTGGGAATTATCTCTCGCACTCCTTTTATAGTAAAAAAATAAGGTTTTCTTGTGAAACACCTAGGGAAGCTCCCATGGCAAGAAAACGGGTCCAAATGACTATTTTTGGCAGTGTTTGGTGAAGGAAGGCTTCCAAAAAGTAAAAACCGCATTTGTTAGATACCCCTGATGTCCATTTTACCTCTTTCTAAAAGTGAAATTGGGGACATCAAATTGTTCCACCACATGAATCATAAGCTTTTGTCACTTATCGGTAACTTGATGTGTTACGATGGTGTTATAAACTCACTTTGAGTTTATCACTCTACCTCATGTGTTAGGACCCATAACACATTTTGAGCATGGTGATGTCCCTTTTCCCCTTTTCCAAAAGGACAAGAGGGAAAAAGTTTCTCCACCACATGGAGGATGATTTTGCGTCACTTAAGCCACCACTTCAAGTCTTAGAAAATGTTTTCAACTCACCTCGCCTCTAGCCCTTTCCCATAGAGATCCGAACCATGACACATTTTCAAGAGGTTGATGTCCCTTTGTCTCCTTTCCCAAAGCAACATGGGGGACACCAAAGTGTGCCACCATATGGAGGATGATATTTTTCACTTAACACCTTCAAACTTGTCCACTAGGTTGTCATGTTCAACTTCTCAATTGATGTGTTTGACCCCTCCTCATGAACCCTTCACCCCAAAGTGCATTTTTAACATCTTGATATCAATTTATCCCTTACTAAATATGGTAATGGACATGAGGAAATATCAGACCCATTTATAAAGTTTTATCCCATCCTCTCTCACCAGGTAAACCAGGTTAAACTAAGATGGTCAAGGGTGAGTTTGAACGCAAGTTAGCTAGGTTTGTTGATCCAATTTTTTCTTTCCTGTTCAAGTTAATGAGCTAGTAATAAAGAAAATTTAATAGCTCCAAAATGAAAGGGTTTAGGGTACCTTGATGTATGATGGATGCAAATAAATGGGTGCAAAGTGGATGAACTCATTGCAAATCGATGAACGTGCAAAACAAGGATAACTAGAAATAAAATGGATTAGATGATATATGTGGGGCTGCCCAATGAAGTCGGTTCTAGAAGTGTTAACTTCCTTACGTAGATGTGAACCCACATTTGATAAAATATAATGAAGTAAATGATAGATGACTGGATAGGCATTCAAAACCGATAAACAACAAAATATGGAAATGACAAAAATGGATGAAAGTATTGATTTGATCTAAATTAACACAAAGTCAAATGTACCTTGTCTGGTCAATGGCAAACATTGATCTGCAGAGGGAAGGTGAACGACAACCTGACGACAAAGTGGATCTGGACAATGAGCCTGAAATATAGATCTGAATGGATCCAAATGCAAATAAGGTGATCATAGAAGCTTGAGAACACTAGAAATAACCCAAAAGGAGATTTGAGGCAAAAAAGTAGAGAGGATGGCAGAAAACAAGGATTAGGTTAGATTGGATGAAAAACAAGACTCATGTTGATGGTGACTGGGTTGGGTTGGTGGTGACTGGAGTGAAAACATAACAGTTTGGGGTGACATAGAATCAGGATGACATAACTGAGAACTGAAAATAATAATAGAACATAAGCAAACACTGAGAGGGATATGGAAACAAGAAGTATGATGACACAGGACTAGGTTGGCAACAACCTGGGTTGAGTGACGTGAAGGAGAGCAACACAAGATCTTAGCAACAAATCCAATCACACAGTTTCACAAGGAGGCAAGTTGCAGAGAAAACAAAAGAAATAATATTCAAGCTTATTTTCTCTCATTCGAGAACACACAATATATAGTGTTTTACAAGACTAATCCTTACCCAAATAATAGGAAGGAAACACTAAACAAAGGAGATTAAATCATCTCCATAAATCAAGGAGTGAAGGTAATAGCTCAACAACTTCAATGAGTAATGGGAGACGAACAATATCCCACAAAATAATTAAAAATAATTATAATGTATGCTCTCAAATGAGTTTATTTAAAGTGGAAAATAACTAGTTCACAAAGACAAGTGTAAATGTGTTTACACCAACACCCTCCCATAAGCGAATGTAAGGGAGAAGAAAGAAAGGGTCCTGACTACTATGCCAAATAAGGTACCCCATACAAATAAGAGAAAAGAAGAAGGAAATATGGGACTTCATGTTGAATTCCCCTTGAGTACAAATTCATTGACTCCAAGCTTTTCTCGTAGAAGAATATATCGAGGAGAAGAAAGTGGTTTAGTGAAGATATCTACTATCTGATCAGCTATAGATACAAACTTCAAGTCAACAACATCATCCTAAATCAATTTCCTGATGAAGTGCATATGAATTTCAATGTGTTTTGTACACTGATGTTCAATAGGATTACACGTAATTTGAATAGCACTTTGATTATCACACCATATGACAGAAGGAGATTCTTGTGGAAATCCAAACTCATCAAGTATTTGGCAAAGCCAAAGAACTTCCTGACCTGCTTTTACCGCACCTCTATACTTAGCTTCAGTGGATGACAAAGCAACTGCATTTTGTTTTTTACATGCCCATGCTACTGGACTGGAGCCAAGGTGAAAAAAGAAACCAGAAGTAGACTATTGTGTGTCTTGAAAACCTCCCAATCTGAGTTTGTATAGCCTTCAACTTCACAAGATCCCTATGGTGAATAATGTATGCCAAAATTTAATGTCCCTTTTATATATCTCAAAATTCTCTTTGCGGATTTCCAGTGACTCTCATGAGGCTCATGTGAAAAATGAGACACAAGGTTAACATCAAAGGTGATATTGGGATGGGTATGTGTCAGATACAAAATACTCCCAACCAATTGTCTATCCACTACATTGAGCGAAATAAGTCCTAGGGCCTCATCTTGCTTGCATGTGTAACCCTACTTGTCCTTCTCACTGGTAAAGACAGTGCACTGAATCTTGAAAAACATGCCACAAACCACAAGATTTGAGCAATTGTTCCATTTTTGGCTTCCAAACATGATAGTTGGATGAATTTAATGGTTCAAATAGGCGTAGATCCACGATGTTTGCGGGCATAGATGAAGAAGGCAGACTTCTTGACATGGCAGAAAATGACCAATTCTCCCCCGAAAAATAGTACTTCCTCATATGGTACTAAAAATTGAACCAATAACGGGTTGAAAAACATGCACTTTTGCAAAAAACAACACTTGATTTCGAGTTACCGGGAAAAAGTTATTAAGCTTTCAAATTCCCGTAAAATAGGCCAATTTTAATTTAAAAGGACCCACCTTGATTAAAAAATCAGACCAATCGGGAGGCAAAGGTGGTCATGTGACCACTCATTAGAACTCGGGAGAAGATATAGATTCTATGTATGTATTCCATTAGAAGGGGATGAAGTAGGAGGAAGAATCGAAGGTTCTTCTCGTGGCCTACTCCGCAATTAGAGCCTCGAAATTGTATGGTCCTCCTCCCACACAACTGGAATGTACTCCTCTTCTTTTGGATTAGGAGTAGCTCCTTCTTCCCCTTCTTGTGCTATAGTTGGAGCTTCCACCACTTGTGGCTTAACCTCAGCCTCCTCCATAGGCTTGACCAATAAGGGAACCTTTGAAAACTCAAATTTAGCATCCCAACTCTTCAGATTTTCTATCATTTCTTCTTTGTTGGGTTCCTCTGTTTGATGTTCTCCTTGGCTGATTTTTGGAGTCTCTTCCCAACATGGACTTAGGAAGGCAAGAGGAGTGGTGGGTGGGGTCTGCACTAGTTTTTTCCTTGTTTGTGGTGGAGGGGAAGGCGTTTCTTTTGGCTCTTGTAGAGGGGAATTGGATTTGGAAGGGAAAATAACAGAGAAACTAGGGTGAGGTGGAAGACTAGGAGATGGAGAAATGAAATCAACACTTGGGGTAGCAAGTGAGGGGCTTGACTCTTGCCTCTGCTGAAATGATAAATATTGAGGAAGAGACAATGAAAGACAAGGAGCTGGTGATTGACTTACCCATTGACAAGGCTATCTTGCACTTTACTCATAAGCCTCGATCTCCTCAACCCATTGTGTAAGTTGAGGCAACACTTCAACCATGAAGTCAAGCTTCTCTTGAGGGCTGTAGTGTCTTGGAAAAGGGCCTTCCCATGGACAAGGTGCCCTGCAACCAATTCTGAAAGCCCACATTTGAGTTGTTGCCCTTAATTGAACCATGCCAGCCTCCATTTTTGAATCTTCTCCAAGTAGACCAACATCCTCTGCATAACTATCGCCATCATATGTCCCCTTGTTCTTGATAAGGTCCATAGTAAAATCGGTTTGACACCGCTCATATGGGTATGCATAATGGTCATGGATCTAATTATATTGCTAATTTGGAGGAGTTGGGAAATACATTGGAGGTGGATTGTATTGTCAGTAATTGTGAGTTCCATGAAGGGAACGAAGTCATGATTACACAACCTCATGGAATGGGAGAGAAAATGAAAGAGATGGAAGAAGAAAATGGATGAAATGAGTGGAAATGGATGGAAAAGGTCTGTAACTCAGAGAATGGGTTTTTGACTAGATGGAGTCGCCAGATGTGCTTGAAAGTGCCTCCAAAGGCTGAAATATTCACCAAGAGCACATCAAACCTAATGAAGTGAAGTGGTAAGGTGCTTGAGACTGCCCCACCGGTGTGCCAAAAATTTTAGTGCGAAATCACAACACCCCAAAATGAGTGGTCGGATATGCTTTTCTAAGGGGGGTCATCCGGTGTGATTTGCATAACATGGGACCATCTCTCAAGCTATGGGACTTGCGGACTTGAGATGGCCCTCGGAGAAATCTGACTTCTTCTTCCTGATCCTAATGCTAAACTACTCCTAATGCAGAAATGACGTCTAACTACACCTATCCTAACAATGCCAAGGAGATAGGAGAGAGAAAGTGCATAAAGAGGGAAATCCTACACTAACAAGGTGATAACACCAAGAAAAGGGAAGTGTTGATCATCTATCAAAACAGCCATGAAATGAAGGGAGGTGATGTGAGCAATGAAGAGGATGGACAATAGCATCACAGATCAAATGTCAAATTCACACAGAACTCCATTTCTAATCCCCACGAACACAACTCCCAGATCTGCAAATGAAATGTCCAAAACATGCACAGAATACTCCAGAATGATGAGAGGTAAGAAGATGCAATGAAAAAAAGTGAAGGATGGACAAACGCATCACAAAAACAAGTTTTATTGCTTCATAAATTTACACAGAGCATCATACATGAGAAAGAGGCAAAAATTCCAATTTACAGAGCAGGGGAGGAGATTCAAACTCCATTTCAACCCTGGGGAAGAAAAGAAGAGGGAGGTAGAGAAGAAGAATGAACAACCTTTTACAATGAATCCTACCCTTGTCTATATAGATTCGATCAGAGAGAAGAAAGAGAGAGAGAAGTGGGAAACGCAGGTCGAAGCTTAACCACTGCTATTAATGCTTCTGCTAAAATCTGCCCACAATATGTCACTTCTGGCTCCCTAGTAGGTTGAATCGAATCAGATATGGTATTTGAAGAGATTGGATTCTATGTTAATGGCCTGATTACATTTCCTCCATTTTTCTAACCTAACCTCCTCAAAAATTAAAGTCTCAGACCTCCATGGCGTAGGTGAGGCTGAGATCTTTTCAACGGCATTAGATTTGTAATATTTCGAGCCCTAAGTGAAAGATATGCCCCTTCAAAGTTTTTATCAGATCCATACGAATGGATGGGGAAAACAATTTGAAAATGGGTCCCCCTTTTGAAATGAAACACGTGGCAGCCAGATTAGAGCAAAAATAGGCTCGCGGGTTCAAAATTTATCTTTTCCCCTTTTTCTGCGAGAATAACAAAATCCAGAAAACTCCCGTGGCCCCGAAGCTCGCCCGGGACACGTGACACTCTTTGGTTACCGGGGGATGCGCTTCACCTTTAACTTTATGCCTTTTGGATGAAAGGAAAACTTTTACTTTTTCCCCCGACTCCCCACCTTGGCTTTGACTCGGGTCTATATGTTAACTTTTTCCTTGGCGGAGTCGCGGGCCATTTTGCAACTTTTACTCCCTTTTGAGGTAACAAGGGGCAAAAATCAACTTTTTCCCGACTGCCTACTTTCCCTTGGGGCACATGTTAGTCTAGCGCTCGCTCGGGAACCTTTTCTCCTTTTAACCCTTGAAACAATGCCTTTAGAACACTTGGCAACTTCCGTCGGCCTAGCTTATGTATTGACTATTCAACTAACTCCCCCCTTTGAGGACACGTGGAGGCACCGCGCTTGTTTGCAAACCCGACCCAAAGTTTTCCTTTGGAAGAGCGCCGAGTTGACACTTGTCGGCCTCTCGCTACTTTGTGGACTTTTCAACGGTCCCTCTTACTTATTGAATTTGGGATATGTGGTGAGCTCGTGCTCACTTCGGTCTCTACCTGGGACCAACTCTGGAGATGCGCTACACCGACACTCGCACTCTCCACTTGCACATTCATACTTAGCCGATTTTTGAGGCCCGCCCTATCCGCCTTTGACTCTGTTTGACCATTTGATCCTGCCTCCATTCCGCCCGGGACACATGGAGATGTGGTGCTTGTTTGAGCCTCTCTATTTGGATCCATCTTTTGATAAGCGCCGCAAGGACACATGGTCTCTTCCATTGCCTCCTCCATACTTGTCGACCATGTAATTTCATTGTTGAGTCTGCCTGAAGCTTGAAAAATAGATTTAAGACATGAAATGACTTGACATAATCATTTTCTTTGCGTAGGGTCATTTAATCATTCTCGCCCCTACCACTCCTTTGTTGAGTCCTCCCTTGACCCTTTAAATAGATTTAAGATGTGGAAACACTCAAAAGAATTGTTTCTTCTATTTCTTCTTGTGCAAGGTCGAATTTGACTCTCTCGGGTTTCTACATTTGCGCTTTTCCCGTTTTGCTCGGGACGTAAGCTTGTGGGTCTATATCATTTCCTTCATGTTTTCTTCATGTGTAGGGCTCGTTCTGACCAAATGTTTTGGGGTGGTGAATTTGGGATAACAGATGTGAGAGATACATTCGAGAATAGGATTAAGGAACTCGGTTCATTGGTTGTGTGAAGGATGGCTACTTTAAAAGGAATGACATTAGGACTTGGTGGGATAATCAGAGAGCTAAAGAAGAAGGGTGGAGAGTTTACCCCGAGCAAGTGCCGGATATTTCTAGATCGGGTGCTAGGACGTAGCTATCAAGGAGCTTACAAGGTGGCAAGAGTTGGAGAATATCCTAAATAGAAAGTTCCTAGAACTACTCTAGCCACGTCAGGAACAATTTAAATGTGTGCATCAGGAAGGTTTATATTATTTGATTCATTGGGTATATACCCCACCATTCTTTGATCGTCCAATTCTTTATTCTTTAATTCTTTGGAGAGCATTCTTTTGATATTAATATTTCTGAGGATGGACAACATCCCTAGTGTGGGGTAATGTTCGTCTGAGAAATGGCTAAGTTCTAGACATGTGCGGGAGAAAGGACAGGAAGTAGGAATAAGAGAGTGCGTGGAGGTGCGCACACCACGAAGAAATAGTTCAGCATACAAGGTTGTGCACATGTAGGCAAAGGATTGAGGACTTAGCCAATTTTCTAGACATGGCTAAAAATAGAAAAGAAGAAGATGGAGTGCCACTCAAGAAAAGTCTAGAACTAAAAAAAATTATGACTTAAAGAGAAAAGAAAAGGATAAGAAATCACATGCAGGGAAAGGAAAAGGACAAACACATGGAGATGGCTAATAATAGGATTAAAATAGATAAAAACACATGGCTATTTATAGCTCAATCTATTGTTAACACTAGTTGTAAAAGCATGCAATCTATTTGTGAGCACACCTATATTTAGGAAGGTGCATGTAGGTGGTGAAGGGAAAGTCCCCACCCTCTAAATGTAAGTGATGCTTCTTTGTAATAGAGAGCTAGTAGTTAGTGGTGAACTTGATAGTGTTATGGAGGTAACAAGTTAATGTGAGCCTAAGTACTTGATATGGAGTCTGTATGAGAACACGTATGGTCCAACACACTAATGTAATGGATTGTAATGTATTCAACTCCTATGTTATGTGATGAATTATTGTTGTAATGGAAAATTGTGTATGGATTGCAAATATCTTTATGTATGAACATGGATTAATTGGTATTCAAATCTTGATATTCATTATCTATGATTGATTTCCTTATTATATGTGTTGCTGAACTGTCATGGTTTAATTTTCTTCTTGGATAATTAGTTGTTATGGTTATGAATGGTTACTAAACATTCATGATAATATATTGCTAAACATAACAACGGAGGGACTTGGAAGCTACACGTGCTTTGGGTGAGCTTCCAGACTTGTTTGGATGAAGTGCAAAGGACTACATTGGGTAATAAAAGAGACTACAATGAGTGGTATTCCGATATCACATACTTTCTCACATGCGGAGAGTTCCCGACACATCTTGATTATAAGAAAAGGTAAAATCTGAAGCTAAAATCAGCCAAGTATGTCATCTGGAATCATGTGTTATATAAAATAGGACTTAACGGGTGTTTCCTAAGGTGTATTGATAAAGAGCAACAAGAAACTTTGCTAAAGGATTAACATGACTAGGCTTGTGGTGGAAATGTCTTTGCCATGGTGAATTCTCATAAGATCCTCCACGATAGGTACTAGTGGCCTACATTGTTTGTAGATGCTCAAGAATGGGTTTCCAAATTTGAGCCTTGTCATCAATTTTTGGGAATACCGCAACTTGTTGCAATCCCTCTTTTACTAGTGGTCATTGAGGAGCATTTTCAGTAATGGGGCCTAGATTTTATTTGTGTACTCAATCCTCACTGAGTGAAAGAGAATGCCTACATGCTTACAATAACAAACTACTTTGCAAATTGGGTTGAGGCCATCCTAATCAAACAAGCTAATTCTAAAATGATATGCAACTTCATGAAAGAGAACATCATCGTCTATTTTGGAATTTCTAAAAATGTGGTGGTTGATAATGTAACATATTTTTGGTCAATGTAATTAAACGAGTTATGATATAGCTATGGAATCTCACTCTCACATGCATTAGACTATTACGCTCAAGGGAATGCTCAAGATGAATCTAGTAGCAAGAGTATCATGACAATCGTTAGTAAGATGGCTGGTCAAAATCAGAGAAATTGGCACAAGAATCTTTATGATGCATTATGGGAAGACAAGATCACTCTAAAAAGGCAATTGGAATGTCACTTTGTTTAAATTTTTGTATGGGTTCAATTCTGAAATTCATGTCACGATTGAATTTCTTTCTCTCGCAATTGGTCAAAGAAGTCGAAGACAACTAATTCCATGATTCTCCGATAAGAGAATCTTATATCTTGAGAAACTTGGTGAAGATATGTTAAAGGTGGTTGATTGAATCAAGGAACATCAATTGAAAGTGAATAATATATTTGATAAAAAGGCTAAGGAAAGAGATTTTCAAATTGGTGATCTTGTTTTATAGTGAGATAAAAGAAGATAGCCACAGGATAGTCATGATAAATTTGACTCTTTATGGCTAGGACCATTTCAGATCTAAGAAACTTGTGGAGAAAATACTTTCTATCTCTCATATTTGGATGGTACCTATTTAGAATTGCCTCAAGCAGTTGGGAAATACTTGAAATTGTATAAATAATGAAAGTGGGTTGTCCCCTACACTGTACCTTAGGTGATTTTAGGTTATGTGTTTCCCTTTCCGCATTTTGTGTTTGTTTCTTACTATGTGTCTATGTTCAATAAAGGAAGTTTCACCGTATATCTCTGTTGTAACTCTATAGCATAATGGATAAGGAACTAGTCCATGTAGTGTCTTTATATTTTGGAGTTCATTCTTATCTTGTATTCACTTTGTTTGATTCAGAACAAGTCCCTAAAAAGAGCCAATTTTTCTCATGCAAAATGTTAGCATGAAAAATTAAAATTTTTGAACATGACAACCTAAGCCACCCTTGAAAATCCTTCTCTCGATCAATGTGTACCTGCCCTCCACCTAACTCATTCAATGTGTTACCCTCATTATGACCTAGATGGATGTGCTAATATGATTTTCAAGTGTGTTTCATGTGCAAGGGATGTTATCCAAGATCCAAGCAAAGACAAGTGCTTCCGGAGGCCCCGAAAGGCCTATTTTCAAGCTTTTAGCACCTAGTGAACACCCTTCGGGAATGAACAGAGAAGAGCCAATGAACCCAAGAAGTGTGTGGTATAGCCTTGTTATCACCTAAGGCAGTTTAAGAAGTTTGTGTAAAAAAATCAGGTTTACGAATAAGTCATGCATCTTCGGGCTACTTGTGGCATGGTCTAAGGAAATGAAAACAATGAAAAAATAGTCATCTTGTTCTAGACACAAC
The DNA here is from genome assembly GCA_018340775.1 of Taxus wallichiana var. yunnanensis. NCBI lineage: Eukaryota > Viridiplantae > Streptophyta > Pinopsida > Cupressales > Taxaceae > Taxus > Taxus wallichiana. The sequence continues at coordinate 819,592,142 of CM031242.1, read as the reverse complement.
ATAAGCCTTGGGATAGATTGGAAAGAAAATGAATACTTGTTGAAAAGTCGAGGATACATTATTCACTTTGAAAAAGGTTTCAGGAGATTATATGGTGTAGATTTTGAGATATGGGCCTGATAAAGTCTAGATGAAGATCCCCGATCCCGATTGAGATTCAACGATGAAGGTTTTGGGAGTTCTATGAAGATTTGGGACTTGATTAAAAATATATAATGGCGTATATAAATTCCTTTTCACACCTAATTTGTTGGTTTTCGAGTTTCATCATCGACATTTTTGGGGCATCTCTTTTCACCGGTGCACAAGTTTGAGTATAATCAAAAGGGGGTGAATTTAAAATGCAAGAAGAATTGGATTCGAAAATGGTGGGAATTATCTCGCACTCCTTTTATAGTAAAAAAATAAGGTTTTCTTGTGAAACACCTAGGGAAGCTCCCATGGCAAGAAAACGGGTCCAAATGACTATTTTTGGCAGTGTTTGGTGAAGGAAGGCTTCCAAAAAGTAAAAACCGCATTTGGATACCCCTGATGTCCATTTTACCTCTTTCCAAAAGTGAAATTGGGGACATCAAAGTGTCCCACCACATGAATCATAAGCCTGTGTCACTTACAAGGTAACTTGATGTGTTAGGATGTTGTTATAAACTCACTTTGAGTTTATCCCTCTACCTCATGTTGTTAGGACCCATAACACATTTTGAGCATGGTGATGTCCCTTTTTCCCCTTTTCCAAAAGGACAAGAGGGAAAAAAATTTCTCCACCACATGGAGGATGATGTTGCGTCACTTAAGCCACCACTTCAAGTCTTAGAAAAATGTTTTCAACTCACCCTCGCCTCTGGCCCCTTTCCCATAGAGATCTGAACCATGACACATTTTCAAGAGGTTGATGTCCCTTTGTCTCCTTTCCCAAAGCAACATGGGGGACATCAAAGTGTGCCACCATATGGAGGATGATATTTTTCACTTAACACCTTCAAACTTGTCCACTAGGTTGTCATGTTCAACTTCTCAATTGATGTGTTTTGACCCCCTCCTCATGAACCCTTCACCCCCAGTGCATTTTTAACATCCTGATATCAATTTATCCCTTACTAAATGTGGTAATGGACATGAGGACATCTCAGACCCATTTATAAAGTTTTATCCCATCCTCACTCACCAGTAAACCTAGGTTAAACTAAGATGGTCAAGGGTGAGTTTGAACGCAAAAGTTAGCTAGGTTTGTTGATCCAATTTTTTCTTTCCTGTTCAAGTTAATGAGCTAGTAATAAAGAAAATTTAATAGCTCCAAAATGAAAGGGTTTAGGGTACCTTGATGTATGATGGATGCAAATAAATGGGTGCAAAGTGGATGACCTCACTGCAAATCTGATGAACGTGCAAAACAAGGATAACTAGAAAGAAAATGGATTAGATGATATATGTGGGGGCTGCCCAATGAAGTCGGTTCCTAGAAGTGTTAACTTCCTTACGTAGATGTGAACCCACATTTGATAAAATATAATGAAGCAAACGATAGATGACTGGATAGGCATTCAAAAACTGATAAAGAACAAAATATGGAAATGACAAAAATGGATGAAAGTATTGATTTGATCTAAATTAACACAAAGTCAAATGTACCTACTGGGTCAATGGCAACACATTGCATCGCAGAGGGAAAGTGAACGACAACCCGACAAAGTGGATCTGGACAATGAGCTCGAAATATAGATCCGAATGGATCCAAATGCAAATAAGGTGATCATAGAAGTTCGAGAACACTAGAAATAACCCCAAAAGGAGATTTGAGGCAAAAAAGTAGAGAGGATGGCTGAGAAAACAAGGATTAGGTTAGATTGGATGAAAACAAGACTCATGTTGATGGTGAGTGGGTTGGGTTAGTGGTGACCTGGAGTGAAAACATAACAGTTTGGGGTGACATAGAATCGGGATGACATAATCGAGAACTGAAAATAATAATAGAACATAAGCAAACACGAGAGGGATATGGAAACAAGAAGTATGATGACACAGACTAGGTTGCAACAACACAGGTTGAGTGACGTGAAGGAGAGCAACACAAGATCTTAGCAACAAATCCAATCACACAGTTTCACAAGGAGGCAAGTTGCAGAGAAAACAAAAGAAATAATATTCAAGCTTATTTTCTCTCATTTGAGAACACACAATATATAGTGTTTTACAAGACTAATCCTTACCCAAATAATAGGAAGGAAACACTAAACAAAGGAGATTAAATCATCTCCATAAATCAAGGAGTGGAGGTAATAGCTCAACAACTCCAATGAGTTATGGGAGACAAACAATATCCCACAAAATAATTAAAAATAATTATAATGTATGCTCTCAAATGAGCTTATTTAAAGTGCAAAATAACTAGTTCACAAAGACAAGTGTGAATGTGTTTACACCAACACCCTCCCATAAGCGAATGCAAGGAGAAGAAAGAAAGGGTCCCGACTACTATGCCAAATAAGGTACCCCATACAAATAAGAGAAAAGAAGAAGGAAATATGGGACTTCATGTTGAATTCCCCTTGAGTAAAAATTCATTGACTCTCAAGCTTTTCTTGTAGAAGAATATATCAAGGAGAAGAAAGTGGTTTAGTGAATATATCTGCTTATCCGATCAGCTATAGATACAAACTTCAAGTCAACAACATCATCCTGAATCAATTTCCGATGAAGTGCATATGAATTTCAATGTGTTTTGTACACTCGATGTTCAATAGGATTACACGTAATTTGAATAGCACTTTGATTATCACACCATATACGTGAAGGAGATTCTTGTGGAAATCTAAACTCATCAAGTATTTGGCAAAGCCAAAGAGCTTCCCGACCTTCTTTACCGCACCTCTATACTTAGCTTGGTGGATGACAAAGCAATCGCATTTTGTTTTTTACATGCCCATGCTACTGGAATGGAGCCAAGGTGAAAAAAGAAACCAAAAGTAGACTATCGTGTGTCTTGAAAACCTCCCAATCTGAGTTTGTATAGCCTTCAACTTCACAAGATCCCTATGGTGAATAATGTATGCCAAAATTTAATGTCCCTTTTATATACCTCAAAATTCTCTTTGCGGATTTCCAGTGACTCTCATGAGGCTCATGTGAAAAATGAGACACAAGGTTAACATCAAAGGTGATATTGGGACTGGGTATGTGTCAGATACAAAATACTCCCAACCAATTGTCTATCCACTACATTGAGCGAAATAAGTCCTAGGGCCTCATCTTGCTTGCATGTGTAACCGTACTTGTCCTTCTCACTGGTAAAGGCAGGCACTGAATCTTGAAAAACATGCCACAAACCACGGGATTTGAGCAATTGTTCCATTTTTGGCTTCCAAACATGATAGTTGGATGAATTTAATGGTTCAAATAGGCGTAGATCCATGATGTTTGCGGGCACAGATGAAGAAGGCAGACTTCTTGACATGGCGAGAAAATGACCAATTCTCCCCGAAAATAGTACTTCCTCATATGGTACTAAAAATTGAACCAATAGAACGGGGTCGAAAAACATGCACTTTTGCAAAAAACAACACTTGATTTCGAGTTACTAGGGAAAAAGTTATTAAGCTTTCAAATTCCCGTAAAATAGGCCAATTTTAATTTAAAAGGACCCACTGATTAAAAAATCAGACCAATCAGAGGCAAAGGTGGTCATGTGACCACTCGTTAGAATCGGGAGAAGATATAGATTCTATGTATGTATTCCATTTATAAACATCCCTAAAAATATATTAATTTAACCCAAACTAAATTATTAGCCCAAAAAAAATTATTTAAGCAAAACTTTAGAATTTTTTTTTTTTCAAAAAGTATAGTTTTGCAAAGAATAATTTAATTGGCCAATCAGCATTGGCTGTGCATGTAGCAAATTATTGAATAAAATAAACTCACGACACATTCCAAAACTTGTGTTTTTTCTCAATTGAATATAATCTCCACGTGGCAAGCTGTGAGATTGCTGCACATAGGTGGTTTTGTGCGGTTGACTCCTCCAATCCCAAATATTCTTTTCGCTGCAAAGAATATATTTAAAACCTCCAACAAAAAGTGATAAACAGCCAATGAAGAGCCAGTCAATCACCAAAGTGCAGCAACAGATAACCAAGTAGGTAGACACAACTAGTATGGAGCACAAGGCCAAAGAAACTCCACAACAGTAGCAACAAAAGGAAGCTCCAACAAGAAAGCAAGAATAAAAAGACTCGGCAACACAATTGCATAGAATTGGGATAAGGATTTATGCAACAACCAAATTCTTTGGTACAATGAAGGAGAGAAACACAAGATCTTAGCAACAAATCCAATCACACATAGTTTCACAAGGAGGCAAGTTGTAGAGAAAACAAAAGAAATAATATTCAAGCTTATTTTCTCTCATTCGAGAACACACAATATATAGTGTTTTACAAGACTAATCCTTACCCAAATAATAGGAAGGAAACACTAAACAAAGGAGATTAAATCATCTCCATAAATCAAGGAGTGGAGGTAATAGCTCAACAACTCCAATGAGTTATGAGAGACAAACAATATCCCACAAACTAATTAAAAATAATTATAATGTATGATCTCAAACGAGCTTATTTAAACTGAAAAATAACTAGTTCAAAAAGACAAGTGTGAACGTGTTTACACCAACATGGCGACGACCTGGATAGTGTAAAACAAAGCCGAAGGTGGATGAGTTGAATGAGAAACCTACAAGTAGAATGACTGGAAGAATAGGTGAGGATGGAATTCCAACAATCGCTGAACTTGTGAGATGTTAGATTCTAAAATATAATAAAAATGATAGCATATGATAGTATGAAATAACATAGAATCAAAATAAACCTCCCAAAGTATCCACAAGTGATGAAAGATAAGCTTCAATGGAATCCAAGCGGGTTGACACGGCTGCAAGGATTCTCAGATTCGCAGATAAGTTTGCACAACACAAGAAAGCTCAGGTTGTGTCTCGCTTTGGAGGGGGAGTGTAATTAGTCTTATAGGTTTGACTACGACTCGAATGGATCGCCGCCTACTGCAGCAACTATTCTTTAGAGTGGTGAATGATTGATTTATTCGAGATATGGGGATTTTAGGGATTGGGATAAGTGCTTTAAAGCATGTAGGTGGGTAAGGGTTTCCTAGGAAGTGTCATGAGTAGGTAGGAGATAAATATGGGTTAGATAAAAGATAGAAAAAGTGTAGGGATGTGGATTTAGGTGGTTAGGGATAAAATCATCCTAAAAAGAAAGCTAATTAAAGGTAATTAGCTAATGGAGATTAATTAAGGTAATTAATGAAGATTAATTACGAATTAAAAGTGTTAGGCTAATAGATGGGAATTTAAATAAAAGAAATGAATTAAATTAAAATGGGTCTATATAGGACCATGGTGAAATATGCACATGCGGGAAATCAAGGGTATCAATACCAAATTTTGGTGTTTACATTTTCCCCTTTTTGTCACGTGGTTTGAATTGGGAAAGCCATGAGACAAAAATGATGAGATATAAAGAATAGGATGAAGACTAACAAAAGGTTGATGATGAGCTTCCCCTCAAACGAGGGATTGATAACGCAAAGGGGAATTGATGACGAGTTTGAAAGAGGTATATGTTGAAGGGCAGGTGGGAGAATAAATATGGGTAAAATGATAAGGCGAGGCAATATGCCCCAAGCAAGAAGGATTTAAACAACAATAGAACCTATGGCGGTGATTTTGATATCATGTCAGTAGGGAAAAAAGGATGGTCTCAATGGAGACAGTGGCAATGTTGTACGAACCAATGAGTGGGCGATAATCACTGTGAAATTGAGAGAATCCAATGGGAAACCTCTCAAATGGATACGAGCCATGACCAATGGGTCATAGGAAGATATCAAAACTATGTGAAATCAAATGTGAAAATAATGTGAAATCCTTCATGGATGAGGAATCGATAAAAAGGTATGTGTCCACAAAGGACGAGGAAAAAGCAATGGTGCCCCAAAAAAGGGTATAGAACTAGCTAAAAGGGCAAAATACAAAAGAATGATGATATAAAATTCTCCAAGGGGGAGTAAATATGGCCACAAAGGTGGAATTTGAGAACAAAATATATGATGCCTTAGCGAAGGACACAAAAAAAGAGGAGTGCAAGCCAAAACAAGGGCTGTTAAGGCGACTCGGTGAAAACTAAGGATAATCGACGATGACCCAAGGGGATCGATGCGACTGGTGTGTCGACTATATAATCTCGAGGGTCAGCCGAAGATGCTCATTTTCATGCACGGGGTTCATTAGCTAGGCAATATCCTAGCACGTGGGTTCATATTGAGGTAATTAAAATTAATAAAATTAAACTCAATATACCGGTAGACATGAGGGGGTGAAAGGGTTTAATTTATTAATGTTTTGAATCAGGTATTGGGGGTAGGTTAGAGAGATGGGCCAAAGGAAATAGAGGTTTACTTTTAATATAAAACTAAAACGTTTGAACCCTAGTTTTTAAACGTAAATACCTTAAAATTGCAAAAGGAGTGTGGTCATAAATTAAATTATAATCTCTTTTTAATAAATAAATCTAGATTCTTAACGAAGAAATAATAAGATGGTAGAAAACTAGAATTGAGTATGCTTTTCAACACAAGTGATATTATTTCACCATCTTAATTATTTGAAGAACTATTGATAAATGCATAAAGCTTAACATATATAAGGTGACTTGTAATATGTATTCAATGGCTTCGAACTATCTTTCGAAAGGAAATGCATATTAAAAAAAATTGAGTGAGAAATATAATATATTTTTGTCTAATATATTGGGGTAGAAATAAAAAGGGGTAAATAAAATTGTAATTGAAAAATGGGTAAGTAAGGTACATGGAAAAAATAGGGGTATTTTCATTCTAATAATATAACGTGGGGGGTATTATCAATTGAATAATTAGAGGTAGAAACTAGAATTAAGGGTATTCTTTAATACCCTTCGAACGCAGGTGCTATACCATACTTTTACTAAGTGAATCCCCGTGTTTTCATGCGTGTAATTAATGATTGAGAGAAAAGAGCTAAAAAATAATATTGAGAGATGGAGGTTGTACGAGTTTTTAGAGGGTGCGTAGGATGGTGAGTAATGAAACCCACGCTTGTCTTTTAATTTATTTTATGTTTTTTTGCATTTTTCTAGAAAAAGGATGACGCCAAGGGTGGTTGGCAGAGACTCAAATGGCTCAATGTCGACTTGTCCCTAACGCGTGTCGACCAACCCCTACACACATTGACCTGACCTGGGTCGACGTCAACCATGGCTAGATTGGAAAATTTTGATAGATATATGAGATGATGATGGGAAAACTAATGTTTATGTGTTGTTTGTATGATTGCAGGCCAGGGAGACTTTATATTTGAGAGACTGAGTCCACTCTATATGAGAAGATGAGAGGAGATGTGACTGATGATGAGTGGGATCACTTGGTTGCTATGGGGTTAGGAAGATTTAGACATTATCAAAGTGGATCTCGGGATGTGGGGTTGATGATAACTTTTTTTGAGATATGGGACATGCTAGACATGCACTTTCTGGTTCAGAACGGGTGAGATGATGATCACCCTGGAGGATGTATATTGCATCCTTATACCACTGATACATGGGGAGAAGATAGTCCCCATCATAGTTGATAGTAGGCTGAAAATACTGACATAGAGTTTTGGAGCTGATGCGCCCCTTATCAGATTCTCTTTAGGGGATTTTTCATATGAGATGAGGTACGAGGTTAGGGTACCACAGAGCTGATTTATTTTTCTAGTCATGATGGCGATGTCGTGTTATGCATTGCCTGATTTGGGAGGAGCCATGTTTCCATGGGCTTTAGTAGGTATTATAGTAGATATTATTGAGCATCAGATGGTGTTTTCATTTTGCACTACTTTGCTAACGCAGGTGTATCGTGAGCTATCCATGTACAAATTGGGGAGGAGATCATGGTTGGATGTAGGATTCCTACTACACTATGGGCCTACAAGCATATTGTAGTGATCGGCCACAAGGGATACCATGGGTCACTAGGGACCACATAGAGGTCGCAGTGGGGTTCTTGATATGGTGGTCCAATCAAGCTCATGGAGAGAGGGGAGAGATGAGTGTGGATTGGTATGTGGATAGGTTTATAGAGATTGATGGGGATTAGATCATATGGCGGCCATATCGAGGCTTCGTTGCATGGCCAGGGGCTGATGCAAAGTTAGTGGGTTTGTAGAGGACGAGATGGGTGTAGGGTAGATGACTAGAGATGATTGAGGTTGTATAGTTTGATAGGGTACGACGACAGTTTGGAGTCATACAGATAATGCCTAGGGATCCTATCTCATATAGGAGAGAGGATATTGATAGGGAGTTGTCGAGTCTTGCCATGACAGATCTATTAGAGGAGGCACCAATTCCTTAGGATGATGATGAAGATGTAGGATTTGGAGTGGGATTTTGCTGATTGGATGACCGTAACGTGGACAACTCAGGTAGAAGGATAGAGGGGGGATGAGGAGGAGGAGGATATGGAGATTGAGGTAGAGGAAACTCTAGGAGGCTATGTATATGTGGACAGAGGAGTGTCTGCAAAGGTGGCATGATTACATGCGGAGTTAGGGTAGATTCATCTTGAGAGGGACACAATGATACAACATAGAGATGTAGTCACGCAGGAGAGGGACCAAGTCACCCAAGACAAAGACCGGTACCACAAACAGAGGGAGGCCTACTAGGGACCATTTTGGAGATCTAACAATGATCGTAGCTGGCGAGACTATGAGTGGTTGTCATGCAGCATCACAGGGAGGAGGAGAGATTGTACCTCATGGCATGATTTCTATGGATCGATACAAATCCTTATCCATAGAGGCTAAGTATTATGAAGGGATTGTGATCAAGAAGCTATCGTGTACACTATGATATTTGAAGTATGTGCAGAGGAGAGTGGTAGCTGAAGCTGGGCCATCTAGGAGCACAAAAATTGTGGCTCAACCGCATTGAGGAGAGGGCCAGGGCGGAGGTGACGAGGCCGATAGAGAGATAGAGGGACTTGCCTCAAAGGGGAAAGATATTAGGCTTTCTTATGTGAACTTTACTAGTTTTACTGACATCTCTGCTTTGAGAGAGGACTCTTAGAGGTCAATGATGTACTTATACACTATTTATTTATATATATATATATATATATATATATATATATATAATAAATTTGGTCTAGATTATTACAAATAATCTAACACAATAATAAAACACCGAATATTATTATATTGAATTTAGAAATCATTCAGGATTTAATTGATATTGATAGAGGTTACATATATAGTGTTTGATCTCCTACAATGGTGGAGTCAACACTCATCTTCAATCCCTCATATCTCTCTCCATGAATCTCTTAGTCTTATCTCCTAATATCTCTCAAACATCCCTAGGATCACTCACACTACAAAATTGCTACGTGAATTGTTCTCACAACTCACTCAAATAATTAAACTATTATAACTATATTATTAATATGAGTTCTATAAACTCATTATTAATAATATTGCAATTTATTTAATAATGTTACACAATATTTTGGTAACATTCACTCCCCTATTGTTAACATTATTAATTCCTAATATACACTCCCCTAATGTTGACAAGGTATAACATAACTCCTTTTTTTGCAACATGTTGCATGGGCTTGCCTCATAATTTGGATCAAAGAAAGGCATGTAAACTTCCAACTAGATGACTATCTTGCTGCACATGACCACAACTATGTGAAGGAATGCATCCCACATTTACTCCATGAAAATAATGCACTCAACATTCCACTGGCAAATCATCTTCATAAAGAAGGAAGGCAGTTAGAGGACCGCTACATCAATAAAAGTTTATCTACCTTTTTACATCTGTGGTTTTTTGGATCTACCACCAACCCTTTCCAAATCTATGAGTGTTACAATAAACTTAGATACATACTCTACAATGTTTTATTCTAGGAGGTTACATATAGGAATTTCTCACACATTACAATTGAACAATAATGTGACATTTGTTCTTATTACAAAAAATAAACACAAATACACACACATTGCCACCACAACTTCGTGTGGCCCCATCGTTGGTGAATGATGAGAGGTCGATGATTGACCTCCAACCTTAGTTGCCTCCATCCTCCATGTGAAACTAGTTAGTTACTCAACAAATTTGAAAATTAAGCTCAACATAAAATGCCCCCTCAATTTGAATTTTCTTGTCGTGTACAAATGAAAATGTGACCAAGAGAAATGCGGGCAATTTTTTTAATTTTCCTAATAATCACCTAAATGACACTTTTAGACTCTTATACACTGAGACGATACAAAATAATGACTATTTGACAGTGACACACAAAACAGTAATAGAAAAATGTCAAACAAATTTTAAAATGACGGTGACTCCATACTTAAAAATGTAATAATCAAAAACTCAAAACCAACATTAAAATTTAACATTTAAATAATAAAATATCATCTTGTTATCCAGCTAAATTGATAAGGGCAATTTGCAGGTAACTATACCAAAAATTCTATTTTGGCCCCTAGGGAAGTTTGATAACGTTCGAAATAGCCTAAAACTCCCTTTCAAAAAATAAAGTTGTTTCAGGGCTTAGCCATTTTTGGCTTTTCCTTTGGTGAGAAATTTTGTGTTGACATGATGAAAAGTGCGCCATTTTCCTTTGGGGAGAAATTTCTATGTTGACATGCTAAAAAGTGCGCCATTTTTCTTTGGGGAGAAATGTCGTGTCGATGTAAAGAAAGTTACGCCACTTTATAAAGGGGAGAAAATGTCGTGTCGACGTGCTGAAATTTGTGCCACTTTACAAAGGGGAGAAAATGTCGTGTTGACGTGCAGAAAGTTGTGCCACTTTACAAAGGGGAGAAAATGTTGTGTCGGCGTGCCAAAAGTTGCACCACTTCTACAAAGGGGAGAAAATGTCATGTCGACGTGTCGAAAGTTGCGCGCCACTTTACAAACGGGAGAAAATGTCATGTCGACGTGTAGAAATTTGCGCCACTTTACAAAGGGGAGAAAATATCGTGTCGACGTGCTGAAATTTGTGCCGCTTTATAATGCGAAGAGTAGTTTCTTCTTTCTCGGATGCATTGATCGTCTTTGTAAGATATTTAAAAAGCATGTTGGCATATACAATGACCTCATCCATGTTGCACCATGGGATGTTGCCATCCAAAAACTTTCCCAAGTCATCTGTTGACTTTTTAGATATTTTCTAGATATTTTATCAATATCTTGTAAGATATTTTGTAAGTAGTGGGTCTGCTTATGCCTTCTTTCCTCCTCTCCTTCTATAAATACTAGAATACTTGTTATATTCTAGGTGAACATTTTCTATACAAAAGGAGAAGTGAGGAGAGAAAGACTTTGTGTTTTCTTGTAACAGAAGAAATATTAATACACATATTCAGACTTTGTGCTCCATGTGTGTGTTATTTGCATCAAATCTTACTTAATTCAGATTTATGTTTTAATTTTGTTAGATTCATTCCTACTAGTGTCGTATGTTCATCAGTATTACTTTAATCGTTTATGCAAGTAAGTTTGGCTCTCTTCACTACCAGCCCAAAGCATAAACCTTTTGACCTTTCCATCTTGGAATTCATTTCTCTTCTTTCTTTAGATCTACCTTCCTCTGTTCCTTCTCTCCTACCTTTCTATTCATTGTTAAAACTACCTCTACTGGGATGAGATCCCAAACCCTCTTGAAGTTAGAATAGTGTAGATTTGCACAGATTCCTGCTTGATAGATTAGCAATAAACTAGTTTCACTTTGTTGTCTCAAAGAGGGGCTATGCCCTACACACTGTTGGCATGTTTCCCCATGACCTACCTAACCGATAGTTTTTCAAACCAACAGTTTTTTGCTACTCCGTTGGGATCGAACTAAGGAAATAACTAAAAAAAAAACTGTAAAAATCACTACCAGATTGCAAATTTTAACCCTTTGCTAAAAATCAATTTTTTTGTAAAAGTGATCCAAACTAAAAATTTCCTTAAGAAGATCCATGGATCTGGACCAGATAGAAACTTTTAGTTCAGCTGAGTTTTTACAAAAACTTGTATATTTCAGTAGATCTGAGATTCTGACATTTCATGTTATTTCCAAAACCTTGCAAAATTCAGTCAAAGATCTGAAAATCAGCCTACTAAATTGACCCACTTTTTATCCTTATTAATCTTTGTAAAACCAGAATCGGTTGTTTAAAAAAGGGTAAAATTTAAATATTCAAAAAAGTACATGCCGATGATTTTTATCAGAAAAATAGAAAATCAGCAAGTATAAACAAAAAGATTGTTGTAAATTTGCTCCTGATTGTTGTAGATCGGAATCGGTACATGGCGGGAGAACCATTTACTCATAAAGCACAAGAGCTCGTGGAGAAGTTGATTCCACTTTTGACCTACTTCAACGACACAATTTCTGTATCACTCCACCACGACTCACATCACTGAGCTTAAAGAATCGATCAGCAAGAAGTGCCTTTACTCCACAAAAGAACCGGATTTCATAGGGTGTCTCAACATCAACTTGCAGTGCTCTATTACTAAGTGGAACCCCACTCCCTACTCGCGTTCTTTTCCCTACTTTTCAAATGGCAGTAAATCTCCCTGTACCATGGGGAAATGTCATGGGTCCTCTAGCATTCCCGCATCTAGTCCACTCCCTCCCCCAGGGAAATCGCAATAATTTACTAAGATTTGATAGGAGTGGAAATCAAAGCACGGATGCGCATATAGCTACATTTATTATGTCATGTAGCATTCTAGATGTGACTCATGAGGACATATTGAGATGTATCTTTCTTGAGACCTCGCGAGGGCCCGTAGCAGAATGGTTCCAACATTTACAACCAAATCCATCACCGGTTGGGCCACATTGTAGACTGCATTTGAAGATAGATACAAACCTTCGAAGATGCATTTTCCTTATTATCGCAAATCAATCACATGAAGAAGGAGACCGGTGAAACCATGCACAATTTTATCGTCGATTCAATTCATTGATCAACAGTGTGCCACTTGCCATGATGCCAACATTAGAAAATCGAAGTGTTTCTTCGAATGCCATGAGTTCGAAAGTAAGTTTCTTACTTTTACAGGAACAGATACCCACCTTGGCCCTTGCTCAAGCTACGGCCATTCAGATAGAAGACAACCTTCTTATATCCGGTGAGTTAAGATGAGAGCCGTCAAAATCAAAGGCTTCAACTTCTTCTCAGACTACCTCATCAGATCCAACATTCTAGAATATGGCGAATGATTTGCTCTCATTAAAGAAGCAATTGACTCAAGTATCATCTATTACTCCGTACCGGGATATCCCACAGAGGAACTTCACTCCCAACAACACCCCTGAAAGGCTGCGTTTTCCTGTTTCTTCTCCAAGGTTAGCAATTGAAGCCCCTCGTCAATGCTTTGGTTGAAATCAAAGAAGATGATCCAAATTACGAAGAATCTTCGTCACAAGGCGAAGATGATCAAGATTTTGATGGTGACTAATGACTCTACTATTGGGTATATGGAATTTGAAGACAAGGAATCTAACAAAGAAGAGGGTACCCAAGGGTATAAGAGCGGACAATCATACACAGTTTTTACTCGCTCGTAAGGAAAAGAAGCAAAATTTGCTGCTGAAAAATAAAAGGAAAAGGCTGTGGTAACTCCTCCTCCAACGATCGCTAAAAGAGGTAATCCCCTTCCCACTCAACCTCCTATTAAACCTTTTGTAAAGAAATATTTTCCTCCTGTTTCTCCTCCAATTTAGCCTTCCTCCAGTTCCATAAAGACCAGTAATCCTCCCCTACAAACATGAAATGAAGGACTCATTCCTTCGTTAGTGCAACCCTTGGTCGCATTCGATATAATTGATCACGCCAAAAAGACCAAGATCCAGATGTCTAAAGCTGAGTATCTTCAGTCCAACCCATAACAACTTATAAGATTAACTAAGTATATCCAAAGCCAAGCTACCATCCCTCCTATTTCCCCAAAATAAATTCTTCCCATTCCTCCTACGCCTTACGTAAATGTTTCCTCGACTTCCGCATTAGGGAAAATTGAACCTTTTGCCTATCTTTCCTTATCAATGGTCAAAAACTAAGTAATCAGTATAATTGATTCCTGGAGCTTCGATAATGTATTTCAAGAAAGGTCACTCATGCTTTGGGCCTCATGCTTACTAAACCTTTTGGCAGATGCTTTATTCCATGGAAACCAAGCAGGTACCATTGATTGGTCAGATCAAGGATGCGCAGTTCGCATTCGCGGCATTTCCTGAGAAAAGGGTAAAAATGACTATTCTCGTAGCTGATATTCCAAAGTAACATATGGGATATTACTAGGGAGGAGCTTTTGTAAAGAAGTTGGTGGGGAAATTCATATGGACTAGTCCAAAGCCAGGATTCCTGTCAAAGGGGTGATGCAGACATTGGAACCAGAATCACAAAAGAAATATCTAGTCACCAACTCTGATGACCCTAAGGCTCAGATTATTTTCGAATCATCAGGGATGGGAAACTATTTCTTGTCCACCGACTTAGATAGAATGGATGTTTTCGTCCAAGAAGAGGATCTCAATAAAGTATGGATGTTGCAGTTTAATGACAGTTGTGTGACAAGTGGATGTGGTGCTGGGGCTATTCTAATATCTCATGAAGAGGAGATTTTCCTTTTTCTTTCAAGTTGCAGTTCTTCAATACGAATAATACTGCCAAGTATGAATCCTTGTTACTTGGCATGCAAGCTGCAAAAGAGAAGGGAATCAAGAATCTAAGAGTGCAAGGTGATGCTGAGCTAATTGTCAATCAGGTAAAAGGGATATATCAAGTAAAGAATGACGGCTCAGACGCTACCGCAATGCAGATTGGATAGCATTGAAGAGTTTGACACTTTCTAAATCAAAGTAGTTCCGTGAGCCTAAAATGACATGGTTGATTCATTAGCCATCTCAGCCTCTCTCATGCTCCCTCACCCAGGGTTAAAAATGGATACATATACCATTGAAGTGGTTTTTCACCCAAGTGTGCGGATATTTCACAACACTATCAAGTGTTTAATGATGAAACCAACTTATCACCTTTTTAGAGAAAGTTGACAATTTCAAAGAGCTCCATTTCGATGGATCAACTTCTATGTGTCGTGAGTCTCTCACTAGTCAAGCACATGAATCTAAAAAAGATACAATGATACAACTCAAAGGAAATAAGATTCCTAAAGGTTTGGTTTCCTTAGAACGATTATTTGATAATCATGACCGTTTTGTCAAGAAAAAGAGATAGGATGATCCTTCCTCTTCTACGAAATTGAATCATGTCAACTGCACCGTGGAACATCCTCGCTCGCAAATATCGGGAAGTGTCATGACGCTGAAGAAAAGTGAAAATTCGTTAAGTTGCTAAAAATTACATGGATGTGTTTAAACACCTATCCTAAGTTTAATTCACCCTATCTTATCTTACCGTGAGTAATTAAATATTAAATATTTAATTACACCTCTTCACATGTATCTTAACCACTTATCTACCCCACATTTATCCTATCTATGTATCACCCCTATTTTTCCTCTTCCCCAAGCGGGATATTTCCCGTATTTGGGGTAACTCTTATCTTTCTGGAAATCGTTCACTTTGGCCATCTCGGGAGTCATTCGCATGATCGGCGCCGGCCGTCGGTCGGCGCCGATTTTTAGGAGCGCGCCGATTATAAATAGAAGCCCGAACTCGATTACGGAGGAGGAAGAACACACGCACTGCGAGAGAGAGAGAGAAAGAGGCAGATCACGACACGGTGACACAGG
This sequence comes from Taxus wallichiana var. yunnanensis, assembly GCA_018340775.1. Taxonomy (NCBI): domain Eukaryota; kingdom Viridiplantae; phylum Streptophyta; class Pinopsida; order Cupressales; family Taxaceae; genus Taxus; species Taxus wallichiana. The sequence goes on along the minus strand of CM031242.1, from coordinate 819,576,281 downwards.
TTGTAAGAAAGAGAACGAGAGATCTTTTAGCATCAAGTATATCAAATGAGAGCGGATCTGTCGAATCAATCCCTGAGAGGAGCACCGTTACTCTGCTCCTATCACATCAACATCACACGTATCCATTGATCTTCTGGTGACTCTGTTCCAGTATCTCACCAACTTCGGCACATCCAGCAGACGTTAACGATCTGGCCTTCACTTTCCGATTTCCAAATCTTCTCGCACTATCCCCGATCGACCGATCTACTTTGATCGCGCCGATCTTATTGATCGCGCCGATTACATCGATCACAGCGCCGATCACATCGATCGGCGCCGATTCTACATAATCGCGCCGATCATCTGAGAGCGAGGTAAAAGGACACAGGTAACACAAATCCAGCTTTATTTCATAGTTTCCTGTTTTCTGTTGCTTTCTGCCTGCTGTCTAAATTCTGTTTTATTACTGTGATCGGAAAATCTAGTCCTTACGTACATCTTTTATCATGTATGCTTCTCTGCTTAATTAAAAACGTGGACTGACATCCGCTGAGGAAGCTTATCGCTTCCGGACCGCTTCTCGGGCGAGTCCACCTAAATATCTTTTAACGTGCTCTTTTTCTGTCAAGCATCGGTGTCTCGCAGGTTACTTGGATCTATTGTGCAGAATTGCTCGTGTGCGCCCGTCTTATCTACATCGGCTTCCTCATCCGTCTACATCTTCGGATCTTATCCATCAGGTATCAATTTCATTGGAGTTTTTCAGGGTTTTTGTGTTTAGTTTGGTGCATTAACTTGGACAGGTAACAAGCGCGAAATTCTTGATCTACATTCTGGCACGCCCGGTGGGACCTAACCAAAGTCCCTTATTGGCAAGTTCATTTCTTTTCTAGTTTTGAGCTTTGTTCTTTTTCTTCACTGATTTCTATCAATTCTGCTTGAGCATTTCCTTTCATCGTTTTAATCTTGCTCTTTATGTGAAATTTTTATTTCCTTGAAATTTTCTAGTTCCTTGAAATAGAAATTTCCGTTTCACCATTATCGGATATATCTTTCTGGATTTTGTTTGGTGTTTGCTTAACCTCTTCTTGCGGAGCACTTTGCTTGTTCGTGGGATTGTTCGAGGGGAAGAGCTCAACAACGCGCTTTTTGAAGTCCACACACCTTGGAGAGCTAAGTCTACAGGTATTTCTCTTTTACGGTGTTTTCTCCTTTTAAAAAAAAAAAAAAAAAAAAAATAAAAAAATTCTTTGTTTGTTGTCTATCACATTCGAACATTTCAATTTTGGTGCTTAAAAAGAATTTAATCGCATTTGGGAAAGAATCTGTTTGACTTGTCTTCATCGAAATCAAACACTTCATTTTTAAGTGCTTAAAAAGAACTTTTTCTTTGTCATTGCTGCTGTATGTTTCTCATCTAGCTTTAATTAGGTTGGAAAATTGATCAAAATCGGTAGTGACACTATTTGATTTTTATTTTTCACCCTTGCACACAAAGCCAAAATCACTAGGTATAAAGCATTTAAACAAAAATTCCTTCCCTGGCCTCGCCTACTTGGAAGTGACATCCAAGAGGAAGAGCCTACGCGGTACTCGGGCGCGCTATAAATTCACGGAAGTTACGGTATATATTGGCAAAGCACCCGGCTCCCTTATCGCGCGGTGTGTGAAGTGCGGGGTAGCCCCTATATCAAGCCACGTCAGGTCTTTTCTTGAAGTGCCTTCGGGACTCCTCACCAAACATTCCCCAAACCATCCTTAGTTTGGCTATCTGAGTAGTTCCTGTTCTAAAAAGCCTTCCCTAATATTTTCTTTCTTAAAAGCATCAAAACTTAAAGGAGATAATCACTGCTGTATTGCTTGAATTATCATGCATTAGTTAGGTCAATCTTCTTTTTGCGTGTTTATGACGGTCATCACTCGGTTACAATCTAGAAGAATGGCTCATTGGCCCTTCTTCTTCCGAGATTACCACTAGTGTGGATGTTTGGCACCCCCAAATCTTCCTCGGGACATTTGTTAGTTGGTTCCCCATCACAGTCATATAATCCTTCTATCAAGCCAAAGCTGACCCCATCACGTCCAGCTTCCCCTAGTCCTTCAGAAATATCATCTACTTCTGACTCAGAGTATGTTCCTCGCGGGGATCCTGAATTTCAGGCGTTCCTTGATCGCAATCCGGTAGCCCTCATGGACTACCTAGTACACAAGTCTATTGAATATCGATCGAGGACCACCGATCCAATGAAGTGTACGATTATTCTCGTGAACCATCCCAGGCCTTTGTAGAACAATTTGCATCATCTCTCTCGCCTCGAGTCACGGAGAAGGGCGGGGCCCCTGTGCCTCCTTTTTCTCTTCCACCGACCATATCGACTAGTTCTCAAATAGTCTTACCTATTCCTAAACGCATGATTACCTCGAATATTCCTGACCTACTAGAGAGGTCCTGCCTGCCACAGGCTATAATGAGTGCGTCTGCGCACCCGCATATTGCTGTTAATTCATCTATGCCCTCCATCGTGTCCCAAGGTCAGTACCCCCTTATGAGCCAACCCCCTCCGAATAGTCAGTTGGCTCCTGCTCCTCGTCCTCAGCGGGTCTTTCTTCGATGTTCAGCAATGAGTGACCTTCGCCCATCCTCTAGCATCGGCACCCTTAATGCCTAATCCGGCAGTAGAAAGCCTCTTTCAGGTCTTGTTCCCCAATGTGTCCAATCAAATCGGTACTCATGGTCCTCAATCTATCCCGATTCAGTCAACAAGCATAGGAGTCCACCAATCACAGGCTCCATCCGTCATCCAACCTTCATTTTCTCAACCACTTATTATCCCACAGCCTGCCTATACACAAGCTCCTTCTGCATGAAATACCCCACCAGGTGTCACCCAGAATGCCTGGTTACTCCTCTTATCATCCTATCAATCAACAGATGAATCCCCCGTTGACACCTCAACAACATCCACCATTTGCTTCTTATGTAGGACATGCCAGTGTGCCTCCTCCTCAATCTGACGTGGTTCAAATTCTTTTCAAGAAAATCGCAGACTTGGAAGCCTCCACAAAAGGGGCTCGTCCTTCATACTCCTTTGAAGAAGTGTGTAATGAACCCATTCATCCCTCAGTGGCTTTTAAGCCTTATCCTCCCCAATGGGAACTTCCTAAATTTTCAAAATTTCATAGTCGAGAGGACCCTCAACAACATTTGCGAGCATTCAAACATGCTTGCTACCTCATAGTCCAGGATCAGGAGCTTATGCTCCGTGCACTTTCCTATGTCTCTAGCGAGTCTGCTTTAGGCTGAGTACAATAACATTCCTCAACATTCCTTGTTTTCTTTCTCTCAATTGGCCCAGATGTTTGTTGAAAACTTTTCAATAAATATCGCGCATAAGATCTCGATTACAGATCTTTATAACATTCGTCAATTCGATGATGAGTCTATTGCAGACTTTGTCGCTCGTTGGAGAGGGATAATCAACCAATTGTCTTTCTCTCTTCCTCAATCCCAACAAATCGAGTTGTTTACTCGATCTTGTGCTAATCACATTTCTTCCACTTTAAGGATCCAGACTTTTCACACCTTTGAAGAAGCCTTTACGATGGCACGCAAACTTGAATCTCGCGCCATTGAACAAGGGAAGCTAAAACTTCGCTCTAAATCTAAACCAGATTTTTCTCGGTTTACCAAACCAAATTCTTCCCCTTCTAAAGACAAGAATCAGGGATCCACCAATGCTATCGTATTAAAAACATCACGAGCCGATAATACTTCTAATCAAACACCACGGAGAGACTCCTCATCTTCTCGAAAAGGGTCCTCGTCATCTCGATCTTTCACTTCGTTGGGAGAATCATATGCCTCTATCTTAGAGAAAATGTTGGAAGTTCGCATGATCGAACTTCCCCCCATTAGGAATATTGATGAAAGCCAAGAACGTCCATTCTGGTATAGGGAAAATGATTTCTGTCATTATCATAGAACCAAAGGTCATGACATCGAACGATGTCAGACTTTCAAAAATCTTGTCCAGAAATTCATTGATAAAGGCGAGCTCATTCTGGATAACCCAAATGCTCCCCCAAATCAGGCACTGGATGTTTTTAAACAACCTTTTCCCAATCATTCCCCGAACCATAATGCTTCAGAGTCTCAAAAACCAAACACTCATACTATCAACTTCATCTCTACTGAAGAATCTTCTTCTGAAACCAAGCCATCTGCGAACACATCGACCGAACCAGAATCTCCTTCCACTTCGTCAATCACTGGAATTCCACCATCTTCAGATAGCCCATCTTTGAATATTCCTACATTGCTAGATACGGATTCATCTCTCTCCGCTCCTTTGTCTGACCTTCCATCCATACCCGAGACAGTGTCATCCTCATCTGTCTCATCGTCAAACATTCTTTCAATGCTCGAGGCAATTACATCCCTTCGAGTTTCCACTGCAGATACATCTACTTCTGTTGCTCCCATTCTCGCTGCAACTATGCCCCTGGTAAACGTACCTATAATTGTGCCGACTTCGACGGAAGCGTCTTCGATTTTGACTCTTCCTGTCTCCTTTCCTACAGTAGTTTCACCCATAATTACTGCACCAGAAGTAGTCCCTTCGCAAGGAACTGCTTCTTCATCACTCACTCCTTCCATCACCAATACTGCTTCCCCCATTAAAGGAAAATCAAAAGAAGTAGCACCGACACCTATACACTCGGTTCCCGAACTTAAACCGAGACAACCAAAATCTAACGTTGCGCCATCAGTACCTCCCCATTTGCTTCCTCCGAAAAGGTTACAATCACCTTATGCCGTTGAAGTTGTCACCATCCCTGAAAAAGGAAAGCCCATATTTCGAACCATCAAGACCCTTGGTGCTTTCCCACAAAAATCTCTCTCTACGCCCCATAAAAGATTGGATTTGCCCGCTGAGAAGGCGTCTTCTTCTACACACTTATCGAAACCATCATCTTCTTCTACAACACATTCTTCACCAACACCCCGAAAAGTGGACTTACCTACTAAAAGGACGTCACCTCTTTTATCAGGATCATCATCTTCATTACCAAAAACCAAGGCGCCCTATGTTCCTCCGATTACACCTACTTTGGAAGCTTCTCCCTCATCTAAATCGACATCATCTAAATCATTATTAGTTTCGACCAAGCAGCCTCCCTTATCTTTAAAGACCACAACACTTGTCACATCTCCATCATCTTCAAAATCTATTTTAGGGGCTCCCCCTCCACCAAAATCAATCATGTCTCACTTACTTCCATCTCAAGTGCCCAAGACTGCTCCTCCAGATGTCCAAAAAAATAAGATGATCCCTAAAAAGTATCGAACCTAACATGCGGGTTCTTTTACCTCGGTGATCTGTTAAAGTAAAAGAGGCGCCTTCATCATCTCTCTGTCCTCATCTTCGTCTCCGGGTTCTACACCGAAATCCTCCGCCAACTTATCCAATCTTCATCCATATCTCTTCCTCCGATTAAACCCTATAACCCTAAAGGAGTTAAACCTACCTGGTTTAACTCTGATCTGATTTGTGCTTACCATCGTACCCCGGGTCATGATACTGAGGGATGTAAAGCTCTTCAATCTGTCGTCAACAACCTTTTGGAAGAAAGTGATCTTTTGCTGGAGGAGGAGAAACAAGTATCTCCTGTCATCTTAGCTCCATCCGAGCCCCAACGATCCACTCAGACCTCTAGTGATTCCACTCCAATTGATCTTCCACCTTCTCAAATTGACACAATCCATATCGCCACTAGAACCCAACACTATGATAATCCATCTTCATCTACAACATCTCGACCACGGGTTGTCATTTCTGCAGCCCCCGAAGGAGTTCCTCCTTCCTCATTAGCCCCACGACCTCGGGTCTCTATTCGTGCTGCACCTCGGGCTCAAATTCCCGTGTCAGTTGAGGAGAGTGTTATGAAACAACTCACCCAGGCTCCGGTCAAAATGTCTCTTTTTGACCTCATTGATCCTCTCCACAACATCGCCAGGCTCTGATTGATAATCTGCGTCGCATCGCGGTGAATTCAGATGAGCCCCAACCCTTCGAGTTGGTTGTTGGTTTGAATAGACCATCAACCGCCATTTCTTTTGAAGATTCGGAAATTCCTCCTCTTTCTTCAGAGGATTTGGAGGCTCCCCTCTTTATCACAGTCCAAATCGACAACACTACATTAAAACGCGTTATGATCGACAGTGGAGCTGCACTCAACGTCATCTCCTCGCACACATTCGAGCAACTTAAGTTACCAAAGAAGCGTAGTGTCACCCCGCCTTTAAGCCCTTCGATCATTTAACGATCATTAGCTTGATTACTTTAGGAGCGTGGTCTTACCCATTCGAGTAGGTAAGAAGGCTGCTTCACGAACTCTTCTACATTGTTGAAGGAAAATTCCACTATAATATGATCCTCGGACGCTCCTGGATTCGCGCGATGCATTGTGTCCCATCCACCCTCCATCGATGCTTAAAATATCAATATGAGGGCAAAATATATACTCATCCAGGAGATCCTTTTCCTTCCGCACAATGCGACATGACCACAAGAGTCACGCCCTCTAAAGAAAATGCTGTTCTCTGACGGGGCCTCATCTTCTTCCATACCTGCAACCAAACTACCGGATTTACAAAATCTAGAAGAGACATTGCAGCGTTTCTCACTGGGAGAGCTTCCTCTCTTTTCTTTCGACGCCCATCTCAAACCTAGTGAGTATGGTAGACCAGACAAACAACCTGAATATCAACCAGGTCTCGGTCGCATCGTCACCATTGGTCTGCCCAATCAACAGACTAATTTCATCTACGGTGGTCTTGATACGCCTCACTATCGCCCAGATTCTCCTCCTAGGACCAAACCTTACTTAACAGGGTTCGATTATCTACAGAATCCCACGTTTGCAAAAACTTATTTATATCGATGCGCGTGGAAGGGTTTTGGCCTAGGAAAATATGAACAAGGTGTGCATGACCTCACATCCATTCCTACTCTCATGCCACATCAAAAATTTGGTTTAGGATTTAAACCTCTTTCAAAAGCCACCGTCACTATTCTCGATGAGCCTCTTCCTATTGAGGAACCATCTTCTCCGCATTAAGTCGAAGCATCACTCGATGTGGACGATGACATTTCCATCCCGCCTAACTTTTTTTTTTTTTTTTTGATCAATACCATTTCCTTAGGGCGCTAGCCTATAAGACTAACAACGAGGTCCACTTCCATACCGTTAATCTTCCCGAAATAGTTGAAGAGGCGACTCTCCTACTATCAACACTATCCTTTGTGCGGATGATGATTCTGTCCTCACCTATGCGGGGGCGGAGGATTCATATCTTCCCAAGACTATTCCTTCGACACGTCTACGCTTCTCAGCGAAGCCCTTTATCGACCTTAATATAGGGACTTGAAGACCCTCGCATCATTAAGGTCGGCCCGATCCCTTAATCCACGGGAGTTAGGAGATTTTACCACTTTTCTTTCAAACATCGTCAAGCCTTTTTGCTTGGTCATATGAGGATATGCGGGACTCGATCCCGATATTGTGGTCCACAATATCGTTACTCTTCCCAACATCAAACCAGTTAAACAAAAATTGCGTAAAATGCACCCTAGAGTAGCCCTTCTTGTTAAAGAAGAATTGCAGCGCTTACTCTCGGCTAACTTCATCCAACCCATCGATTATCCACAATGGGTTTCGATGTAGTACCGATAACTAAAGCTCTTTGGGAAAATTTGAATTTGTACCGACTTCCGGGATCTTAATCTTGCTTGTCCAAAAGATGATTTTCCTTTACCTAATATCGACCAACTCGTGGATTTAACTGCGGGTCATGAGATGCTTTCTCTTATGGATGGTTTCTCTGGATATAATCAAATTCTCATCGCACCAGAAGACCAACATAAGACTTCTTTCATAACTCCTTGGGGGACCTTTTGTTATCGCGTCATGCCTTTCGGTCTTAAGAACGCAGGAGCAACCTATCAGTGAGCAATGACCTACATCTTCCATGATCTCTTACACAAAACTGTGGAAGATTACGTTGACGATCTCCTCGGTAAATCCAAACGTCGTAGGATCATCTTTTCATCCTTGCACCTCTCTTTGAGAGGCTTATCCGCTTTTGTCTTCATCTAAATCCATCTAAGTGCGTGTTTGGCGTTCTCACTGGTAAACTTTTAGGTTTTATCATTTCCATCAGGGGTATTGAAGTAGACCCCGCAAAAATAAAAGCTATCCTTGAGATGCCTCCCCTTCTAACTTAAAGCAACTCCATGAGTCTCGAGGGCGTCTTGATCGGTGCGTCGTTTTATCTCACAATTGTCGGACCGTTGTCAACCTTTTCACCATCTCCTCGTAAGAATGTTCATTTTGAATGGGATGAACATTGCCAAAAGGCCTTTGATGATCTCAAAGCTTATCTTCTTTCTCCACTGTGCTTATACCTCCACGCGAGGAGCCTTTCTATCTTTATATCTCGTGGTGACCATGCTCGGGAGCCATGATCTCGCATCGGGACACTTGCGGTAAAGAACAAGTTTGTCTATTACATCAGTCGCACCCTCATGAGTATGAAACACGTTACTCAGAATTTGAAAAGGCTGTGTTGTGCTCTCTTCTTCGCAACTTCTAAGCTTCGTCATTACCTCCTTAATCACAAAACTTACATTGTCACAAGTGTCGATCCACTCAAGACAATTCATGCAAAACCTTATGATGATGATGATCGTATCACTCGTTGGCTCATGCTTATGACAGAATTTGACCTCGAGTTTATCCCATAAAAAGTCTATCAAGGGTCGGGTTATTGCGGATCAATTAGGTGATGCTCCTCTTAGGACACTCAAGACCCCCTTGCTCGATTCCCGATGAATATATCCAACAAATTGATTTTGGTCTGTCTCCATTTAAAGTAAAGCTCTTCTTTGATGGATCCAAATGCCAGCAAGGGGGAGGTGCGGGTTTCGTGATGATTCCTCCTTGGGGTACGCCTATCCCAGTCGCACACAAATTGAACTTTGAGTGCACCAATAATATGGCTGAATATGAAGCTCTTGTCTTGGGTCTTCAAAATGCCATTAATCTCGGCGCTCGTCATATTGACATCTTTGGTGATTCTGAACTCATCGTTAATCAAGTCACGGGTGTCTATCAATGCAAGAATGATATCCTTCAAAAATATCGTGATATCGTTCTCGTTCAACTCCAATCTTTCGATAAATTCACTATCCAAGCTATCCCTCGCCTGCTGCAAATCGATTCGCGAGATCTGATGGCTTCGTTAGCCTCACTTATCCCACCTTTTACCGAAGACTCGCGACTTTATGTGGGTGTCTGACGATTAGATCAACCATCTCATCTTGGGCAACTAACTTCAATCCATCTTTGTCTGACCCATACTCGGGATGAGTGGTATCAGCAGATTGTTGATTATTTATCTCATTCGGTGCTTCCTCAGATCGACTTCGATGGTAGAAGATCTTTTATCAAGCATTGCTAATCGCTATACTATTCTAGGCGGGATTCTTTACAAACGCGGCTTTGATGGTATTTTGCTTCGGTGCCTCAAAACCCATGAATCATCTAAAGCTATCCAGGAGGTCCATGACGGTATCTGTGGTGGACATTTTAGTGGCTTAGCTGTAGCTAAACGCATCTTACGTTTGGGATATTATTGGCCTTCTCTTAATCGAGATTGTTGTGAATACACTAAGAAATGTGTCAAGTGTCAACAACATTCCAATCTCACACATATCCCTAGTCAAGCTTCTGACCTACGGTGGATTTGTGGCCTTTTTCGCAATGGGGTCTTGATCTTATTGGTCTCATCAATCCCCGTTCTTCACAGCGTCATCATTCTATCATTACTGCCACTGAGTACTTTACTAAGTGGGTGGAAGCTATCCCTCTTTCTTCAACAAAAGCTAAACCCATAGTTGATTTTGTCTATCAGCACATCATTTGTCGCTTTGGTGTTCCACAAACTCATCACGAGATAATGGTAAGTCTTTGAAGCGTTGATTTGCGAGAACCTCTGCGACGCTTTCAATATCAAGCTCAGTTTTCTTCTCCATACTATCCTCAAGCTAATGGTGGGCGAAGCTTCCAATAAAACTTTGCGTAATATCCTCATGAGGTAACTAGTCGAATTTGGTAGGGATTGGCATTTACATATCCCTTTTGCTCTCTGGGCTTATCGGACTAGCATTCGTACTCCTCTGGTGCTACTCCCTTCTCTCTCGTCATGGAGTGCGAAATTTGTTCTTCCTTTGGAAGTCCAAATCCCATCTCTCCGTGTTTCTCTTAGAGAATTTGTCTCCGATGAGGACTATCGTCAAAATCGTCTAGCACAACTTGAATTATTAGATGAGCGGCGTCTCAACGCTCTTGAACATCATCAGGTCTATCTTGAGCGTGTCAAACGTGCTTATAACAAGCACTTGCAGCACCGTGACTTCAAAATTGGTGATCTTGTTCTTAAAGAAAACCAAAATGTCACTACACTCGAAAGAAGTCAACGTGGTAAGTTTGCTCCCAACTGGATGGGCCCGTACATTATCACTCATAAATATGGATCTGGGGCTTATCGTTTATCTTCCATGGATGGTATACCTGAAGTGGAACCTCTTAATGCTTTGCATCTACGGCCCTTCTACTGTTAAAATCTATCTTACGCAAATCTAGTCGCAAGACAGATCTTTCATCCGTCTAAACAACCGGTCATATACTTTCATGGTGATTCGAAACTATGTGGTTCTCCGCCTATTGCCTCCTTTACCTTAAATATGAGTATCGCGGCTCTACTCATTGCATGTTTCTTTTGGATATGTTCCTCCTCATGGTAGGAATACCTTAATCACCACTTCATCTGTCCCAAGTGCTTATCTTAATCGGATCTACTCGGGGCATGAGTGCATGTTCTTTTATGTTCTCTTCCCCTCCATCTGATCTATCTAGGTCTAAACTCAGCTTCTTCCAAAAGGATTTCCAAAAAAAAAAAAAAAAAAAAAAAAAAAAAGAAAGATGCTATCCAAAAAGATAGACTGATCCCTTGAAGGACAGCTATCCATACATTATCAAATGAATCAAAAGAAAAATATAGACCATGCCCTTGAAGGATGGCTATCATCAAAATTCGAAAAATATAGACCATACCCTCGAAGGATGGCTATCATTAAAATTCAAAATACAGACCGCTCCCTTGAAGGACGGCTGTTTCTCAAAGAAATATTCAAGGCTTCTTGCAATTGATCAGCCTTTCAGTCAGTTTATACACTTTTTAGCATCACTGAAAGACTTCCCGTATTGATCAGTCTTTCCATATCAAGCAAACTTCCCGCATTGATCAGTTTGCTTTTCTGCCAAAATCATGAAGCTGAGATTTAGGACCTTTTGTCGATCATATGGAGAATCCTATTTTCCCACTATGGACATGTATTCTGTCCCTTGTACATTCCGACAAGATATTTACTTACTGCTCCTTTCGTTTCCCTCCTAAATCTGTTTTGCGGCTAGTTAGTGTCAGGTTTATTTTAACCTCATATAGGGCCTTACATGCATGATCTTTTGATTTCCTATCCAGATTCTATCTATGGATGGTTGGGAGTCCAACTTATCATTTTCTTTCTTATCCGGATATATTTTCTTTATTTCTAGTCAAGGTCGTTTTCATTACATCCTTGGCTCTTGCAAAGAGTATTCCCCATTATTCTTTGTTTTTCATCCAGTCAAATTGACATTTCACATGTTAATTCAATCAAAATTTACCTTCTATCTAATTTCATCTTATCTATCAAAGTATGTATTATCAACACATGTGAATCTGGCTATCTATTTTCATCAAAATTAAGTTAACATCTCAAACATACCGAATACATCAATCACATCTATCCATCTACCCATCAAAATATCGAAAAATATGTACATCCAAGTTACATTACATCTATCTATCTCTATTTTTCATCAAAATTATATCCACATATCAATCACATCAAATCACATCTATTTCTATCCTCTATCAGTCTATATCTATCCAATCACATCTATTCATCATCTATCAGTCTATATCTATATTCATCACAATTACGCTACATCTATCCATGTATATCAAAATCAAACGCATGAGAACAATTATATGACAAATGAAATGATGAATCTATATATACATGTGTGTCTGTACAACAAAAATGGGTGGCTTTCAATCAAGCCATCTATGGGATGCCTTCCAATCGAGGCTACATCACTACACGGATACAAAATATATCAATCCCTATATAGTAAAATCTGATGCATGGAGGACACTATCTCCTCCACCCTCCTCTGGACCAGGCTGTCTCTCCTGGCCGCCACCTATCGAGCTAGACGCACCTGCTGCTGGAGGTCTCTGCCCACCTCGGTCTCTCCCGGTGCTCCCTCCACCTGAGGCCCCGCTCGCTGTGGCTGTCGCTGATCTCCTCCTCGCCCGTGCAGAGGCACATCGGGGCATCTTTGCGCTAAGGCATCCTCATAGTATCTCACCTCGGCGAGAGAGGCGATATGTGCTCAAGCTCACGGTACCGGTGCTCGTAATGGTGCTTTTTGGTGCTGCTTTGGGCTCTTGCTTGCTTCTTGGTGGTGCTCCTCCTAGGGTCGTACCCTGTGTACCAGTCTCCGACATGGTACCTGTCTCCCCATGTTGGCCCTGAGGGCCTCCTATGTCGATAGGTAGCGATCCCTCTGCTTTGGATCGCTATATCTCGCTCTGGCGAGCGGTGTCTCTCTCCAAAATTAGGGCATCCCTCTCCTCTGTCAGAGCTCTGATCTCCTCAAGAGCCACCTGATGTGTCTGTGTCAAGGTGGCATGCTCTCCCTCCAGTCTATCCAGCATCGTAGCTATGTCCTCCTCGTCGGCATCTATAGATGCGGGAGATGTCGTGGTAGCTCTGTATCATACCATGCTGCATAACCATCATCCACCCCTGCGTCATCATCATGTCTGTGGAGGGTGGGGCCTCTCTCAATGGATGCTGTAGGGATCAAAATCGGCGAATCGGTCTCCTTTATCTACTTTATAAGGCGTGTAAGTAGTCGGCCTTTATCTGCACTAGGCGAGCTGTCTCAATACCCGCCAAAGCGGGACTCGCTCCCACATATCGGGCTGCGGCCCCTAACCACCTGCTCCGTCTCAATGCCACCAGTGAGCATCGACCGACCCATGTCGGAAATACCCGATATGGCCTCCAGATGACCTGATCCGGTGTCAGCGTCCTGAAACGCTCAGTATACCAATCGGCCGATCTCCCTGTATCCCCAGCGGCCATGTCAGCCCGCCATCGCCGGAATCCATAATCAATAGCACCCACTGCTGCTGGCATCGAGGAAGCCGGATGGCATGATCACCGCTATATGCTCATATGCCCAGCAATGGAGCACAAAACTGACATCAATACCTGTCCTCCGGCCGGTGGTGTACATCCATAGCTCGTAATATATCTGAGCTATCAAGGCATCAGCAAAGGCAAATACACACTGAAGCTGAGAATGTCATGGCATGCGATCTAATAATAATAGTGGGAATCTCCACACCTCACGAATACTGGCGGAGCGAAATAGGATATCGCCATCGAATCAAAACTATCCGTCTGCTCAGGGGCTATCTGTCTATCTTTGTGAGGCTATCACTTGCCCCAGACACTATCTCTGAATCATCTGCCCTATCTCTATACAATCGAACTAGGGCCCTCTGCTGCTGCTCTCGCGGTGTAATCTCTATCGGGTCCCCAGTGATCGGCAGTCTCAAAATCCTATATATATCCTCATGGGTGATGGTCATCTCACCCGTCCTGAACCAAAAAGTGCACGTATGGCTATCCCACCGTCGCACTAGTGCCCGCATCAGCTCTACATCTCGTGGCACTCGTCTGTAGTACCTAAAGCCCCCGAGCCCGGCTAACTCTAAATGCCGCCAATCTGCATCAGTCACATCAGGGAGAATAGTCTCTAGTAACTCGGGAATAGCATCCCTCATGTGTAGAGCCTCTCGTGCCTGCACCCACGACAGCAAGAGCAATATTAGTCTCATATTTACCCAAATCAGAACATCCAAACAAAATTCTATCATCATCATATAAAACTTTCATCTAATCGGCGTCGATTATACACAATCGACGTCGATTATCTCTGATCGGCGTCGATTATCTCTGATCGGCGTCGATAAACAAAGTCGATGCCGATTGAATTCAATCGGCGCGCTCAAACCTGACCAATCGCGCCGATTATAACAATGCGCCGATTACTGTCCAGGACATAAATCGGACCCTGGCCTCCCAAAACAAAAAAAAAAAAAAAAAAAAAAAAAAATTAAAATTAAGTACAACAGGTTCAAGAAGAACCACTTACCCCAGGTCGTGTCCTCCTCCGCTTCTGACCGCTTCCAGAAGCTTCCATGATGCTCAAATCGAATTTTTGACTCTCTCTGAATCAATCGTCACGATGAAAATAAATCGTTTACGTTTTCCGTCGCATATTTATATGTGCTACGATTGGTCGGCGCCGATTTTTTTGATCGACGCCGTTTAACTTGGTCGCCGATTACTGTGATCGCCGCCGATTTTCCATATCTGTTTGCCATAGTGTTGATGCTTGGCTTATTTATCCATCTGATCATTATTGTGTGCTGAATATTGCCTTTCGGCACATCTTATCGATATTACAATCCATTTCGAGTTTGTTCCCTTTGCATGGGACACTCGCCTTTTTTGGCCGCTTAGGGTTCACGGGTCTGTAGGTACTAACGTCGTCTGCCTTGCAGACCGTCTAGTTATCCCTACCAATGTGTCTCTCTTTAGATGCTAACCATTTTGCAGCCCTCCTTACACTCATGGGTCTGTAGGTACTAACGTCGTCTCATGAGGAGACCGTCTAGTTTGCCCTACCAATGTGAGTTCCTTAGGTTGCTGCCTCTTTATCTATTTTTATGCGTCATCAATGATCAGATCTACTCCAGACATCCGACTGGGGCATCCTGCGTTTTCATCTACCTCTTTCAAACTTGGGATCGTCTGTTCTATCACCCATCCCATCCCTAGTTTGAGGGGGATCACATCATCACTTTTTCTTCCCTTCTTCCATCTCTTTGTTTTTGTCTCATAACCTTGCTTATCGCAAGTTACTTGACAAAAAGGGGCAAAATGTAGACACCTAAAATTGATTATCCAATCTGGTGTCCCTTGTGCGCGTTTGCTCTCTCTGGTAACCTGGGGCACGTTTATGTCGCCACTATCCCCTTGGGATATTATTCGATTTGTGGTTTAAACACCTATCCTAAGTTTAATTCACCCTATCTTATCTTACCCGTGAGTAATTAAATATTAAATATTTAATTACACCTCTTCACATGTATCTTAACCACTTATCTACCCCACATTTATCCTATCTATGTATCACCCCTATTTTTCCTCTTCCCCAAGCGGGATATTTCCCGTATTTGGGGTAACTCTTATCTTTCTGGAAATCGTTCACTTTGGCCATCTCGGGAGTCTGTTCCGCGATCGGCGCCGACCGGTACGGTCGGCGCCGATTTTTTAGGAGCGGCGCCGATTATAAATAGAAGCCCAGAACTCAGTTGCAGGAGGAGGAAGAACACACGCACGAACGGAGAGAGAGAGAAAGAGACAGATCACGACACAGTGACACAGGTTGTAAGAAAGAGAACGAGAGATCTTTTAGCATCAAGTATATCAAATGAGAGCGGATCCTGTCGAATCAATCCCTGAGAGGAGCACCGTTACTCTGCTCCTATCACATCAACATCGCACGTATCCATTGATCTTCTGGTGACTCTGTTCCAGTATCTCACCGACTTCGGCACATCCAGCAGACGTTAACGATCTGGCCTTCACTTTCCGATTTCCAAATCTTCTCGCACTATCCCCGATCGACCGATCTACTTTCAGTCGACGCCGATCTTATTCAGTCGACGCCGATCATACATTATCGATGCCGATCACATCAGTCGACGCCGATTCTACATAATCGTGCGATCATCTGAGACGAGGTAAAAGGACACGAGTAACACAAATCCAGCTTTATTTCATAGTTTCCTGTTTTCTGTTGCTTTCTGCCTGCTGTCTAAATTCTGTTTTATTACTGTGATCGGAAAATCTAGTCCTTACGTACATCTTTTATCATGTATGCTTCTCTGCTTAATTAAAAACGTGGACTGACATCCGCCGAGGAAGCTTATCGCTTCCCGGACCCGCTTCTCGGGCAGTCCACCTAAATATCTTTTAACGTGCTCTTTTTCTGTCAAGCATCGGTGTCTCGCAGGTTACTTGGATCTATTGTGCAGAATTGCTCGTGTGCGCCCGTCTTATCTACATCGGCTTCCTCATCCATCTACATCTTTGGATCTTATCCATCGGTATCAATTTCATTGGAGTTTTCGGGGTTTTTAGCAATGGATTTTGCTAAATATGATGGGAGAAGTTGTAGTTTTTGGACCTAACCATGTTCTCCAAGAGACGAAGTGAACCGCAATCATAGGACATATCTTGATCAAATGTCGAAAGAAGGATTTTGCTAAATAGATGAGTTTTGGGGTCACCGAAAGAGTCAAGGACATATCATCAATGAAGAAGGAACTAAGATAGATGTTGAAAGAGTGAAGGCTATTTAGAGCCTTACCTTGCCTCAAGCAAGATTGGTGTTCACTCTTTCTTCTGAAAGGTAAATTTTCTTAGACGCTTTGTTCTTGATTTTGCTGAGAAGACTCGTCATATATCTAATATGATGAAAGGGTCCCTCACATTTTGATGGAGTGAGGAAGGCAAGACATCATTCGAAGACGTAAAACCTTCATCGCTCACGCTCCCATTCAGGCGTGTCCCGACTCTAAAGCAAAGACTTCATCACGTACAATCATGCATCTGCGCATACCGTATCAGCTATCTTGATGTAAAAGAATTCCGAGGACATTGAATCCTTGATTGCTTTCATAAGCTCTCCTCTTAAGCCTCATGAACTGAAGATGTCACAATCGGAAAAGCATGCCTTTTCGTGGTAAAAGTAGTCAAATTTTTTTGCTACTATATTTTGAATTCTCATACAATAGTGCTGGTTCCAGACACGGCTATTAAGTCTATCCCGACTCAACAGGAGTTAGGGAGCTTATGAGGGAATTGGATTGCAAAGGTCCAAGAATATGATTTAGACATCAAGCCAACTAAGTTGGTAAGAGGTAAGGGCCTGTGTCAGTTGATGGCAGAAAATAAAGACTCAAAGGTACCTGAAGAGAGAGTTGATCACATTGATGGAGAACAAAATGAACTAGAGAAAGTGGATTCTTTGCCCATGGTCCTGTTTGTCGCAACCAACGACGAATGGTATTCTGACATTGTGTTCTTTCTCACCTATGGCGAGTGCCTAACTCACTTAACCACAAAGGAAAAGTGAATGGTGAATCTCGAGCCACAAGATATGTCATATGGGATGATGGATTGTATGCGCGCTTGGTGACGGTGTTTTTCTACGATGTGTTGACAAGCCGCAATAAGTAAAATTGCTGGAAAGTTTTCATGATTCAACCTGCAGTGGCAACTTCTCCTCATCCATGACAACACATAAAATCATTCAGGCTAGGTACTACTGGCCAACGCTATTTCAAGATGTAGCCACCTGGGTAGTGAAATGTGAACTTTTCCAACAATTCATTGGCAAACCAAAGCTAATTGCATTTCCCCTTAGGCCTGTCATCATTGATGAACCATTCAGACAATGGGGAATTGATTTCATTGGAGCACTCAATCCTCAATCGAGTGCTAGACATAGTTACATCTTAACAGCAATGGATTACTTCACGAAATGGGTGGAGGCCATACTTGTCAAGCATGCCACTTCTGAAGCTATTTGCAACTTCATTAAAGAGAATATTATTGTGAGATTTGGCATTCAACAAAAATCATTGTTGATAACGCTTCCAACTTATCTTCACGAGAAGTAATTAGATTTTGTTATGGATACAAAATAACCTTGGCTCATGCTTTCGATTATTATCCTCGGGAAATGGTTAGGAAGAATCCAAAGAACGAGAACCCAGTAACTATCATACGGAAGCTAGTTGATGAAAACCCGGTCCTAGCACAAGTCACATGTACGATGCTTTATGGGTGGATCGTATCACCCAAAGACGCGTCTCTCGGCATGTCAACTTTCTAGGTGTTATATGGGATCGATGCTAAAATCCCTATCTCCGTAGAATTTCCTTCTCTCGCGCTTGGCTCAGTGCAATTGAAGATGAAAATTTTCAGAATTCTCTTGAAAAGAGGATTATGTACCTACCAGAACTTGAAGAAAAGTGAATGAAAGTGGTTGATAAGATCACTGAACATCAGAATCAAGTTAAGAGGTTGTTCGAAAAGAAATATAAGCAAAGAAATTTCCAAGTGGGAGATCTTGTTCTTCTGTGGGACAAACGAAGAGAACCAAAAGGTATGGACGGAAGTTTGAATCTCTTTGGAGAGGGCCATACAAAATCAAGTAGCTAAACAGAGAGAATAGTTTCCATCTCTCATATCTGGATGGAATGGAGCTCCTGCTTCCCTATGCTGGCGGCAGACTGAAGGTCTTCAAGAAGTAGAGCTTGCTCTTTTCTTTGTACAGTTTACTTTCGTTGCGTGTTTTCTTTCATTATGTGTTTTCTTTCTGTTGTTGTGTGTTCCCTTCCTTTCCATTTTTTTGTTCGCCCCTAGTCACCCTTCTTTTGACTCTCTATAACCTAATGGATATGCACATGAAAAATATGGGATTCTTTACCCTTAAGTTTCACTCAAGATAGTCCCCAAAAGAGCGGTTGTTATCCCGCTAAATTGACAAGGGCGGTTTACAGGTAACTATACCAAAAATTGTGTTTTGGCCCCTAGGGAAGTTTGATAACGTTCAAAATAGCCCAAAACTCCCTTTCAAAAAATCAAGTTGTTTAAGGACTTAGCCATTTTTGGCTTTTCCTTTGAGGAGAAATTTCTGTGTTGACATGCTGAAAAGTGCACGATTTTCCTTTGGGGAGAAATTTCGTGTTGACATGCTGAAAAGTGTGCCATTTTCCTTTGGGGAGAACTGTCGTGTTGACGTGTAGAAAGTTGCACCACTTTATAAAGGGGAGAAAATGTCGCGTCGACATGCCCAAAGTTGCACCACTTTACAAAGGGGAGAAAATGTCATGTCGATGTGCAAAAAGTTGCGCCACTTTACACAGGGGAGAAAATGTCGTGTCGACATGCCGAAAGTTGCGCCACTTTACAAAGGGGAGAAAATGTTGTGTTGACGTGCCAAAAGTTGTGCCACTTTACAAAGGGGAGAAAATGTCGTGTCGACGTGTAGAAAGTTGCGCCACTTTACAAAGGGGATAAAATGTTGTGTCAACATGTTGAAAGTTGCGCCACTTTACAATGTGAAGAGTAGTTTCTTCTTTCTCGAGATGCATTGATCATTTTTGTAAAATATTTAAAAAGCATGTTGGCATATACGATGTCCTCATCCATGTTGCACCATGGGATATTGCCATCCAAAAACTTTCCGAAGTCAATTGTTGACTTTTTAGATATTTTCTAGATCTTTTGTAAATATCTTGTAAGATATTTTGTAAGTAGTGGGTCTGCTTTTTCCTTCTTTCCTCCTCTCCTTCTATAAATACTAGAATACTTGTTGTATTCTAGGTGAACATTTTCTGTATGAAAGGAGAAGTGAGGAGAGAAAGACTTTGTGTTTTCTGTAATGTAAAGAAATATTAATACACATATTTAGACTTTGTGCTCCATGTGTGTGTTATTTGCATCAAATATTTCTTAAGTTAGATCTATGTTTTTATTTTGTTAGATTCATTCCTACTATTGTCGTATGTTCATCAGTATTGCTTTAATCATTTATGCAAGTAAGTTTGGCTCTGTTTACTACCAGCCCAAAGTATAAACCTTCTGACCTTTCCGTCTTGGAATTCATTTCTCTTCTTCCTTCAGATCTACCTTCCTCTATTCCTTCCCTCCTACCTTTCTATTCGTTGTTGAAACTACCTCTATTGGGATGAGATCCCAAACCCCATGAAGTTAAAATCGTAGATTTGCATGATTCTTGCTTGATAGATTAGCAATAAACCAGTTTCTTTCATTGTCTCAAAGAGGGGCTATGCCCTGCACACTATTGGCCTGTTTCCCCATGACTTGCCTAACCGACATTTTTTCGGACCAACAGTTTTTGGCGACTCCACTGGGGATCGAACTAAGGAAATAACTAAAAAACTATAAAAATCACTACCAGATTGTAAATTTTAGCCCTTTGGTAAAAATCAATTTTTTTGCAAAAGTGATCCAAACTGAAAATTTCCTTAAGAAGATCCATGGATCTGGACCAGATAGAAACTTTTAGTTCACTGAGTTTTTACAAAAACTTGTATATTTCAGTAGATCTGAGATTCTAACATTTCATGTTATTTCCAAAACCTTGCAAAATTCAGGTCAAAGATCCAAAAATCAGCCTACTAAATTGACCCACTTTTTATCCTTATTAATCTTTGTCAAAAAACCACAATCGGTTGTTATCAAAAAAGGGTAAAATTTAAATATTGAAAAAAGTACATGCTGCTGATTTTTACTAGAAAAATCAGAAAATCAGCAAGTATAAACAAAAATATTGTTGTAAATCTGCTCTTGATTGTTACAGATCGGAACGGGTACGTTGGCGGGCGAACCATTTACTCGTAGCACAAGAGCTCGTGGAGAATTTGATCCCACTTTTGACCTACTTCAATGACACAATTTCTGTATCACTCTCCAGCATGACTCGCATCACTAAGCTCAAAGAATCGATCAAGCAAGAAGTGCCTCGGCTTCATGAAAGAGCCGTATTTCACAGGGTGTCTCGACATCAACTTGCAATGCTCTATTGCTAAGTGGAACCCCACTCCCTGCTCGCGTTCTTTTCCCTACTTTTCAAATGGTAGTAAATCTACCTATACCATGGGTAAACACCATGGGTCCTCTAGCATTGCCGCATCTAGTCCACCCCCTCCCCCAGGGAAATCGCAAGAATTTCCCAAGATTTGATGGGAGTGGAAATCAAAGCACGGTGCACATATAACTACGTTTATTATGTCATGCAACATTCTAGATGTGACTCATGAGGACGTATCGGTACGTCTCTTTTTGGAGACCTTGCAAGGGCCTGCAGCAGAATGGTTCCAACATTTACCATCCGGATCCATCACTAGTTGGGCCACATTGCAGACTGCATTTGAAGACAGATACAAACCTTCAGAAGATGCATTTACGTTATTATCGCAAATCACTCACATGAAGAAGGAGACCAATGAAACCATGCGTGATTTTATCGCCCGATTCAATTCACTGATCAACCGTGTGCCACTTGCCATGATGCCAACATTAGAAAATCAGAAGTGTTTCTTCTTGAACGCTATGAGTTCGAAAGTAAGTTTCTTACTTTTACAGGAACAAATACCCACCTTGGCCCTTGCTCAAGCTACGACCATTCGGATAGAAGACAACCTTCTTATATCTAGTCAGCTAAGATGAGAGTTGTCAAAATCAAAGGCTTTAACTTCTTCTCAGACTACCTCATCAGATCCAACATTCCAGAAGATGGCGAATGATTTTCTCTCATTAAAGAAGAAATTGGCTCAAACATCGTCTACTACTCCGTACTGGGATATCCCACGGAGGAACTTCACTCCCAACAACGCCCCAAAGGCCGCGTTTGCCTGCTGCTTCTCCAAGGTTAGCAATTGAAGCCCCTCCGGTTAATGCTTTGGTTGAAATCGAAGAAGATGATCCAAACTACGAAGAATTTTTGTCGCAAGGTGAAGATGATCAAGATGTCGGTGAACCGACTAGCGACTCTATTATTGGGTATATACTCCCAAGTAATGCTCCATTGTTGTGAGAAACAAAGCTGATGTAAAAGATCACTATGCAAGGATTATGCAACATTCATCTGAATTGTGGTCTCAAATTCTAGAAATTGCTTCGGATGTCAAAATATCTTTCACGTTCTCTCTTTAACCGTGATGTGGGTTCGGCTAAAATTTTAACAGTAGTTTCCTGAGATATAAATCTTCAAACCCATTAAAAATAACAGATACCTAGATTGCAAAAACAAACTTATGACCTGATATTTACATAGGAATTATTAAATCCAAAGCCACAAATGCACATCCACAAGATTATAACACTGCTCTGATACCAAATAATAAATTTGGTCTAGATTATTACAAATAATCTAACACAATAATAAAACACCGAATATTATTATATTGAATTTAGAAATCATTCGAGATTTAATTGATATTGATATAGGTTTCATATATAGTGTTTGATCTCCTACAATGGTGGAGTCAACACTCATCTTCAATCCCTCATATCTCTCTCCATAAATCTCTCAGTCTTATCTCCTAATATCTCTCAAATATCCCTAGGATCACCCACACTACAAAATTGCTACATGAATTGTTCTCACAACTCACTCAAATAATTAAACTATTACAACTATATTATTAATATGAATTCTATAAACTCATTATTAATAATATTACAATTTATTTAATAATGTTACACAATATTTTGGTAACAATATATATATATATATATATATATATATATATATATATATGATTTTGTCATGGTTTAGCATGTGTGTATTGTGTGATGTTGATTATTTAATTTATGATGACATGATGTGGATATGTGATGATGATGATTATGGTTATATGTGTTACTTTATATTTGACGATGGTGTTTGACAGGAAATTTTGAAGGAAGCCCATGAAAAAAACTTATAGAAATCATGGTGAATATACCTGTAACCAATTTCGTGGTTTTGGTGAATATCCCTTTAACCTATTTTGTTCTTTCGGTGAAAATGGTAAAAATAGTTGGAAATTGAATGTTGAATTTCTGAACTTGTTTGACGAGTACCCTCTGTCAAATTTTATTGTAATGAGGCCCAAAAATTTCATTTCTTTTGCATGCCTTACCTTTATGCTCAAGTGCCTAGAATGTGTGACACTTGGCCACTCGGAGGAACAAGAAAATGACATGTGGTATCTTTTGATTACTCACTACCACTCTGCCTTGCCTCACCGACACCACGGACCTGAAACTTTATTGAATTAGTTCATTCTGTGGGCTTGGAGTCTAGGGAATGCCTTTGACTTGGGGAGGCCCAAAATCCTACCTCATTTCTGTGTGATGGGTAGGGAAGGATTAATAACTTTAATAATAAGGAAAAATAACTTATATTTAATAATCAAGGATACATCGTTGGTTTCTATTAATTTTTATGTCAGGTATGTGCAACAATAAGAATGTGTTTTTCTAACAAGGCCATGATATGGAAAATCTTGTAGAAGCTATTTTATTTTGATAAATAATGAAAAATAGTATGGGGGGCCTAATTACTATGTCTAACATTAAAAATCACATGTATTTAGAGGGTCTTGGTGTAATTCTCATCATTAATCACAACAACGACAACAAATCATTCAATAATCGATAATCAAATCGAATAAATATGCTAAATGGTCATATTCAAATGCAAAGTTAGCGCCGCATGCGTGGGAATAGGGATAAATATGAGTGCCGAGTATTCCTTTGCATATAACTATGGAAAGCAATAGAATTCAGAAATTCTAAAAACATGACAAAAACACACGAACCAAAAATCATACCACTAAAAGAGAAAAATTAGTTTCCAATAGAGAATAATCGTGCCTTAAATATAAAACTTTCCATTTTTTGGATGCTTGGATTTTAGAAGATAGACCATAATAGTAAAAATAAGAAAAGATGCTACAAATCTGTAAGTTTTTTTAGGAAACAAATATGTAGTTGTCTTAAATCATCCTGGGCTCAAAGGCGATGCCACCATTATAACAGATGCCAGTTGTGTTTATATATTCTAGCAGCCATGACCAAGACCCTTGCTTTAAATGAAAACAAAGGATGATGATATTTCCATAAAACACCTTTCGAAACACAAGAAATCTCCCACCGCAGTGCAACTAAATAAGAATATCCTTTTCCTCGCAGAAATACACTGACACATTACGTGGGGCATCCAAGCAATTTCTTTCCAAGACCAAACATTTCCTCTCCTCCTTCCAAACTCAAGCTCAAGTTCAAACACAATTATTTCCTTCAAATGGTCCCCATCTACAATTGGTGCTGCAAGTAGCACCCTCTCTTCAAATACAACCAACCTTGGTCTGTAGTGAGGGAAATGGTCTCTGCCATATCTTACAGGTAACAACACAAAATACACAATAGCATAATCTTGAGTATTATAAATTCTCACACCCAACATAGGTTCATATGAAATTAAGAAGAAAAAATTATTGTTGAAGACAACATGTCCATAGAAGAAACAATCTCTCAATCGTGCCACAATCCTCCAAGTCCCTATAGAAGAATCATAAATTTCTATAGTACCATTTCCTACATTAACTCCAGATCTATTAGCACTTTCTTGAACCAATTTATACCCCTTGTTGTCATCCGTAACTAGAATGCCCCATGCATGAATATAAAAGTGCCATTCATTAGCTGATAACATTCGAGGAAGCTTGAAGGAGGTTCCAGCCTTCAATGGATTACATACCCTTGAACGTGACTCGATTCACTCAAACAAAATAAGATTATCCCTCGATGTGAATCTTCAAACCGTACCCCATCAAAACATGATAACCACAAAAATTTGAGAATTTTCCATGTCCTATTGTAATAGTCGTATCTCATCCAATGATGACCACTATCATGATTTACAAGTATCCATGGATGTTTGTTCCTTTTTTCGCTATAAATCACTGAAGAATATGGTGGAAGACATGAGTGTTTTCCATTCCTTAGAAACTAGAGAGAACCTACATATGGATTCTAATGGAAGCCAAAGAAATATGCTTTCCAAAACATCTTGAGGCAGTGAATGATCCCATAGAACAAAATTTCCATACTGATCCTCATTCTTTGACATTAAATCATCATCAATTTCTAGGATTTATCTTTTTCCTTTTCTTGGTGATAGCTGAAAAGAAAAGGCAAAGCAAATTCAGTGGTGTTTGATGATGTTAAAGGGAAGCACGTAACAAGCACACAATACGAGCATGGGGTTTAGGGGTTATAGGTTAAATGACTAGGCATGGTTTCAACGCTTACATTGGAAATAACCTATAATGAAGCACAAATTATGGTGTTTCAAGAAGGAGAAGACAAATCAAAAGGTGCGACATTTTAGCAATCCAAGAGTATTAAAAAAAATAGGTGTTGATAAGGAAAAATATATTTGTTGAAACATAAACAAGAGTATCCACAAGAGTATCTCATATATTTGTTGAAACATAAACATTACATATCATAACATAGGCATACCAAAAACGTTATAAGCCCTTAACCTATAACTATATTCTAACATAAATATTACATATCATAATATATTTCTTAGTTCTTGTGCCACTTTCCTAACTGCATTGGTATCGATCTACTCCGCTAGAGTGTCAGCTAGGGTTAGTATAGAGACACATTCTTTATCAATGATAGCTCTGCAGGTGTCTGTTAAGTTTTGCCAGATTTTAATCACCTCAAAAGATCGCTACAGACTTGCAAGGATGGAAGACACCATTTTGACTTGACTATCCATCTGAGGGGTCACCATTGGGGATTGATTGCCATCAATTTCCATATCCACATTGTTTATAGCAGCATGTACAAAATCCAAGGGTTTGGTCGTGGATTTTGGATAAACAACAGAGAGTTCCAGTAATACTTCGAGAATCGGTTTCTCAGAAAATAAATTCGGTTGGAGCTCTACAGAAGAAGTTCTAAGAGAATTAAGGAAAAAAAATGGCAGTACTGATGACTGACCAAGAAAGGGGGTGGAAGCACCATCATGAGGATAACTAGAAGTAAAGAGGGCAAATGATTTCCCAACATTAACCTTGTCTGAGTTCGTATCAGAACTAGAAGAAACCACGATGTATTTATGGATTGATATTGATTCGATGCGCTCAATTTGGCCCCCCATGATTTTGGAAAAGAAAGCAAGTGTCAAAAAATGACCATGGGCCTTGAATTTATAATTTCTGAGTGAGTTCTTCAAAATTTTGACTAGAACTTTACACGTGTCAACCAAACCTAGGTATGAATTGACGGTTAATAATAAATGCAAATCATGGTGAAACTTCACATTGAAACTGGCGTCACTATCCCACCTGCCTCGCGTCTTCCTACCTTTTAAACATCCTTTTATCATGATGAATATGATATCATTAAGGATAAAATGATATACATTAAATCAATAATACATTAAATTGTAATAAACATTTAACATATCAAGATAGTGACACCGGTGAGCAATTATCGATAGCCTCGGCCCTCGACCTGAGTTTTAATTGAAATGAATTACAATTTACTTATTCATGACACATGTAAAGTGTGCCGCCAGAGATTTTATTGGTACCCTCGAGTTAATAAATGTATTATCAATTTTAATTCTTGGTGATGCTATATTTTCTAGCATGAAGGTCGAAGAAACAAGATATTTAATAAATATGGAGAAGACGTATTTCATAAAAGTGGCATATTTTATAAATATGTATATTCAAAAGTTACTAAGCTTTATGAAAAGCGCACTTGCCAACAAAATATATTGAAATGACCATCATTGCATTCAATGATCAAATTTGAAGGGCTCCCCATACTTTAATTTGACTGGCTAGGTTAAGCTTTACCCATTGTAAATGAGATATTAGAAAACACATTACCCTTCAATGAAAAAATGAAAATGTTAATTTTCTTTCAATATATATCTGATTAATTTAAATAAAATAAATATGAAAAAGGTCAAAATTATGAAATATATAACATCTAATAATAATTTTGAAAACACTATATTTCATCAGTAATGACATCAACAATTTTGAATTCTATTTAAAAACAACATTTTCGTTAGTTATTTCAATTCAAATAGTAAATAATATTAAGCAACATTTGATTTTATTCATATTCATTTTCTTTAGAAAGACTTTCTTTGATCTATTCTCATCTTAAATCTATGGATATTTGGTTTTGTATTTTGAAAATTGAACTTGTGTAAATTATTTATATATGGATATTATTTATATATATTAAATATATCATATATATATATATATATATAATATATGATATATTGAATATATATATATATATATATATATATATATATATATATATATATATATATATATATATATATATTGGAATTTGGGATGGTCTCGAAATCATCTTAAATACGGAAGGGCCTTAAATATATGTTGTCGCCAATCTTTTCGAGTGTGTGAAGGGCCTTGTTTTTTGCCTATTTATTGTGGGTCATTTTTTCATTTTCATCTTTTTTGTCGGTGAGCACCTATGGATTCCCCTTAAGTTCCCATGTTGTCTTTATTTTGCAATAAAAGGGAAATGGATTTTAGGTCATCTATATCTAATAATCGTCTATGGTAAATCTTCAAAATTGGTAATGGTAGCGATCTGGAGGCAATTAAATTGGTTTTGGGGAAAATTATCTATTTGAGGATGGATGATGTAGGGTTAATAATAGTGTGGCCTCGGTTTTTGTGGAAAATATTTTGATAATTGAACCATCGAAGCTTGATGCAGTCAACCTTGCTCTTCACTCGGTTCAACTATCTTTCTGCGGAAATTTGGTTGCAGAAGTGCAAAAGCGTAATGTTGTTGTCTAGGCAGTGGGGAGGAGGCAAAGCTATAGGGTGGAATGGATTTGAGCATCTTCAGGGAACTGGAACGCCGCCATGGGGAACTAATGGCATTCGCAGAAACATTGGCGGTGTTCAGCCGTGACAAGAATGCTAGAAGGACACGCTTAAAACTCCCTAATTTGGCTGCCCTCAATTCTCCCATCGAGCCATTGTCACTTTGGTGGATGGAAATCTATGAAACTGCAGGGAATCTTATAATCATCTTTGGCGTGGTTAGGCCAATGAATTTGTTGCTCAGGACTCGAGGAGGGTGTGGTTGAGAGGTAGGGATCTCCAATTGTATTATTGTCTGTGTCTTTTGATTCAAGGGATTAATCATCGATCTAAATATATGTTGTAATGTCTATAGTATAGTATAGCTATAGTCTTCCTTCCTTTTGGCTGGCTTTTGCTCGATATACCCAACATTCATGATTGACAAAGTTTTTTGCATCTTCATGTTGTATCTGAGGTTTGACCTCTCTCTTTTGTAAAGGGAACAGGACCCTTCAACCCACTTTAACAATAAAAACAAGGCCATGATATGGCTAATACTATCGAAGTTTGAGGTATTTGAGTGGAAGTTATGGGACAAAAATATTGTATATGTTAAGGAGTTACACTAATGTAATTGCATTTTTGCTTGCAAATTCTCTAAACACGTTAATATTAAAAACTTACATATAATAATATTTAAAATATGACTATGCTAAAAGAAGAATTGAGTTATTTATATTGAATTAATGAAAATTATTTATAAATAGGGGTAGATTGAAATAATCAAATTTTCCTCCTCTACGAAGGTATATAATGATGTTCATTAATTGGCACACTTAATCTATTATAATAAAATATAATGCAAGTTGTCACGAATTCCAAAGTCTCTCAATTTACCATTTTGATTTACAAAATAAAACAATTGTTTAGTAAAATTATTGAAATTAGTTTGTAAAATTACTAAAATTATTGAAATTAGTTTGTAAAATTACTGAAATTAGTAAAATTGTTGATGTCTCCAAAATCCCATCTCATTTTCCTTTTTCTTCTACTATTGATACTAAATTAATAGGCAATAAAGATTTCTAATACACAAGCATTTGCAAATAAAACTAAACCCTTCTTGAGAGGATTGCTTAATTTGTCTAATACTATTGTTGGATTAGGAATTATGGCCTAACTTCTTGAGGGATTCCTGACATATGTTACTTTTTTTTATGTTTTAGTAGGGAATCGACTCATTTCCTTTTAAGAATTTTGCAGACCACTTGTATCATATCTTCTGCAAGAAAACATTAAATTAGAATGGAGTTTGGCAGATTCCAACATTGAATATCTGAAACATTAAACAAATTAGAGTTGCTTGATAATCTAGATCTAGGTATTTTCCTTCTCAAGCTTGCAACGACCCTGATTTTATATGATAACAATATTCGAAGACTCCTCAAACACAAACAAATGTGAATAAATAAGGTCAAAGTAGAAGCACAAAAATTTGAACAAATAGATAAAAAACAAGATGAAGTTGTGGCAAAGACACGAGATCTTCAAAGACCCATTTTTATTGTTTAATAAATCTAAATCTTATCATCACATCACTTTTTCAATAATTAATTGAATTTATGAAATTGTGCATATTAAAGTTGAAGCACTGTGTGAACAGAATGTTAACAACCTAAATGCCATCGAGTGTCCATGCTTCTCAATGCCAACTGATTTAAATTAAAATCCATAACTTCGACTTCCTCCCATGTTATGAAATAGAATCTTCACCTGCAAAAAACCGCTTCACTCCAAATGTAGGGTAAAAACAAAGATATTTCCTCTAAAGTGGATTAAAGAACCAGGCATTCCAATTGAGACACAAAAAGTAATAATTTAATTTAAGAAATCAATAATGTAAGCACTATATATATTATGTTTAATTTTTTTTTACCGAAGCTATGAACTAAAGGGTTAAGGTACCCCACCCTTACAACTATACTCTGAACAAAATCGAACATAAACCAACAACACAAGGCTCCACTTAATGTCTGCACAGAGAAGAAGGAAACACAATTTGACCGAAAAAAAAGTGGCTTCATGACAACAAATACAAATGGCCACAAAAAAAAAATACCGTGAAAAGAGTATTAATCCCCATTCCAGATAACTGATGCCTCTTGAAATGCCCCGACCACCACCACCAGAAATGTCACCTTCCAGTTGCTTGACCTTACCTAGCAGAAGAAAAAAGGCCTCATTGGAATTATCCCAAAACTCATTGAGGTGGTCCATGGTCGATTCGATAAGTGAGCAAGTATCGGTGTGATCTAGAGGAGGTAATATGCTAGGGTCCAGACCACCATGCCAAAAAAGAACATGAACAACCTTTGCGTAGAGTAGCAGCTCCCTATACCGCTTGCAAGCCAATCTTCCCCATGTCCGGTGTCATTTACCTGAGCATTCACCTCCTCCACCCAGAGTAGAGGGTCTGGGACATGGCAGCTATCCATTTCTTCACGCAAATCTAATCGATGGACATGGTAAATAATGAACTCCACGATAGCCATGACATCCACCTTGATCGGGTGGAGCAAGAATCAATTAGAAATGAATGTCACAGTGAGTTCAGAGTTGACTATGGCCATGTGAGAGTCCTACATATAGGAATCTCCTATCACATGCTCAATGGCCTCACCTCAAGCATAGAATTGTAGCGAAACACCTCTTGAAGCCGCATGTGGGAAATGGCTGAAGTAAAGGCCATTTCCCTTCTCTCCTCACATAGAGCAATGAAAGGAACCCCAGAAAAAAACCATTCTCTCGCCAACCCAAAACATGAACAAATAGAGGTAGGGAGAGAGGAATGCAAACGACCACCAATAATAAAGGCCCAAAGTGTGGCATGTGCCACCATTAATTCTTCAAGCTTTGTGTGTGCCACCCATCATAAATGATAATATCTTCCAAGCTATGCCAATCTTCTATATTATTAGAAATTAATTCAATTCTCGGGCCATCAATTTCCTCATTAGCTAGATGATCGGTGAAATTCAAATGTCCAATTCCATGAACAACAAATTAACAATAAGCAATTAATCCTGGACCTGAAATTATAATTCATCCCACCAAAATCCGGGAGATTCACGTCCGTTGGGGAAAGACAAAAAGAAATCCACTGAATTCTTCCATGTGGCATGGGAAAAAGTGGGAGTTTATTATTTAAAATGTTTCAACAACCCCCTAAACTTTTAATGGCCAAGTCATTAAATGTAAACACATGTCACCACGTACCCAAAAATTTATTATTGAATCGGCTCATTCCATGAGATTGGAGTCCGGGGAATGCCTTTGCCTCGAGGAGGCTTGGAATCCTACCACGTGGCCATCTGATAAGTGACAAATTGTCATCCAATGAATGGAATTTGATTAATGACTAAATTTGACGTCTACAAAGTACAAAGTGAAAGACCTAATCATTTATAGTGATGTTGATAATTAAAATTTTGTATCTAGAAGGAATACTGCAATAGAAGGAAGGATAGATTCATAGAAGCTACAGACAGTGTAAGACTCAAAATTTTCATATTTCTGAGTAAGTTTCATCCGTATTCGAGTCTTGATTCTAAAAATATTATCTTTTTTATAAGTAGCACTATATAAACCTTCGCTTTCAAATATTTAAATATAAGGGTTGAGAAATTAGGGTTGAGGGTTTATAGAATCCAAAATTCCAAGCATGTCTACTTCCATAAGATCCCAAAGTAAAAGTAAAACCCAAATCCCATATGCCAAACTGATTAAAATTAAAACCCTTGGTTTTACTGATGAATATCATGATATTTATGATCCTGTAATTGGCACAAGAGCTTCACAACTTAGATACACATCTGAGAGGATGATGAAGGAAAGTAGAAGTTCAGAGAAATTAGGTAGACATAAATCTTTTGGTTGGATAACATGAGGGTCTGGATTGGGACACATGATGTTCCACGAGGTTTTCCCCGCCCTAAATTTGTCAATATATGTGCCCAAAATTACAATGAGATAAAGAAATAATTGTTGCAAAGGAAAAAAAACAAGAAATTTTGTAAATTACGGAGGTAAATCTTGGCAATGCATTGGGGTATGAAAGCAAAGATTTAGGAACCGTCCACATAAACATAGAAAAAATGCTAGTGATTATCATGCCACATATCAAAAAGATAAAGATGCATTTTTATGAAAATTAACATTTGATGCAGAGGTACCAAAAGGGAAGGCTCCGTATGCAATTAACATATTTAAACCGTGGGTCAAGGATACCATTTCTATGCTATTATTTTTCCTTGGCTTCGATATCGATGAGACATTGGATGAAACCCTCCTGGAAATGGTATACAATATCCATTTTGTTAATCCACCTTGTCAATACAAATTTGTTGGGTACATTACAGAATCTATGCATAAACAATTATTAACAATCAAAGAATGATCGCACTAAGACATTTAGGTTCACTACCTAGTTTTGCTATTTAGTTCTATGGCGGTTTGTTGGATGGTTTGAAAAAAAAAAAAACTAGAATTGAGCTCCAGCCAGAAGCCGTGTGTCCATTAACTGAGTGGGCCCCCAAGATAAGGATGTATGATAATAGAGGGGACTACAGTCAATTTTTGGATTATTTTTGGGCTCCAGTGTATGAAGCATTTACAAAAATTACAATGGCTAGATTGCTCTGTGAAATGTAGAGATTGCATTCAATTGGGATTAGAAATACAATTAATAGACTGGTACTTCACGAAGGATTATATTGTGCTAAGGTTTTATGGATCAGGAGTACAACCTTACAAATTGTCAATACATGTGACAGAGAGAGTTTTTTCCTTGGAATATATACGATAGATGGAAAGCATAGATAATATCTATTTTATTTCTCAGCAAAACAAGAGCATATTTCCTTCCTTATCATTCTCATGTGGAGGGTTCACATTTTAAAGAAAAGCATTTTATGTGGCACATGAAATCTTACATATTTTTAAGTTTGATTTTGACTCTCACTGGGTGTATGACCCATGTGAGGTGATTAAAGCAAACATAGAGGAGAACAGAAACTCTATGACTAAAATTCAACATGAAAGCAAACCCTTGCTAGAAAAATTGAAAAACAAGAATTCTTGGGATGAAGTACACATAGCAATGAATGAACTTTTTGTCGAGCAAGGAATTAGTTCTCAAGAGATGTCAAAACAAATTTTTGGATTTCCTGAGCCTCTATAAAAAAGCAGAGGATTTGTAATATGTAAAACCTAATAAAAATTTCACTAAAAGCATGCCAAAGGCATTACACCAAGAATTATGAGATAGAAATTGGAAAAGGTAAAAAATTATTGCCTTTTGGTTTATGAGGCAGGACCTATGCCATCCAAAATTTGTAGAAGACTATGATTCTATTCCAGAAGATGCATATTTCAACAAATTGTGGAAGAAAGAGCATCCTAGAGAGGAAAGTAGTGATGATGACACTACCTCTGAGGAATTACAGAGTCCCCATAGCAGTAGCACATATAAACCAAGTCTCGATGAAGGTTTTGTAGTGCCCACTTTTTCTAAACTCAATTACTGTTGAATTCTTAACCCATAGTTGTGACTTAAAATGGATTTTGACATAAATTTTTGAATTTATGATATGTTGGTTGGCCTTCATGGACATGTATGGTGAATTGGGGCGTGAAATGCCAATTTGACTAGATTAGTAGATTGACACTCTTTATTTGAGATTGTGGATACTAACACTTTTCTATGTGATCTAGGCCTAAATTCCTATACGTTGGATAATTAGCTTAGTCACATACCTTGATTTTGTAACGAAATCATTTTCTTTGATAAAGATACATGATGGCATGATGATATGACATTTGTATGTATTGTAATATCTAACATAAGATGAATTGTGTGAGATAGTGTATTCCACGTTGATGATGGTGATATCGTTAATTTACATGTTGGAATTTATTCACTTAGTGAGCAGCAAGTTTACTCTTGTATTGGACGGTGCATTTAATGTGTGCAATGAGTGTGCAGTGACAGTCACAAGAGAACGTGGGATTTAGGATAGCTACGCAACTTTGCACAAGCAGCCCACGGGGCTAAGTCATAGCCATGTTTATTACTTGAGGCCTTAGTAGCGTTAAAATTATTGTTTTGGGCACCATGGGTGACCCTCATTTTGTAATGTAATATGTCTTGAAATTATTAATTTTTCTTAGGGTGTTTACTTTGTGTTGTAAACTTGTTTTGGGAATTAATGACCCCACTTGCATTAATTTTTGAATTAGTCTAATGATGTACTTAATCTAGAGGGTTTAGGTCACATGTGAACCCTTGGGTGGGCCCCACACCCTCTTACCTTGTGCAAATTTTTCAAACCCGAAATTGGGTTATTTTAGGCATTTTAGGGACCCCTTTTAGTTTGGGAGTTCCCTTAACATGAAAATGATCCCTTGGAACCTACCTAATGGGTAGGGGACTTATTTCAACGCTTAGAGGGTTTTCCTCCCTTTTTTCCCTCCTTTGGTCACATCCATGTAAGGGGGGTATGGATAAGTGTGCTTTGTTAAAAGTTACACAAGATTGTTTTGTTATCATTTTGGGTATTTTGGGAGAAGAGGGCTAAAATTTATTTTATCCTTTCTCCTTTTATCTTTGACATCTTTGACTTTGAGGGAAGAGAGGGTGACACATGTCACCCCCTCATTTGTGAGGATTTTTGCTTGCTCCTCTTCAAATTCTCCCTCATGGGAAAAGAAGAGAACTTTATTTTGGAGCTTTTGAAGGAGTCATGTGGATTTGGAGCTAGAGTTTGCTTGGGTCAAGAAGTGAGAAGAGATTGGTTTTGGAAAGCTTTTTCTTTGAGGTAGGATTCTTGAGCTTCAGTTGTAATGTGTTATAATATGCTAGATATTAGATTTGTTTATTGGAAATGTTTGTTGTTGCATGAAGATTTTGTTTGTTATTTATTTGTTTTACTCCCTCCATCATATGGCATGATGGAGTTTTGGAGTGTGGGGAAAGAGAGAGGGATTTTCCCTCTCAATCCTCATAGGCTTGATGGGCAAGCCTTTAAAGGTTTAGTTACTCCCCTCAAATGGTTTGAGGTGGGGAAGGTGGGTCATTTGGCTTGAACCTCCTTCCCCATTATTGGTAAGGAAACCCCTTTGGGGTTTGAAAATCCTTCCAAGAAGGATTGGTGAAAGGGTGGAGAAATAAGGAGGGGTTGAATGAAATTGGAGAAATAAGGAGGATATGGAGATCTTTCTTTTGTGCACTTAATGTTGGTTATAAATTTTGGAGAACTTCTCTTTTCTCTTCCCCATTTTAGAGGTAGAACTTGGGTTCTCCTCCTTTTCACCTTTACAAATTTGGAGTCTTATTTTGGATATTTGTTTTTTTGTCCATGTGAATAATGTTTTTGGTTTTTCACCCTCACTTTTGTGCATAGTTGTGGTTAGTTGTCCTCTTTCCCATGGGCTTGGGGGAGGCTAGCATGCATCCCAACCTTGGGAAGACATGTAATGATGCCTATGGTTGGGTGGTAAAACAAGATTCTTCTCCTTGCTTGGATTCCTTGAAGGCTTGTGCAATTGGATCTCAAGATGGAAGTGGAATGTTGGTTGGAGCTCTTTGTCATCTTCACTTTTTATGGACATCTTTTCATTGTACTTTGTAAGGAATGGCTATGTGGAAGTTTCCATTATCTTGTAAATACCTATTTTGTATTTAATGCTACTTATAAAACTTAAGTCATTTTACTTGAGAAATATTCCCTTAAAGCTTGCAAAGAATCTTGTAATGAGTCTTCTTAAGTATTTTTTTGCAATTAGATATATTTTTGCATATGTAAAAAAAAAAAAACTAAAACCCTTGAAAATGGAAGTTTGTAAAATAGTTGATATCTTTATGGACTGTGGGACTCTATTTTGAAGGAGAATTGATTTATTGAATATATTGTGATTTTTGTTAGAGATCCCCTTCTTGTAAGGTTTTGTAATATTATTGTATGGAAATTAAAATGCCATTGTTGAGGTACATCCCTTCTTGTAATATTTGAAAATTAAATTAATAGAATAAAACTAGTTTTACTCTCTTCCCTTGTTAAGGTAATGAAATGAATATAATAGTAAACCACATATGAACTTACCCTCACCTTCATTAAGTTTAAAAAAAAATAAAATTATTAATTCCAAGTCTCTCTATTATTTCACAACTTGTAACATTGGTTCTCTTTATGTCATAGTTATGATACAGATATAATAAAGTGTACTCTTTATAAAATTTTCCTTTTAATGTAACTTTAGTATGTAGTTTTCAAAGTATCCATTTATTCAATATTCAATTGTTGCAGTAAATATTGGGTTACATAGTGAAAGAGATATGTATTTATATACATATAATACAGAACAATAAATTTATTATAAATTCATTACAATGAAATATATATAGAAAATACAATATAATGTATAATACTTATAAATTGTTATCAAAATTAATTTAAACAAAAGTAATGGGTATACAGAAATAATATTGTTGTTTTATTTTATTAAAAAAAAAAAAACAAGTAACATGGGGAAGGGTCGAACCCCTCCCCATATTTCTCTGTGTAGCCATGCTTGCCTTCACCTTCCACCGTCCTCCATGCTGCCACCCCTCCACCTATGCGCAGCCATACACCCCCTCTCCCACGCACCCATCTCCATCCTCGCACCCCGTGTACCACACTCTCCCTGCTCTTCCACGCTACCACGCTCGGGAAAGGATTATCCCGGCCTGCATACTCTCCCAATGGCGGCTACCCTACAATGCACCAAAGAAACCCATAAATAAAATAAATAAATAAGCTACACAAGTCTATCCATCCTCATGCCTGCACTCTTTAAAAAAAAGTTAATTCAAGGGAAGAAATGGAGGAGAGCATGTGAGGAATATAGAAGATAAAAAATATAATAATAAAAATAAAATATACCCATAACATGGATCTCCAGCCTCCTCCCTCTCTCCTTATCTGTGTCGGCTGCAAAAAATAAGTAAAAAAAAAAATACTATAAGGAAATGGAAAACTATTCTCTATAAAGTTTATATATAAAAAAAAACAATTTTAGGGTTTTGGCATTTCTTTAAAAACCCACGGAGGAGATAAGTTTTATCTAAGGGTCCAGATTCACCATAATTTCCCCACTTGGACTTTAGCCTCCATAACTAGTTTAATTTCCTTTTTATTTATTTTTAAATATGAGTTGATAACATATGTTCACCGTGAAAGTAGATATTCATATTGAATTTTAAAAAGGGGGGGATGGGGGCACATTGAGTTAATGTTAAGAATGTGATGTTTATTAGAACTTGAATTTTATTAAATCATAAAGAGATTTATAAAGTTTTAATTATTATTAAATTCTTCTTCTTCAGGTACTGTTGGTGAGTAATATATTATATTCTTATGGAATAAATAATCTTTTCGGTTGAATAGATCCTCACGGGAAGTGTACCCTAGTTTTCTTGGGAATTGCTAGAACTGATTTATTTCACTTTTGGTGAGGATAAGTCTCGACGTTTCTAAAAATAAATCTCCCTTAAACGTAATTGTTCTTACGACCTCATTGTTCAGAATCTTGGGTTACTTCTCAAACATACCAACACCAGTGACTTATCTAATGTAAGTGTAAAATGGTTGGATTATTAATGAACTAAATAAGTTTGTGCTCACGAAATTTAAAAAAAAATTACCACAAGGTTTTGGACTCCCTTCCGTCATGTATCTAGATTTATCGGGTGTAAACTTGGGGCATTACATTTGGTATCAAAGTGGTTCACACACGCGGACAGCTCGGGAAGAAATGTTAACTCGGTTATAAATGTTTTCATAATATTAAAAGTAAAACAATTAAAATCGTTTCCGCTAAACTGTTCCATGGGTAAAGTTATCTCTCGAGTAACCGCTTGGAGTAAAATGTTTGCTAAGACAATAGATGGTAGGCACATTTTGATCACTAATTTGTTTAAAACAATCAGTAAAACTTAAGAAAATGTCTTGCTTAGATAACATGCAAATGGCTTCTTGGTCCACCATAGTGGTGATCGAATTTGGATAATCTGGTTCCCTAGTGACATGGGAAGTCGCATCAAATTTTAAACCCAACTTATAAGATCGTTTGATCATATAGTTAAAAATTTTTGAGCTCTTTTAATCACATTCTTGTTTGGGTCGACAATTTAAATTCTAGTAAAATCGTTTCGATTTGAACCTGTAGAGTAGAAAGCATTAGTCGGAAATTAAAACTTATGGCTTCTAACTTGTAGTATTACTCCATGTCAAGTGTTTGCAATGTTTAGATTCGAGAAAAAGGAATAGAGAATTAGTTTTTCGAGTGTGTTTAGGAGGTCTCTAGACGATTTGTTCAAAACACAAACTTGTAAATAACATTAATTAGCCTTGGAAAGTATGCCATATCTAGATTTTTGGTCATCAGTTTTTCATTTTGTGAGTTGCGTCGAGTTCTCTATATATAGGGGAATAGAGTCAAGCTGTTAGAACTTTTTTTTGAATAGGGGTTACTTATTATCAAGACCCTTTTTGTACCCATTTGTCATTATAAATCATTGATAGACATATAATAGTAAAGCGTAATAGTTGGCTTCAAGATAGTGCTTCCAATTTGAAATCTATTCACCTTTTTTTTAGAAATGTATGTCTTGTTTGACGCTATGTATAATAGAGAATTGATGAAGCTTTGTTCACCATTTGGGTGTTGGGTACATGCCTTGGTAAGATCCTTTCAGAGCCATTTTCTCTAGTTCATAGAACAAAAAAATTAGGTCTTAATAAACAATTAGGTTTCTTAGGACACCTTTGGAGGGTTAAACATGTTACAATATGGTTATTGTTTTAAGTTACGTGTTCTAGGTTGAATGCTAGGACCCAAAATAAAATTTGTGCAACAAGTAATTTTTGTTTGCCAACGGCCTTGGTTAGGATGATCTTTTAGACATCAAAAAGGTCTAATTGTTGGTGTTGTAAATAAGCAAGTAGGCCATATATAAGATTGTATAATTGTTACCTTGATATCAGAAATTGGTAAGGGCATTTGGTTGGTTGCTTCTTGTCTGGTGATCCATTGTTCTTGGGAATCCCAACTGTCGTGTTATAGGCACCACTTTGGAATTGACAAAACCATTTTGGGTAGGGGTATAAACTAAATAATTGCGTCTAGTATAAAACCACCCAAGGTGATATAATAGTCTTCCACATCTTGATATTTCATTACTATGAAATTTGAAATAATTCTACTCCTCTTGTTAATGTAGTTAATCTTAGTTTTATAACCCTTTTATAAGGAAATTACTAGAAGATCTTAAGTTCTTGTTATTACCTTTTCAAAATTATGATTTAAAATTAAGTATAATTGGATGAAAATAATTTGCTAACTTTTCTCTAAACAATAAATGATAAAGGAAAGGAAAGTTAGTATTTTTCATTATAGGATGGTGTTGCTTGAAGTGATATCTCTTAGCTAGTTTATCCTCTTCTCGTAACGTAGGAATACAATGTGATATTATAAAATGAACCTAGTTTTCACGAACTCCAAATTATCATCAAAGCTATTGGTATAAATTTTAGAGTTAACTTCGGAAATGATCTAGTTAATTTTCTTAATCCTTTTGAAGCTCGATAAACCTATCTCTATACCATAATCTCTTATTAAGCTTTTGCATGGCAACTTGGTTAAAACCTTCTTACCTTAGTAATTACACATATGATTTTAACTCTCCTCAAGTTGATTTAAAATGTTATGAGTTGATCATGTTTAGACTGCTTTTACTTACGTGTGGAAATAAGGGAATCACCCTCTTTCTAACCTCAAATTTGTGGACTTAGAAGAACAATGATCATGCATTTTGTTTATATATATATAATAAATATACCAACGATCATTCATTCTCTCTCAGAAGGAAAATAAAATGAAATGAATTAGTGTTGAACACTTTCTTGGTTAGGCATTATATTGTATCGATGATGTGTTGGTTGTGAAAGAACAATTAATGTGGTCTAATAGGGGTGATAAGTAATGTTTAAAACCCACAAAATATATATTTAATTATAAATCTAAAAGCACAATTGTGTACACTTACCTTGTAAACAATAATGGAATATTGTAATTATTTGTATCTTGGAAAAAACTATATATATATATATATAAATATAATTAAACAACGTTGATTAGATAAACAATATTAATCATTATTACCCCTTAAAAAAACTAAAATTGGGGTGATCCTAAAACTATTGCTTCAGATGTGATAGATGTTGGTTACTAATTTTTGTCTTGTGATGTTCATATGGTTTACACATTTAATGTTGGGAATTTTGTAAGAATTTTAGGTATTGTTTGTCTTCCTAAATGTTTAGGTGAGAAAGTTAATACGAATGATAGGATTATCACAATGATCTCACAAACATGATATGCCTTGACTATTGGACTCTTAGGAAACTCCTTTATAAGATTTCATTCACATATAAGAACTCTTAGTATATGTTATAATATAATGATGTAAGACCTTATTGCAAGGACTAACAATAATGACTAACTAGCTCTTTCCATCTACCATAGGTAGAGACGTCTTCAGAATCAGTATAAACACTAGTTTTAAAATATATATAAAAAAAATTATTTTTTGGGGTCCTCTTTAAAACATGGTTCTATTTTCTATTTCCACTCAAATAGGGTGGCATAATTCAAATTTTGTTGTGTAATATGAATTCAACCCTAGTTAATAAGTGTATTTATTTTATACTTATATCTCTTGCGACCTAATGGGCCAAATTTTGACCAAATAATTGTTAAGTAAAAGTTAACGTAAGTCAGATATCTTGAAAAAGATTTAGACCTTACCTTTCATTAAAGGAAGATGAGTGTTGATCTCTTGTACACTTGAGGAAAGTATGAAAAATAATAATAATAATTTTTGCTTCCATCATGCTGGTATTTGTAAATTTTGATAAATATGTTGATAAGATTCGGGAAACATTCTCTTTAAATGGATTTTGTTTTTGCATAACTCATTCTTGTTTTCTTTTGATCATAATAATTAAGAAATGATAAAAATTTAAGTAAAATTTTTCTTATATCGTATTAAACTGGAAATTTGTGGTTTTTTGTTTCATTAAGGAGTTATGGCTTGTTGGGGGTAGAAAGTTCAAAAAAAAAAAAAAAAATTTCCTTGTCATAGTGTGAACTTATATGTAAATAAATTATAAACAATAATAAATTCAATTTTCTTTAGGAGACTTCTAAAGCAATCTTGGCTCGGAATGGAAATGCTCTTTATAAAACAATGCATACTATGAAACTTTGGAAACAAACTAGAAAACTAATCCTAACCTAGCAATGGACTATATATATTACAATATTTATTTTTTTTAAATATTTTT
This sequence comes from Taxus wallichiana var. yunnanensis, assembly GCA_018340775.1. NCBI lineage: Eukaryota > Viridiplantae > Streptophyta > Pinopsida > Cupressales > Taxaceae > Taxus > Taxus wallichiana. Next base: position 819,535,064 of record CM031242.1, on the reverse strand, counting down.
TTAAATCATCATTTAACAAATAAAAATGAATAAAAAAATAAACAAAAAATAATGGCCAAATTAAGTCTTTAACTATGTCTGGTCTAGGACTCTTGACCTTAGTGAATAAATTATTAATATAAAAAAAACCTTTTAATTCACTTTAGGAGAAAACAACGGAATTTATTTTCTCTTCATTGTGTGGTATTTGTGACACCCATCATAGTTTTCATTTAACTTTTTTATTCATTTTATAACAACATTTATCCTCTCATTCATCTTGGACCCTTATAGGAAAGTTAGATGATGAGGCAAATTAAATTCGGTTTATACCATTCCCTTGATTAATATTATCCTATTTGAAATATACTTGTTCTTGGATCTTGTTACGCTTGAAAAAACATGTTGGTAAAACAAAACAAAATATTTTAGTTCCTTAAGAGAGAAATGACCTTAATGTTGGAGTTACACTATGATGTGATACCTCATAAAATATTATCCCTATTCTCTTCCAAAGTGACTTCCCCTGAGGAAGTCTAATTTTAGGAGGGGGCGATGTAGTGCCCAATTTTTCTAGCCTCAATTACCTGTTGAATTCTTAACCCATAGTTGTGACTTAACATGGTTTTGACATAATTTTTGACGTTATGATATGTGGTTGTCCTTCATGGACATGTATGGTGAATTGGGGCATGAAACACCAATTTGACTTGATTAGTAGATTGACACTCTTTATTTGAGATTGTGGATACTAACACTTTTCTATGCGATTGGGCCTAAATTCCTATACGTTGGATAATTAGCTTAGTCACGTACCTTGATTTTGTAAAGAAATCATTTTGCTAATAAAGATACATGATGGCATGATGATATGACATTTGTATGTATTGTAATACCTAACACAAGACGAATTGTGTGAGATTGTGCATTCCATGTTGATGATGGTGATATCGTTAATTTACATGTTGGAATTTATTCACTTAGTGAGCAGCTAGTTTACTCTTGTATTGGACAGGTGTGTTTAATGTGTGCAATGAGTGTGCAGTGACAGTCACGGGAGAACGTGGATTTAGGCCAGCTACACAACTTTGCACAAGCAACCCACGGGGCTAAGTCCTAGCCGTGTTTATTTCTGTGAAGCCTTAGCATTAAAATTATTGTTTTGGGCACCATGGGTGACCCTCATTTTTGTAATGTAATATGTTTTTAATTATTAATTTTGCTTAGGGTTTTACTTTGTGTTGTAAACTTGTTTTGGGGAGTTAATAATCCCACTTTCATTAAATTTTTGATTTAGTCTAATGAGTCACTTAATCAAAGGGTTTAGGGTCACATGTGAGACCCTTGGGTGGTCCCCACACCCTCTTACCTTGTGCAAAATTTTTCAAACCCGAAATTGGGTTATTTTAGGTATTTTTAGGGACCCCTTTTTAGTTTGGGAGTTCCCTTAACATGAAAATGAGTTTGGACCCTACCTAATGGGTAGGGGGCTTATTTCAAGGCTTAGAGGGAGTTTTCCCTCCCATTTTTCCCTCCTTTGGTCACATCCATGTAAGGGATATGGATTTGAGTGCTTGTTAAAAGTTTCACTAATTTTGTTTGTTATCATTTTGGGTAATTTGGGAGAAGAGGGAAAAAAAGAAAATTTTATCCTTTCTCTCTTTTATTTTGGCATCTTTGACTTTGAGGGAAGAGAGGGGTGACACATGTCACCCCTCATTTGTGAGGATTTGCTTGCTCCTCTTCAAATTTCCCCCTCATGGGAAAAGAAGAGGACTTTTATTGGGGGAGCTTTTGCTTGGAGGCTTGGGGATTTGGAGCTAGAGATGGCTTGAGTCAAGAAGTGGGAGAAATTGGTTTTGGAAAGCTTTTTTTTTCTTTGAGGTAGGCTCTTAAGCTAAGTTGTAATGTGTTATAATTGTTAGTATTAGATTTGTTTATATGGAAATGTGGTTTGTTTTGTGTGTGAATTCTTATTTATGGTTTATTGTCTTTGCTCCCTCCATTATATGGTATGATGGAGTTTTGGAGTTGTGGGGGAAGAGAGAGGGAATTCTTCCCTCTCAATCCTCATTGGCTTGATGGGCAAGCCTTGTAGGGTCTTAGTGTACTCCCCTCAATGGTTTGAGGTGGGGAAGGTGATTCATTTGGCTTGAATCTCCTTCCCCATTCTTGGAAAGGAAACCCCTTTGGGGTTTGAAAATCCTTCCAAGAAGGACTTGGAGAAAGGGTGGAGAAATAAGGAGGGTTGAATGAATTTTAGGAGAAATAAGGAGGGTATGGAGATTTTCTTTGTGCAAGCTTTTTGAATATAATTTTGGAGAACTTCTCTTTTCTCTTCTCCATTTTAGAGGAAGAACATGGGTTCTCCTTTTCACCTTTTGAAATTTGGAGTCTTATTTTGGATACTTGTCTTATTTTTTTGTGTGAATGTAATGTTTTTGTTGTTCTCCTCACTCTTGTGCATAGTTATGGTTAGTTGTCCTCTTTCCCATGGGCTTGGGGGAGGCTAGCATGCATCCCAACCTTGGGAAGGCATGTAATGATGCCTATGGTTGGGTGGTAAAACAAGCTTCTTCTCCTTGCTTGGATTCCTTGAAGGCTTGTGCAATTGGATCTCAAGATGGAAGTGGAATGTTGGTTGGAGCTCTTTGTCATCTTCACTTTTTATGGACATCTTTTCATTGTACTTTGTAAGGAATGGCTATGTGGAAGTTTCCATTATCTTGTAAAATACCTATTTTGTATTTGATGTTACTTATAAACTTAAGTCATTTTGCTTGAGAAATATTCCTTAAAGCTTGCAAAGAATCTTATAATGAGTCTTCTTAAGTATTTTTGTAATTAGATATATTTTTGCATATGTGAAAAAAAAAAAAAAAAAAAACCTAAAACCCTTGAAAATGGAAGTTTGTAAAATAGTTGATATCTTTATGGACTGTGGGACTCTATTTTGAAGGAGAATTGATTTATTGAATATATTGTGATTTTTTTAGAGATCCCTTCTTTGTAAGGTTTTGTAATATTATTGTATGGAAATTAAAATGCCATTGTTGAGGTACATCCCTTCTTGTAATATTTGAAAATTAAATTAATAGAATAAAACCTATTTTACTCTCTTCCTTGTTAAGGTAATGAAATGAATATAATAGTAAACCACATATGAACTTACCTCACCTTCATTAAGTTTTTTTTTTTAAATAAATAAATTATTAATTCCAAGTCTCTCTATTATTTCACAACTTGTAACATTGGTTCTCTTTATTCATAGTTATGATACGATATAATAAAGTGTACTCTTTATAAAATTTTCCTTTTAATGTAACTTTAGTATGTAGTTTTCAAAGTATCCATTTATTCAATATTCAATTGTTGGAGTAAATATTGGGTTACATATAGTGAAAAGATATGTATTTATATACATATAATACGTAACAATAAATTTATTATAAATTCATACAATGAAATATAATATATATATATATATAGAAAATACAATATAATGTATAATACTTATAAATTGTTATCAAATATTAATTTAAACAAAAGTAATGGGTATACGAAATAATATTGTTGTTTTTTTTTTATTTTTATTTTTAAAAAAACAAGTAACATGGGGGAGGGTCGAACCCCTCCCCATATTCTCCTGCGTAGCCATGCTTCCCTTCACCTTCCACCGTCCTCCATGCTGCCACACCCCTCCACCTATGCGCAGCCATACACCCCCTCTCCCACGCACCCATCTCCATCCTCGCACCCCCGGTACCACACTCTCCCCGCTCTTCCATGCTGCCACGCTCGGGAAAGGATTATCCCGGCCTGCATACTCTCCCATGGCGGCCCTGCAATGCACCAAAGAAACCCATAAATAAAATAAATAAATAGTTGCACAAGTCTATCCATCCTCATGCCTACAGCTCTTTAAAAAAAAAGTTAATTCAATGGAAGAAATGGAGGAGAGCTGTGAGGAATATAGAAGATAAAAAAATATAATAATAAAAATAAAATATACCCATAACATGGATCTCCAGCCTCCTCCCTCTCTCCTTCTGTGTCGGTTGCAAAGAATAAGCAAAAATAAAAGAAATACCATAAGGAAATGGAAAACTATTCTCTATAAAGTTTATATATAAAAAAAAAAACAATTTTAGGGTTTCGACATTTCTTTAAAAACCCACGGAGGAGATAAGTTTTATCTAAGGGTCCAGATTCACCATAATTTCCCCACTTGGACTTTAGCCTCCATAACTAGTTTAATTTTCTTTTTATTTATTTTTAAATATGAGTTAATAACATATGTTCAACGTGAAAGTAGATATTCATATTGAATTTTAAAAAGGGGGGGATGGGGGCACATTGAGTTAATGTTAAGAATGTGATGTTTATTAGAAACTTGAATTTTATTAAATCATAAAGAGATTTATAAACTTTTAATTATTATTAAATTCTTTTCTTGGTATTGTTGGTGAGTAATATATTATATTTTTATGGAATATTTAATATTTTCGGTTGAATAGATCCTCGTGGGAAGTGTACCCTAGTTTTCTTGGGAATTGCTAGAACTAATTTATTTCACTTTTCGTGAGGATAAGTCCCAACGTTTCTAAAAAAAAAATCCCTTAAACATAATTGTTCTTATGACCTCATTGTTCGGAATCTTGGGTTACTTCTCGAACATACCAACACCAAAGTGACTTATCTAATGTAAGTGTAAAATGGTTGGATTATTAATGAACTAAATAAGTTTGTGCTCACGAAATTTTAAAAAAATTACCACAAGGTTTTGGACTCCCTTCCGTCATGTATCTAGCTTTCGGGTGTAAACTTGGGGTACTACACTTTGAAAGAAAGATATACTTTAGGAGCAATTATTGTTGAAAATTTGGGTTTTACTGGTGGTGGTTTGAGTTCAAGAGGATAAGGCATTTCGCTTCCACCAAAGGTACAATCTAGAAAAGTTTTTGACAGGTCAGGCCTTGGAACTTCACCTTTGGAGAAAGGACCACTACATACTACAACATCTATAAGTGCTAATCCAAAGTGTAATTTACTCTAGAGTCAAATCCTCATAAAACAGTTCAACCACGCGTTGAAAATCCTAGAGGAGAAGTTGGCCATGAATCTATTACTATTGCTAAGGTTGGCAGTTCTAGTGATGATGGTAGTAGTCAACAGAGTGTTGGAAACTTAAAGAGGCCAATAGAGATAGTTGAAGTTGTTAGGGCTATTGTCCAACAAGGAAGTGAGAAGAGGTAGAAGACAGAGGAAGATACAGTACAATTACTCTTGGCTCAATGCAACTATTTATAGAAGTGGTGCCACTCTACCACCCCTAAACAAACTGCCATTCCATAGGGAAATTCTCCCTAAACTTCAATTACTCCTTCTCCATTCAAGGTGGAACAATTCATTCCTATGAACACCTCAGGTTTTGATTACAGATGAGTTTGCCAATAAATCAGAAAGAGATAAAAGAAACAAGAAGCAAATTCTACAGGCTATTGGAACTTCAGATCTAGCCACAATGAGGGTATTTCCTACATATAACATAGACACAGATACCATGGAATACATGTATGATATGCCCAAAGTTGTAAAACTAGAGAATGAAATGCTTCCCATTGACTACGATGTGACCTCCCTTCAAATGGATCTTAAGGAAATGAAACCTTCTGAAAAAATTAATGTATCAAAAAGGAACAATGATGTGGTTTACACAACATTACTAAAGGTAGAGAGGGAGAACAATAAGTTGAATAATAAGATTCAAAAGTTAGAAGTAGACTTGGAAAATGAGAAAGCAAAAGGAAAATCAAGAGTTAATAAGATAGGTGAGTTGGAGAGAAAGATAAAATCATCTACCTCTATGAATGCAATTGCTTTGAATGAATAGGCACAGGTAGAACTAGAAGATGTGAAGAAAAATTTACATGAAACAATGAGTAAGAATAATAGATTAGTAAAAACATTGGGAGAATTGAAAGAGGCTATGAAGGAAGAGAAAGAAAAGGTCAAAAAATGGGAACAAGAGCCTAGATGTTGAGAAAAAACAAAATGAAATATTGCAATAGGAGTCTTCCAACATTAAACTATCTAGATTTCAGTGGAGCCTAGATGATGAGAAAAAACAAAATGAAATATTGCAACAAGAATTTATGAAAGTGAAAAAGGAAATAGAGTCTTCCAACATAAAACTATCTAGATTTCATAAAAAGGCATTGATTAATATGACAGATAATGTTTGGGGGAAAATAAACCAAAAAAATTATGATTTGATTAGATTGTTTGAATTCATGACTGATCTACAGAGAATATTTGATAAGCTCCATGAATACGTAACAGGTAGCTAGAAAAGTGATGGCTTTAAGAGAGGATACAACAAAGAAAATTTTGGAAGATATCTACAAATTCAGTGACACAGAACTAGTATCCAAAGGAATTTAGAACCGGTTTGATGCCTTAATAAAGGTATCATCTATCATTCAGAAGTGTGTGATGTTGGGCAAAGCACAAGAATTGTTGAATAAGAGTCAAATAATGTTATAGGAGCTGCATGAAAAGGTACATGAGTTCACAAAGATTGGTTTTCCAATTCCTTTTGACAATACACACCAATTCATTAAGAAGGATGCATTCCAGAAGAAGATGAAGAAAAATGACTCAAGAGAAGGACCAAATTCTTGAGAAGCTAGATAAGATTTTTTTTTAACTTTGTTAAACCATTGATAACCTTGTCAGTAAGTTTGCATTCAACAGTAAAGGAAAGCTCCACCACTATCAGCTATGAATTGCTAACAAAGTTACATTTCAGTCACTCTGATTTACAACAAATTGCAATTCGAACAGATGAAGAGTGGAGCATGTTACAAAAGATGATATAATTTGTTAAAGTTGTGGAGCTTGATTCCAAGTTGAAGTTGCAGTTTGATTTTGTTGTTTCTATTATTTGGGAGGAAATCATGGTCATGGATAAAAGTAGTAAAGTGTCTTATTAATAGATTAGATTTATGTTTATGTTTATTGTATTAATAAACATGTGATATTTAGGTTGCTTGTGGTTGAAGAAAACTTTTACAAAGAGGTGCACAAGTTAAATATATATGTGAATGGATTTAATATTTAGTGTATTTAGATCCATTTCAAAAAAAATCTATTTGTTGCAATGACAATCTTCAAATTTTTCATACAAGGCATGTCTCAAGCAAGTTGAATGAGGAATAGTGTTAATTTTAAATTTTCATTTCAGTAATGATTCAAGCAAAGCCACTTATTCTATCTCAGAATTAAGCACCACAACTTTTATATGCCTACAATATATAATAATAATGTAAATGCATTGTTATTTACTAGCCAACCAATTTGATGATGTATGCTTTCTATAAAAGAGATCAACAAAATTTTATGTGAAATATATTAAATACTCATTAAAATATGACTTTGTAATGTTTCTACAATCAAAATGGAAATGGAATCAATATGATTACCTTTAGGCACATGTAAGTTTGGGGTGAGCGCTAATCCTTGTTTGAGATTCAGAATAATGTATTGAATATTTGAATATATTAATTATTATATGGACATCTATATCATATGATATCCACCAATGGAAGCTTCCTACTTGATGGAACTAGATCATCTCTATCATTTTATTCACCAGATATCTAAGACTAAATCTCTATTTCTTGACAATAAACTGCTGCAATAGGGTTGTCTGTTGTATTTTGACCATTGTTTTCAGCCCCTTTCCTTTCAATAATCAAATTCCATACTGACAGATCCTTGTCATAGGGAAAGTTATCCACTTCATACCATGATGTATAAATTCTCAAACAATTTTCCAATTTTTTTCAAGTTTGTTTCACAATTTTGACTTTATAAAGGCCAAGGCACTAAAAATTCTCTCATCTTCAACTGAACCCAAAATCATTGTTTGACATAGATCAACCAATGAGAAAAACTCAAACATGGTTTGCTATAAAATAGTACTCACCCCAACTTTTTTCCATAGCCGGGTTATTGCTCCACACTGTAAGGGATTATCCAAATCTTTGAATTGCTGAATCATTGTAGTGGTGAATTCATGAGATTGAGCACTCAAACTATCCTTTCTTAAAATACTTGCAATATTCATTCCATTGATATCAACAGGCTTAAAATTTGTTGAATCAATGTAGTCAACCTCTTGAAGTAGTCTTCCTGCATATGTCTTTCATTTTGGACATGATTCCAAAAGGTCAGATTTACTATAGCCATTTTTCAAGTAAAGCATCCATTCTAAATCACTCCCTTATTTATTCTAGTAGGGACACTGAAATTTCTCTTAACCTCGCCCTTGTTGATGATACAATGTTATCAAACAACAACCCTGTGACTTTTACCTCCTCAACCTTATCGGCTACTACTTTAAACATGTACATTGGTATCTCATATCCACGTACAGAAGCACATACTTCCCCAAACAAGTTGAGATTCAGAAAGCTACTTGCATTTCCAATATTTATCAAATCATTCCAACCATCAAACGTTGGACCTGTAAAAGCAGTTTCATTGAGATACAAATATTATATTGTCATACAAACTCGTTTCCTCAAACTAAAAAAATCAACAATATAGATAGTTCTTTCCTATGCTTGTTTAATTAAATGATGCATTTCTTCCAACATGGGAAGGAGACCACACAACATCAAAAATAACTCTATATTGGTCAAATGATGTATCAAATCTTGGGCCTTGTCCACTTTCATGTGATTCTACCACATCACTCCTAATAAGGATTGATACTCTTTCGTACATCTTTCGAACCGGTTAATACAATGAGATCCACGTGGTGTCAACATATTTTAACAATTTATGCCCATTTTTTATTCCTAGAAATATTTGTAATTCCATGAACCTTTTAGGACTACAACAGAAATAAGCATGCACCTCTCAAACAAGGTCTTCAACTTTTGCTACAAGTTTAAATTTGCCAACTATTTTATAAGCTAGGTTCATTCTATGAGCCATACAATGAATGACAATCATATAAGGGAAATGAGATGTTTGGATTCTTACACATAGGCCATTACGATGACCTTGCATTATAGATGCCCCATCTACCCCAACACATACCAACTTTGATGCAATTGCAACATCATCCATGTCACCAATCTCCTTCAAACTTTTTATCACCAACTCACAAAGGTTTTCAGCATTGGAGTTCTCTCTCATCTTGTGAATGAAAAGTAAGTGAGGTTGTCTCACATAATTCTCAATAGTATACACATGCATACAAACCCAAGCAAAGTATTATCTACTGTTGTAACCTCATCAATAGAAAAAGATATGTATTGTGTAGACTTCAGTTTCTCTTTCAAGTCTTCTTTCTCAACCATAGCTAGACATTTTGCCCAATCCCAACCACTACTTTATAACTAGTGAGAATGAGGAAAGTGTGGGACACCAAGGAAAGAAAACATCTTCTTGTTAAGGAAAATATGTTATGGGATGAACTCTTTTCAAAATGTGAAAAATAGTAGCTACCTGAACTATTTTACCCAAAAGACTGTTTTGAGTGATCTTGTTGAATTGAGAGGTAATTGTCCCTCCATTTATTGCAAACATTATTCCATTTCTCTTGTGATCTTAAAATTATTTTTCATACTCAATATAAAACAATCATTTTAGTTTTCCATCTAGAAAAATTCTTCTTTACGCCATCTACAATTATCTTTTGATATATCTTCCCTACATGCTTCTCAATAATATCCAACTTAAGTTGATTGTCTTGTCCCTACCTAATATCCAGATATATATTGTACATTTGCATTCTTTGGGAAGTTCAAATTTATTCTCATTTTCAATAGGTTCAATAAAATAAAACTTAGAAATCCACTCTAACCTGAAACTCCTTCTCAAGTCCCATTTTCTTTGCTTTCTCTTTCTTCCAGAAATAGGTGTCTCTGAGTATTTTCCTTGGTGGAATTTATACTTAGTTGACTGCCATTACTAGAATTTTCACCTCCAACATTCACTTGGGAACTGATAGGTGATGTAGTGTCATCTTCATTCAATTGGACAGGTGGTACAATGTCAAACTCAACATCATTCAATGGAATGTCTTTAAGGGGAGGCATTTCATTGTTGTTGTCATTGACAACATCAGCAAAATAAAAATGAACACATTCTCATTTTGAGTTTCATTTTGAATGTAATCATTATCCCTTGATTGTGATGGTCTTGTTGGAGAAGGATGGGTTTCCTTAGATGGTTTCTCAAAATAAGATGCTATTTTTCAAAGGCTAGTACCACTACTAGGGGTTGGAATAACATTTTTGCCTGAGGCTGAGCTTCCCTTTTTAGGTGCCATTTTTTTGAATCAGTGAATCCTATAGAATTGAAAGAAAAAAAGATACAACATGTTAGAATAAATGATATTGATATGTGCACAGACATCTCAACATGAGAAATATGTATAAAGAAAAATAATGTTGTGTCACTTAACATGTACTACTTTTTGCAAGAGTGTTACATTAGTATAATAAGAATTAGAGCATACATCAAGCAAACTAAAGATGTATCAGAGGTTTGAGAAGAGAACAAGCAATTTTAAATTTTAAATGATTTGTTGAGCATCCAAAGACAATCTAATGATAAGACACTCTAGTGATAAGAACTCTCTGTTGTAGCTAATCAAACATGAAATAGGTGATCTCAGAGTCATGTCAATTTGAAATCAACATATAATATGTATCTGTTCATGAAGGACCTTGAGTTCATTGATTCATCGAAGGTATGATCTGTCTTTATTTGATTAATGAAGGAGTCTCGATGATTGTGCTTTTTCATAATATATAGAGGTTATTTTTGTTGTATAGAGGTTCTAAATGTTTTCATCAAGCCAAATAAGGTGTGCATCTGATCATGAAGAAATTATTGATTCATCAGAGGTATGAGGTCTGTCATAATCCAATTACCAAGAGTTTTCATAATTTAAAAGGAGTTGAGATAGAATATATGGTCTTCCATCTATGACTCGTTGTGGTATGAGACTATGAATTCAAGGTTGAGAATGTATGTAGGGTTCTTTGGCTTGACAATGAAATGTCAATGTGTCAAAGCTAGCTAAAGTATCATTATTCTTGAGAGAAGCTTGAATGATTTGATATGATGTTTCACATATGATACAATCATGATAAGGGTATTCTTTGTATCTTCGTGTTCCTACTTGGAAAATGAGTTCAAGAAACTTGAAGGATGCAGAATTAAAAATATCCCCGAATGTTGATGTTTTTCCTTTATATTAAATATTATACACATGTTGAAATTTAAAATTTATACTTCAAAATTACATTTACTTCACACAAATTATCTATTTTCTATATTAAAAAAATTGCATTCACTTCACACAAATTATGCAAAAAATCACTAGGAAAAAGGATAAATCTCTAGAAAATAAGAAATTACCTTACTCTTTCTATTTTCAAAAGAGTGATATTCTCTTTTAGCTTTTGCTTGCTTGTAAATCATGTTTGGAATTTGGTAGTTTATTCTCAATACCCTTATTTATTTTATAAATTGGTCATTTAAATATTACTTGTTTTTATAAATGTTTGATTACCAAATCCACAACCTTATGCATGAGTGAAAATTTGTACAAGAAACAAGTGAATTCAAGTCCTAGTGAGTTTTGTTGCTCAAAATATTATCAATGTAAATGTATTGTCCAAGACATTGTTTGATAAAAATACCGAATGTATTTTTGAATTTTGAAACAATTTATTACTTAATGTATAATTTATTTAAATACATGTCTATTTTACATATTAGCACCTCAATTATGTCATTTTCGATTTCTCAATAGTAAAGTGTTATTGCTTATTGTCTCTACAATATTTCAAGTACGATAATATCTTACTCGATATGTTTATTCGAAGGTATTATTGATTCAATGTATAACATTCTATTATATTTATAAAAATATTTTTTAATAACCTTGTACTTCTTGAATTATAGGTTTTAACAAATATATGGGAGACATGCCCTAAGTTCTTGAATTGTTCCATTTGTTGTCTTAGGAAGGTACAATCTAGTTTGAGAACAATAATCTTTAAATTAGAGATCCCTCTGTATCTCCTCCATACCGATATTTTCTATCAGTTAAGAAAACTTAGCAAGGAATGAAATGATTTGAAACATGTGGCACCACGATTACCTAAGTTGGTGAGCCTATGGTTAATGTCCCATGCTAAAATTTTGTTGTTTTTTCTACGGCCAACTTACAAATTTGTTAGAAGGATTTTTCAAACTTATAACTCGTGTAATTACACTTTTTAATATTGATTATTTACTTTAAATAAATTTCAAAATTATTATTTGATGTTAGATATTATTTAATTTTTTTGACTTTTTCATATTTATTTTATTTAAATTAATCAAGTTATATATTCAAAGGAAATAAAATTTGCATTTTTCTTTAGAAGGGTAATGTGTTGTTCAATTTTTCATTTACGAAGGGTAAAACTTAACCTATCTCGTCAAATTAAAATATGGGGAGCCCTTCAAATTTGATCACTTCTCCCATTCTTGACCAAATCCTCCCAGCGGACGTGAACCCCATGGAATGAGCCGCAATTGATATGTTTTCAGGTCCGGAGAGGGTCCCCGCTATCGAGAGGTGTATGTCACACATTGCCATTCCGTCAGTCTCCCAAGGAAATTCCCTTGGTGAATGTGAAACCTCCGGAAGGCACCACATTTTATATATCCTTCGGGTCATCTATGGGATGAGGCAGTGTAAATGGACAATGATAAATGGTCATGGAATAAATGGAAAGTGAAACCGTAGTGTGTGTGTGTGTGTGTATATGTGTGTGTGTGTGTTGTATACACCGTAGAAGAGATAACTTTAACAAAAAGATTCAAAGAAGATACATTGATAAAGTAAGGAATATACGAGAATAAAAAACTCGTGGAGATGTATGAATATATATATATATATATATATATATATATATATTATGTATAATCTAGATGTATCTAAGATAGGAATACTAGTTATGATTCTCTGCAAGCGGAGGACTATTCTAGATGACATAAAAAAGCATAGTGGTTATGAGGATGAGGATGTTCAGGCTTTGTAATAACTTACAAAGGTGGAATCATAGATAAAGCAATGTGACATGACAGATATCGCAGATAAAGCAATGTAACATGACAAAAATAGGTCTCAAATAGACTGAGGACTCACCTATAGTAAGTGCTTCTAGGATGTAAACTGTAACGCAGTAGCCAGGTGCTGGAAAGACCTGGATTTATATGAAATTTTGTAAGAAAATTGCAATATGCCAATTCACTAAATCCTTTCTACTACTTCACAAATACACAAATTGGAAAATCACGGAGAACATCACCTCTATGTATATATCGGGAAAATTTTGAGAATGTTTTCTTGGCCAAATAAGGTTCGTAGATTTCTTGGTGAACAATTAATGTTTTCAAATCTCGGCGCATCAATTTCTTGAAAAACATTAATGTTTTCAAATCCAGATGCATTGATTTCTTAGTGAAACAATAATGTTTTCAAATCCCTGTGTGTCGATTTCTTGGCAAAAATTAATGTTTTCAAATCCATGTGCATTGATTTCTTAACGATACATTAATGTTTTCAAATCCGCAGTGCGACGATCATGTAGTAATTTAATATAAAATATACGTTGGGATTGGAAATTCCTTGGTGATTCAGATGGGAAAGATTACTGTTTATGGGATTTTTCGGTGAAACCTGGGTATTGTCGTTGCTTTAGTATTCACCAAAATCAAATTCCCCGAATTCTACTATTCACCAAACTACAGATATTTGCTGCTAAAAATTTCCTTGGCGTTCGACACATGTGACTATGTTTATGTGATGATGATGCTTGATGCTTATGATGATGAGGATATGTTTTATATTAATGATGGTGACAATCACATGTTTACTTTGGATTTGATTATGATGATGAATGTATATGCATGGATAGTATGTGATGTTGAGAAAATGAAATTTGAAAATAGATATGATTAATGATGGGTATTGGTAAGGGTAGGCAAGGTAATGTGATATCAGAGATGGGTAGTATAAACAATATTTACATAAAGAAAGATGTTCTTGTAATAAAACAAAGGAGAGATAGGAGATAGATGTGGAAAGGTTTAGAATAAAACATAACTTAATGATGACGACCCATGGGTAACAACGATGCTACGTTATATTGAGGAACACACGAGGAAAGGATGCCTCCAATTGCATTAGAGGTAAACAAGAGGGGGATCTAGATAGCACAAGGCACATGCGACCAAAACACATGTTAGCATATAACAAATGACAGTTAGTTACTCCAAAGATCATAAGGAAACATAAATGGAATGAAATCATAAACCTAATGTCGACACGAAAAATGGGTTTTTGATGTAACTTGTACATGACAAGAGGGTTCTCCATAAGTGGTGCTCCCTAAATCTATGCCCCAACTCTGGGAAGGGGAAAGAGAAAACTGATCAATGCAGGAAGTTTGCTGGAAGAAAGTTGATTAATGAAGGAGGTTTTCTTAGGATGCTGATAAAATGGAGGGATGATCAATGCGGGAAGCCTTCAATGCCATGATACAAAAGAGTATCCATCCTTTGAGTATATGGTATATTTTATACATGATAGCCATCCTTGAGGGATCAGTTTATTTATTTTGATTTATTTTGATTTTTTTAATTGAACAACTATCCTTTGAGGGAGCAGTCTATTTTTGATAACTTTGATTTTTATAGAAGCATCCATGAATTTTATTTTTACATGGGGGAGAGATGGGAATAGCTAGGTAGACCACTTAGGAGGGGATAATGGATGTACAAGTGACACCTTTAGGGCCCTTAGCATGGTTCCAAGAGGTAAATAAGAGGACAATGAACGTAATGATCGTGAAGTTCTCACCAAGAGGGAGAGCCTATCCATAAGGAAAATGCTATGGATAGAGTCGTGGTGCCCATATTTAAGGTCATGCCAAGGAAAGTAATGGTAGATGACATAGTTTCAAATCATTACAATAATAGATAGAATATTCTAAGGATATGACTAAGTTCTCATTGGTAGACATGCTAATAATAGAATGATCATAAGTGTAAGGCATTAAGTGGTTCCACTTCCGGTTTACCATCAAGGGAGTCCAAACGATAGGCTCTGACCCATACTTATGTGTGATAATGTATGGTCCAATCCAATTGGGGGAAAAATTTCCACGTTGGCTCCTTTCTAGAGTAGTAATGTTATGATTTTAGATGAGAGAAGGTACGAGCTATGTACCACCCTTAAGGAAATGCAAAGAAAATATGCATCTCTATGAGACAAATAAATGGCCACAAAAGTGGACTTAGGATGATACATGGGATGATATGATGAGAAGATATGGAAACTATGTGCTACCTTTCAAAAGCAAGGAAGAAAGAAAAATATGCATTCGAGACAAAGATGGCCACAAAGGTGGGCTTAGGATGAAAATATGGTTCCCCAAAAGAGGCACAAATATGGCCACAAAGGTGGACTTTGTATAAAAATATGGCACCCCAAAAGAGGCAAAAATATGGCCAAAAAGGTGGAATTTGATGAAAATATGGTGCCCCAAAAGAGGCACAAATATGGCCACAAATGTGGACTTAGGATGAGAATATGGTGTCCTTAAGAGAGGCACAAATATGGCCACAAAGGTGGACTTAGATGGATGGGAATATGGTGTCCAAAAAAGAGGCACACATATGGCCACAAAGGTGGACTTAAGATGAGAATATGGTGCCCATAAAAGAGGCACAAATATGGCCACAAAGGTGGACTTAGGATGATAGATAGATTGGATGAGGTAAATAAGACAATGTTAAGAATGAAGAAGAATTAATCCATGCAAAGATACTAATCCTAGAGTGAAGTCCCCCAACGTCAAGGGAGTTGTTGGGTGGATAAGAGGATGAATTGATTTGGATATGATGTGTGGATGAGGAAAATTATGTGAAAGAATGAGGGGAAGATGCTCCCCAATGAAGGATACTATATTACATTGGGAAACTGAGGCGTGGAGGAGTGAGTGGATGTTAAAAAAGATTGGATGGGGTTGTTAGAGGTAATGTCGATGATAACTTTGGATTTGGATTGGATAGATGGTTGGGGATCATAAGGGTGATTGGAAATAAAAATAGTATCAATGAACAAGGGAGGACCTCTTTAGGAGGAATGCCATGTGGGGGAGAGATGATAAGGGATGATGTGGATGGAGGAGGAGACTTAGAAAATTCGATGGATGGAGATGTAGAAATAGGAATTAGTTTGGTTGTGGTGGATGGAGAAGGAAGATCCTCCTAGATGTAGAGGTCATATTCCTCAATAAGGTCATGGATGATGGTTTGGAGGGCTTTACAATGCTCAGTGTCATGACCCGGGGTGCAGTGATAAGTGAAAATGAGATGGGGGTCAAACCATGATGGTTTCTTGCTATGTGGATTGAAAACTTTGATAGGAGGAAGAGTGATGGTGGAAATTTGAAACACATGTGAAAGGATCTTCATATGATTCAACCAAAGTGTTAGGAGATACCTTGTCTTTGTGAGAAGTCTTGGTCTTGGAAGAATAAGTGAATGCTTGAGATGATTTGGATGTCAAGAGTGGAGTTGGATTATTTTGAGGTTTTATGTCTTGGTTTTAGTTTTGGTGATGATTGATGTTCTAGAAGAAGAAGTGTTGGATGGTTTTGGCTTGGGTTGATTGGTGGGTTGAAGTGTTTTTGATAAAGGGGATGGCCATAGAAGAGATCAATGTGGTCCTAAGATAGATGATGAGGCATCAAATTGCTTGATATTAGGGGGAGGAATGTTAATTTTCTTGTGAGGACATGAAAGAGACCTTTGATGAAAATGTGCCAAGGGTTTTAGATTTTTCTTGTGAAGAGGCACCCTTGGGAGGGATGACCACAATCTCAACTGGAGGGTCTGAAGGTGGTGTTGTGGTTGATACAGGTGGAGGGAGTAGTTTTTGCATGATGAGGTATAAAGAAGGTGAAGATTGGTTTGATGTGGAAGTGTTTGATTGTGTAGATGAGATGGGAGGATCACTTGAAGTTACTGCAAGTTGAAGTTCTTTCCAAAATTCTTCAAATGATGAGAGTGATGTGGGAAAAGATGATGTAGATGTGGTCACCATAGTTGATGTGGTTGGTGTGGGTAAAAGTGTAGAAAGAGGAATTGGGATTGACTCTAAGGATGGTATGATAGGTAAGGGTAGAATGGATGTGGGTGAAGTGGTAGATACGACCAACTCGATGAAGTGGACGTGGTGAGTGATGAAGTAGATATAATAGATGATGAGGTAGATATAGGTATGGGATAGATGGTGGGTGTAGATGGGGGTATTGATGGAGAAAGAGGTGTTTGTATGATGTGATTGATGAGGTCTATGTGAGATGTGGATTGTGTAGATTTTGGATTGGTTAATGTGGGAGAAGTTGGTTTTGTAGAGGAGGCATGAATGCCCTTTGTGTTTGTCTTAGGTGGGGGTGGTTGTTTCATAAATGTTTCAAGGGTGTCATTGATATGTTTGCGAATGGAGAAGATGTGGCATGTGTGGTAGTAGGTATAGATGTGGAAATGGTAGATGTTGAAGGATTAAGTGTAGAATATTGGGATAAGATAGGTGATGGGGCCATGGGAAAAGATGTGGATATATGTGATGAAGATGTCATAAGTGAATTTATTGATGTGGTAGATATAGGGGTAGTTGGGAATTGATGGAGAGATGGGGAAAATTGGGATGTTTAGGGATGTAATTGATGTAGTGATAGGTGTGTTTGATGTAGATGTGAGATAAGGGTAGATGTAAGATAAGGGGTTAGATATGATAGATGTGGTTAATGTGGATGTGGTAAAGGTAGGAATCGATGTAGATGTAGGACAAGTGGTAGAAGTTAATGTGATAGGTGTGGTAATTGTGGATGTAGTTTATATGGGTGTGGGGGTAGATATTGAAGAATTCATAGGCACAATGTCTAAGGTGGGAGTGGATGATGAGGTAGATGAGATAGGTGAAGATGAAGATATTTGATGTATAGTATGAATTGCATGAGGATTAATTTTATAATGTGTGGAAGATGAAAATTGATTTTTGGGTGGTGAATTAGGAAAGGTTTGTTTGAAGATGTTAAGAGGTGGAGATTGCATTGGTTGGGGAATGTATGATGTTGGGAAGTAGGAACATAATAAGATGGTTGGGATTATATGGGGATACATGATTGTTGAGGACACAAGAAGTAGAAATATGAATGTAAGTAGGTTGGGATGGTTGGATAGGCATGCTAGTGATAATATCGGATGAGGTGAGAATGGTGTTGGTATGAGGTGGTGGGGGTCAGAATAAGATCCAAAAATTGAGTGGATTGATAGGATCGAGAGGTCGTGGGAGATATAAGAAATTAGAAGTCATACATGGGGCTAGAAGGAGGCCTGAGAGTCCCCGAAGGAGGGGAGATGGTGGTGTTGGGTGGTCTAGATGGGATGGGATGATGATATAAGAAAGGATTGGTCTCATCTACGGTAGTGGTTTGAAAAAGAGGTCCTTGATGAGGGAGATTTATGAACAAAGGTTGGGTGCCCATGGAAGAGGTAACCAAGGGCACAAATGAGACAACAGTCATGGTAGATGTTTGAGATGAGATGATAAAACTATTTGAGGAAAATTTTTGTTTCATTTCCTTGGCTACTGAATGAGTAACTATGGGCATGAAACAAAAACAAATCTTATACTAACTAGATCAAGCAAATCAGGCACACATTTTTTTTTTTTTATTTTAATTAAGAAAGTGTGAAAAATAAAAAAGGGTGGATAACAAAGGTTCCTATGAAGTGGAAATCTAGGGTTGGTTTCGGGTAGTTATGGTTAGGGAGTCCTCGATATACCTAAAGGTACATGAGGCCGAGTTTGTATAGGATTTCTAACGTGGCCGAAGAACATTGAGGGTTTTCTTTGGTGGGTGATGAAATCCCAATTGTCCACCTAGTAGGAAGATGTCTAGATGTGTAGATTGATGTGTGAATTTGGTTGTGTGTGATAGAATGTGATATGTAAGTGATTAACCCCTACTTAAGCTAGATGAACAAGAAAGGATGCAAAAGGTTCATTTTAAGCCAAATCTAAATTTGAAAGTTTGATGAGGAAAAACACAAAGAAAGGGAAAATGTGATGCAAAAAGGAGAAAATAAGAAAAAAAAGGAGAATACCTAGAGAACGATTTTCCTTTTTATCGATCTTTAAAGCAAGTGAAGAGCGATCCAATAAAATCAAAATCCCAACAAAAACAATAAAAAAAAACTTCTACCGCAATGTTAGTGGAAAATAAGAAAATGCAAAAGACTCACCTAAAAGGGTGGTCCTACCAGGTGTGCTCAGAATGTTGATCTAATTTTTCTTTCCTATTCAAGTTAATGGGCTAGTACTAAAGAAAATTAAATAACTCCAAAATGCAAGGGTTTAAGGTACCTTGATGTATGATGGATGCAAATGGTTGGGGAAAAAGTGGATGACCTCACTAAAAATATGAGATGCCAACAAGACAAGGATAAATAAAAATAAAATGGATTATATGGTATATGCGGGTGTTTCCCGATGAATTTGGTTCTAGAAGTGTTAAATTCCTTACGTGGATGTCAACCCATGTTTGATAAAAGATAATGAAATAAATGATAGATGATTGTATAGCATGTAGAAAATGATACAGAACAAAATTTGGAAATGACAAAAATAAATGAAAAGTAATGATCTGATCTAAATTAACACAAAGTCAAAATGTACTTGTTAGGTCGATGACACCTGAGTTGTGAGAGGAAGGTCGACGATGACCTGATCAAGTGGATTTGGACAATCAACATGAAATGTAGATTTTAATGGATCTGAATGAAAATAAGGTGATAAAAAATCCTGAGAACACTAGAAATAACCTGCAGATGGCGAGACCTAAGATAAAAAATAGAGAGGATGGCAGAAAATAGGGATTAGGATAGATTGGATGAAAAACAAGACTCAAGTCGATGGTGAATGTGATGGGTTAGTGGTGACTAGAGTGTAGATAGATTAATTTGGGGTGACAGAGAATTGGGATGGTAGATATGAGAACTTGAAAAAGTAACAGAATAGAAGCAAACACTTAGAGGGATCTGGAAACAGGAAGTATGATGACACAGATAGGCCCTGGAGTGCGTGACTAGGTGGCGGCGAAACCTAGAAAGTGTAAAACAATGCATAAGGTGGATGAGATGAATGAGAAATGTGTAAGTAGAATTACTGGAAGAACATGAAGAGGATGGAATTCCAACAATAGTTAACCTGCAAGATGTTAGATTCTAATAGATAATAACAATGATATCATATGATAACATGAAATAACACATAATGAAAATAAACCTCCCAAAGTATTTGTAAGTCATGAAAGAAAAACTTCAATGGAATCAAATAGGGTTGAAACAACTGTAAGGATGATCAGATTCGAAGATAAATTCACACAACACAAGAAAGCTTGGGTTGTGTCTCGTTTTGGAAGGGAGGGTGAAATCAGTCTTATAGGGTCCACGATGCAACCCGAATGGGTCAGTCACCTTGATTCATGGGAAACCATTCCTTAGAGTGGTGAATGATTGATTTATTTGAGATATGAGGATTTTAGGGATTGGGATAAGTTTTTAAAGCATGTAGGAAGGTAAGGGTTTCTAGGGAAGTGTTATGAGTAGGTAGGAGATAAAGATGGGTTAGATAAGAGCTAGAAAAAGCGTAGGGATGTGGATTTAGGTGGTTAGGGATAAAAACATCCTAAAAGAAAGAGAATTAAAGGTAATTAGATAATGGAGATTAATTAAGGTAATTAATGAAGATTAATTATGAATTAAAAGTGTTAGGCTAATAGATGGGAATTTAAATAAAGGAAATGAATTAAATTAAAATGGGTCTAGATAGGACCAAGGTGAAAGATGGGCACATGGGAAATCAAGGATATCGATACCAAATTTTGGTGTCTACAAGGTTAGGGTGTAAAGGTGAGTATGAATAAAAACTTAGCCATTTTAATCATCATTTTTCATATTTCTTACCTCCATTTCTATTGTACTACTATTATGCAACTAATTGTTTTAAAAAC
Organism: Taxus wallichiana var. yunnanensis; assembly: GCA_018340775.1. Lineage (NCBI taxonomy): Eukaryota > Viridiplantae > Streptophyta > Pinopsida > Cupressales > Taxaceae > Taxus > Taxus wallichiana. The sequence continues at coordinate 819,513,915 of CM031242.1, read as the reverse complement.
CCCATTGCCAAAACTAGTTTTTTGCTCATATCTCCCTCATTCTTACTCATTTTTCTATGAAAATTTTCCTATAGCTACTCATTTTGAATGCATTTAAGATGATATAAATCTCATGTTCATTGATGCTCTAAGTTTTTCACAACATCCCCTTGAATATTTTAGATAAAAAAATTCTTTTTAGATTTTGGAAGACTGGAGATAAAAAGACTTGAAAATTGAACCATGAAATCACATAACATAAACTAATCCAATGAAACAATTTTCAATTCAAATAGAACTTTCAAAATCCCCATTTATATTTTTAGTAAGTCAGCATCAGATGCCTTTCTAAAAATAGGAAGTCAGGTGACAAGAAGAAACAATTTTGAAACCTCGGTGCAATTTCTAGGTCTAGAATTCCAAAAATTGCCAAAATTAAAAATTGGAGAAATTGGCTATAAATAGAAAGTAAGGGTGAGGTATGAATTACTAAAAATACTAAGTACTCTATTTACATCCAAATTTGACCCACATATTCATCCTCTCCTTTCCTCACTATTTCTAGACACCATGAAGATCAAGTAAACCATAGTTGAGTCAATTTCCACTTTGGCTATCGAGTCAAAGACAATGATGTGGCACACATGGACTAGGATGGTCTAGAGGTTAGAATACTAAAGGAACCAATGATACCTATTGAGGAGAAATTTTTCACTAGAGGACTCTAATAAGTAGGAGGACATCCACTTCCCGTTTAGGGCACTGAGCTAGTCATATCTTGTGCAAGGCACTATGATCGACAACAAGAACTATCTCCGATGATGACAATTCTCTGATGGTAGTTATGACACCTAAAGGAATCCCACATTTCTTAAAAATTCCCACTCGGAAAAATATGGTAATCATCATTCAAGAATTTTCATCACAAGAATGGTCAAATACAGACTCCTACCTTCAAGGGATTACAATTGGCTCATGGCTCAAGTAGGGGAGAAAACCTTCTCGGATGCCAAAAACATTGTCATGGAGTGAATATCACGAGGCATATTTGGATGAAATTGTTCTCCTAAACAAAATAATGGGTGAAGAAAAAACTAGGGACTTCCATGAATGGATGGAAAATTTCATAGTGGTGATCACTGAAGGAAATCAAATGATTTATTGGGGTCAAATAATCAATGACAACATTCACAGGTAATTGGAGTTGTTCTTTATCACTAAGAGGTTCATTATGACCTCTTACTTGGTGTATGCCCTTGCATACAAAAGAACGTTCCAGGGAATCTCTTACCCAAAATGTATCTCAGAGGGCTTCTTCATTTGAAAAGTATTGGCAACTCACTTTCAAGGAGAGAAACTCACATTTCACAAGACTGAATCATGCATTCACTATGTACATTGTTCGGTTTCTAAAAGGAGATATTTAATGAATAATTTTTCCTCAAGAAGTGGATTTGATATAAAGGTATAGAAGATTATTCACACAATAATCCACTTTCACTAATCTTGGGGTGAGTGGATTTGACCTTGCTCCTCTCTCGGTTGCAGAGGTATCCAAGCCACAAAATCCTCATGATTAAGTTATGCCAAACTTGCCCAAGTTCATATCAAATGCAAAGTTATGAAGAAGAAGGGTGTTTATTTTCCCATCTCGTTGGGAATTTATTCATGTAAGATTTTGGATGATTCTTCAAGCATTGAGACCTCCATTACTGCCTTCAATATGCATTCATATGTGGCGAGGGCTAATTTTGATATCAGATCTGATCTGATTCCTTCATCCTTCCCACCTTGCATCATATTCCTCAAATTTAGGAATTTTTGGTCAATTGTGCTAATGATTTAGAGGTAGAAGGAGGGACTACATGAGAATAAAAATTGAGAAAAGGATCTCCTTCAAGTTTGAATGGTTTGATCAAAATGTTCTGATGATGAATCAATCTATTTGACTCTGAATTTGAAGCAGTGAAATATTCACCTACCTCTCTCACCCCATGACACATCAATAAATTAGCTGATATAAAGGAGAGGAAAATTTACATGATTCAAAGATTGAAGAAGTGGTATACGAAGAGAAGAGCATATTATATTGAAAGAGGAAACATGTGCACTTTACCTAGGTAATTTTCTCTCTCCTCATCTCACAAATTATCTCACAAATTATCCCATTAAAGAAATTGAGCCAGGTGAAATAAACCCTTCACACTCTCGAGAACATCCAGTAGATCCACTTGTTCCTACTAGAGGAGGTTAAACCATACCTTTCAATTCATGCTTTGGTTCCTTACCTTCCAAGGACCTTTGGGAAATTATTCTCCCATTAGTTTTAGAGATAAAGGATTTTGATTCTCTTTCTCTAGTAAGTTCAAATGTCTTTTCATCTGCCTCATAAAAATTGTCACCCATTTGGTCCCATACCATAACTTGGAGGTGTGAGGCACTAAAAGAAGATATTGCGGATTCAGAATGTTGTGAAGAAAGTACATCAAGAATTTTGGATGATATTGGCATTAACATGCAGGAGCTTGGAACTTCTTCTCTCAGTGAGAGTACTTCTTTGAAGGATCTCTAGGATTCATTTCAAGCACTGGTTCATGAAAGGATTGGTGATCACATTTCATTCTATGGTGAAACTTTGGAGTCCCTTACATAAATTAGAATTTCAATCTCTAACACCATGAGGAGTCATGAAAAATAGCACAAACAATGTTCAAATATCAATGCCACCCTTGAGACTTGGCTCAACATACTAAAGCATGTGAACATTCCATAATCTGAGAAAGTTTCATTTTCAGTTTCCCTATTAAACAAGATGGTCAAAGGAGAAAGCTTTATCATTGGAGATCTTCCATAGAGGCCAACATGAGTTGATATTTCTAGTAGAGGAGGAGTCTTCATCAAAAAGTTAGTCAACTCTCTTCTTCTTCTCCTTATTTATCCCTCTATCTTATCTCCCCCTTTCTAATTCTTTTTGCACATAATCATGATATTTTTTCGTATTCACTTAAGTGAATTTGTAATGTTGCATTGTAAAATTCCCTTTTAATTTATAAAAAGGGGACTTATTTTATTACTTCCTAGGAAGATGGAAAGTCACAAGTAGAATAGGAACATAAAGAGTCATGTGGGGGGTAGATAAAGAGATACAATGAAAAGATATAAATAAGGGTGGCCTCTTCACTTATAGAGGATGGTTATTGTTGTTCTCTAGCTCTCATATTCTCTCTAGAAGCAAGATAGTTGAATTCTTCCATTCCCTAGTCTCATGTTTTCTTCCCCATCTCAACTACACTCCATAAGCATGTACTTGTTGAATATAATGCAATGAAACTTTGATATTCTTGTGTTTTGTTCCTTGTTATATGTGAATGGTGTCTTCTATTTGAATTCATGGATGTATTTATGGTTTTTAGGAAATAAACTCGATTGTGTTATTAACTGTGTAAAACCCTCCTCTTCTTGCAATTTTTTTCATACCTTCCATCTCTTTCTCCCTAAAAGTAATTTTTTCTCCCTTATAACAATCTACAAGCACTTTGCCACAGGCATAGGGAAATACTTCTATGTGATCCCCAGTCAAAAGACCACCCCCAAGAAATTAGAATAGTGTTAATATTTCTTGTTTTCAATAAATGGAGGTGCCCCATTCAAGCAGAGGGACCTATTCCCACACACTCTTGGTGAGAGACCCAAAATTTTCCCACCTAACAAATTATTTCTCCAAGACACACACACACACACACATTGTATCTTGTTTTCCTTAATATTAATCTTTAGCTTTTTTTGTGTAGCTTTGTTTACATTCATGTAATGTTTTCTATTTTCATGACTTGGTATCAGAGCAGGTACATGTTGTCTAAATTTGAAAAAACATGTGTTTAGGAAGTTTAAGGGATCTTTAGGGAAGTCTGCAACAAAGAGAGATCCAAGAGAATGATCCACGAGGCACCCTCACTCTTAGTCTGCCCCTACCCCAAAAACCTGCACAAAATTTGGAAAAATTCATAATAAGCATTTTTGCATTCTATAAAATAGAGTATTCTAGTTTTTGTTTAAAAATATAGATTTTAAAAAATCAATGTTTTGATGCCACTTGGGTCTTTTATCTCTTGTAGAGCTCCCCTAGCTATAAGCTAGTTGGAGAGTTATTTGGGAAAGCTCATTCCATTAAGTGAGTTGCCCAGTCAAGTTACTACCAAAAGTAACCCGAGTCACCCCTAATATGAGTAGATCCCTCCCAACCGGATCCATCCTTGGTGATTCCTTGCAAAAGTCTCAATAGGATGAGTTTGATTAACTCTTGTAGTGAATTCTAGGTGTTCTGCCAAGATATTAGCGAACTCGGGTCTCTGTAGGTTTTTCACGACTAAGGCATGTCAAAATTTTCTACATGCCTACCTTTATTCAACATAGGTTCTTATTTCCATATCTAAGGTGTGCTCCTTTCCAACCCATCAACTTGACCATGAGCCAAGATCTAGCCTAAAAAGAACCTACAACATATTGAGCTCACAACTTGAGCTCCTAGTGAGATGCACCACCAAATCAATGGAGACTTGCACAAGTAGATGATGTTTGTCATTACATACGAACCCCATCACATTCAATAGACCATATCTTCCCTCTCCTTGAAATTACAACTCTCTTATTGAAGTGGGAGCCAAACAAATTTATCAAGTGAAGGATAAAGGAATGTATTTGTAAAAAAATCAAATCTAGCTCTAATTCCAAATTGGAGCACAAACATAAGTCAAATCACATTTTTTTAATCACCTTAACTTATGTCATACTTAAAATAATTCTCTACTCATCTAATCAGAAAATAAGATCTTTTCCAAAGTGGCTACTATGGCTTGGTAAAGTCATTTAGAACCAAAAGGTTGGGGGGTTGAATCTCGCCCACCCAACCTTTTTCAACCCTTTTTTGTTGTTAATCAACATAAAATGACCTCAACATATTACATTACATAAGGTAGCTCATTGCCTAAGTGGCTATAGATGTTAACCAAGTTACTACACAAGCGTTGAGGGTTCTACCCCCACCCATTTTTAATTTTGATCAATTTTCTAAAATTATTCTTTAAGGGAAAAATTTCTATAAATAGAGAAAAACCAAAAAGGGGGATTTTTTATTTCATTGAAAAAATAATCAAAATAATAAAAAAATTGTATGTGTTTTTTTCAAAACCTAATATTGTAAATATTAAAAAATTGAGGAAAAACATGTTGTTTGAGTTTAATGCAAAAAAATAATAATAAAAAAGATTCCCTTGGAGAGGGAGGAACATGAAAACCTCTTTTCACTCAATAAAATTCATCATGACCATCCTATTTATCCAAAAATTTCAAACAATTTTTTTGATAACTAGATTCTGAGCCTTACACATTAAAAATAGTTTAGGGAAATTTAGATGAATATTTTTTACATGAAAATTCTTGGAAACCTATAGAAGACCTTGAATTGTGATTTTTTGTAGTTTTGAAAAGGGGAAAGACAACAAAAATTGTTTTTCGTTTCTACAATATTTTTTACAATTTTCTACTATTTTTTATATTTTTATATTGCTAACAAAAATTACAATTATCAAATTTGGATATAAAAACACACACATAAGATAATTTGATCTCAATAATGTTCGGTATTAACAATGCATTTAGACCACACTTATAGGTAAAGTCGACATGCTTTGGTCTTCTGCATCCAATGCCTAATATAGCTACAATAATGATGTCTATGACATCATCCCTATAAATTGTTGGGGAGTAGTAAAGAAAAATCACTCATTATCATCCCTTCATTACTCATTCACCATGATCATTAGACATAAATTCTGAAATTGGAAACATTTAAGTATATTGGGACTTATCGCCCACATACAATTTTTTTATAAGCATGTGCAATTGATTAGATGGATCCTTCTCACATACTATTTATAAACCATGTACCACTTTACTCTCATGCACGTGTTAACATCTCTTTCACTTATTGTCAATTATATTAAAAGGGCAAGCTTCTTCCAATACAGCGAGTATGTTGGAAGGGTGTTTATATAGAGAGGTTTAATATATCAAAACAACAATATATAAAGAGAATATCTATGCATGGAGTGATAACAATGAATCCTTCACCTTGATATAGTTTGTACAAAATCATAATGACAAACAATGGTCCAAAATTATTTTGTCGATTCACAACACCTATGTGGAGATAATTATGCTACATGGAAAACAAAGCTCAAGAACTCTTTAGAATTTGAGGATATTTGGAACATGGTTGATGGTTTTGTCACAAAGAATCCAACAAACATTAATAAAAAATTCAAGTACAATAGATAAAACAAAAAATCAAATCTCAAATTCATGTTTGATGTAACAGACAAGGTCCAACATCACATCATAGATGAAAAAAGAACCAAACAATCTTAGGACAAACTAAACATACTATAAGAAGCACATAAATTAGAGTCCTCCATCTTGAAATCCAACATCACAACCTCAAACTCAAGTCCAACAAGATGATTAAATATTTCTTACGCCATGTTATAACATTAACGACTTCACTCCTCTCATTGGAGAACTCGTGGAAGATAAATATCTATATCAATTGTGTTGAGAGGATTTTTGTAATCCTAGTGAGTGTTTTCCACCACATTGAAGCTATTAGAAAACAAACAAACACTTGAGAAGTTGATCAACATGCTACAACAAGAATAATCCATTCACAATGAGGAAGATAATGATTACCATGCACTTGTCTCTAACTTCAAGGGAAAGAATAAACAAAAATTCTTCCATAATCAAGGTTGCAATCAACAATAAAATAAACATAAAAATAAAGGTCATCCAATACGAAATTTCATATTTTTGGAAAAGGGCATGAAATCAAGGATTGTTGGTAAAATGGTTTGACCCAAGCTCTTCAAGTAAGAACCCTAACCAACAACAATAGTCAAATGACCAATAAAATTATTATGGGATAAACAAAGGCAACTATAAGAATACACTACAACACCAAGGGAATATTGTTGATCAATAAGATGAAAACTATAATAGGGGTGTTTTATATAGTGAAAAATCAAATGATGAATCATCCTCATTGAACTCTTTTGGTATATTGACTTGGGAGCCACATGACATATGATAAAAAAAAGGACTAGTTTGTTAGCACAAATCCTTCATCTATCATGAATCATGTTTCTTTGGGTGAAGACACTCTATACCAAGTTACACTATTATATGATTTATGTATGTTCCATGACATACCAAGAATATTCTATTAGTAAATCAACTTCCAAACCATGATTTTAAGGTTGAATTTGATTCTATAAGTGGCAAGAAAGTGTGCCTACTAAGAGATAAAAAAAGAGAAAATCTCAAACAATCGTACATACATCTGACACAACTAAGATGTTTCAACTTGACTTTGTTCCGTTTTAAAAAATAAAGAACTCATTCTAAAGGATCAAAACTTTACAAAATTATGGCACCATAGTTATGGGAACATGAGTTTTGGATATCTTGTTTTACTCATCTAACATACTATGGTTAGATGATTTCCAAAAATCAAGAATCATATTGATCTTTGCAAAAGTTGTTTAGTAGGAAAAAAGCTAGATAACCATTCCCAAATAATCCAAATAAAAAGTTAAATTCCATTAGACATGGTTCATATACATATTTTTGGTAAAATGAATGAAACCTCCTATAGATGTTAATAATTTTAAGCTCTTTGTTGATGATTATTTATGTAAGATGTGGATATACTTGCTATAAACAAAAGACCAATCCTTTCAATCATTTAAGCAATTTATAACACTTTCTAAAACTTAAATTAGTTGAAAAATGAAGGTACTTTTCTCAGATTGAGGGAGGAATTCAAAATTATTTCATTCTTTGTATATTTGAAATAAAATTTTATTTATCATCAAATGACAACACCCTACAACCCACAATAGAATGGCGTTGTAGAGATACACAAAACCACACTATCATGGAAATGGTGTGTACTATGATAGAGGATATAGGTTTGGCAAGTACATACTAGGAAGAAGTGGTAAAAACAATAGTATACCTATTGAATATGGAACCAACATTTCTACTTGATAAAATTACTGTATATGAAGCATGATCAAATAATAAATCATTCGTAAAGCATCCACAATTTTTTGAAGAAAAAAATACATGCTAATATTTAAACAAGAAACGACCAAGTTGGAAAACAATTCCACACCTTACATCCTAATTGGGTATGATGAATATTTTATGGGATACATAGTTATGGATACAAAAATAATAAAGATCTACATAAGCAGGCATTTTGAGTTTGATGAGATAATTGGCTCTAGTTCATTCTCCATAAATTCAAATACAAAAAGTACAACAAACAAAATTGTGATCAATCTTGATGATGCAAAAATGTGACAATGATAATGGGATTGATGGTGCAATTCAAGGCTTACAACCTAAAAAAAATGTATGCCAAGGTGGTGTACAAATTTTATTTAAGATGGTAACAAAAAATTGTGCTCTTACTACATCTATTTAGGGACCAGGAACTCATAACTAAGAAAGAGAAGAAGTCAACATGGTCTTGATGAGAAGAGTTTTTGAAACTGATGAACCCACTAAGGTTCAAGAATTTTGAGAAGAACTAGAGTTAATACCTTGGAAAGAATCCATGGAGGATGAATATCAATCTCTAATAAAAAATAACAAAGGGCATCTTATAGATTTTCCACCTAGAAAGAAGACAATTTGTTGCAAATGGGTTTTCAAAACCAAATACAAGGTAGATGATAGTGTTGACAAACATAAAGAAAAACTCATCACAAAGGAATTTATTATAAGGAGACATATGGTCCCACAACTAAATTCAAGATAATCAATATTATATTTATATAGTTACAAAATTTGGATGGAAAGTCCACCAAATGGATGTAAAAAGTTATTTACTCAATGAAAATATCCAAGAAGAAGTATGCATGACAAAAACACAAGGTTTTATCACTCCAAATTACAAAAAAATGCATATAATTTTCAAGGCACTACATGATTTTAAATAACACCGTAACAATGTTACATCAAAATCGAGGAGCATCTCATTCAAAATGGAATTGAGAGAAATCCTTATAGTCCCAATCTATACCTCAAATAGCAAGGGGGGTGGTGATCGTAATATTATATGTTGATGATCTAGTAATCACCAACATTTTAGTGACTATGATTGATGTAAAAAAGGAAAAATTTAAAATATCATTTGACATGATAGATCTTGGGCTTCTCCACTATTATTTTGGATAGGAAGTATGAAAGTAAGAGAATCACTTGTCTGAGAGTCAAATGAAGTATGTTAAGAAAATTATTGGGAAATTCATAATGATGGATTGTAAACCTATCTCTACACCTATGGAGGTAAGGATTCATTTATCTAAATTAGATCCATCACCTTAATTGAATGCAACTCTATATCGTGAATTGATTGAGAGTCTCATTTACTCAACTTATACTAGGTCATATATCAACCATGCAATGAGGCTACCTTTCTAGATGCATGTAATATCTTAAAGAAAGTCACTAGAAAAAAGGGAAGAAAATAATGACATAAATAAAAGGAATGTTTTAATTTGGTCTAGAGTGTAAAAAGAATGACCAATTATTTTTATAGGATATACAAATTCAAACCGTGCTGGAAACATTGATAACATGAAGTTCACTTCTAGAAATATCTTCTCATTGTCTTCTTTCAGTCCTATATCAAGGAGAGAATGATATAAAGAAGCATAATGTTATTTCTCATTCTTTACTTTATATTAGGATATTTGATCTTATTAGACATGTATGGAGATTTAGGCGTATAGCGCCAATTTAGCTTGATTACTATGTTGTCATCTTATCTTATGATGTCATGGACACTAACTGATATGATGTTGTTTGGACCGTATTTATAATTGATGGATACTTAGTTTAGATTGCATGGTTGGATTTTATGGATGTATGTCACTTTATCGTTATGTCTAACTCATGGTGAATTGTGTATAATTATGCATGTTGTCACATTTTCGATTCCAGAATGAAGATATGCTAGTATAGAATTCATTGATTTCTTATTGAGTAGTTGATTCACATTTTATCGGACAAGTGCGTTTAATGTGTGCAATGAGTGTGCAGGTGACAGGTCACAGGAGAACGTGGGATTAGAAGCAGCTACACAATTTTGCACAAGCAGCCCATGGGGCTAAGTCCTAACCGTGTTTATTGTATGAGGCCTTAGTATTAGAGTTTATTGTTTTGGGCACCATGAGTGACCCTCATTTGTAATGTAATATGTCTTGTAATATTAATCTTGCTTAGGATGTTTAGTTTGCTTTGTAAACTTGATTTGGGGACTTAATGGCCCCACTTGCATTAAGTTTTGAGTTTGTATAATGATGTATTTAATTAAAAGGGGATTAGGGTCACATGTGAACCCTTGGGTGGGCCCCACATCCTCTACACTTGTGCCCAAATGTGCCAAACCCGAAATTGGGCTATTTTAGGCATTTTAAGTGACCCCTTTTTAGTTTGGGAGTTCACTTAGCATGAAAATGGGCCCTTGGACCCTACCTAATAGGTAGGGGGCTTAATTCAAGGCATAGAGGAGTTTCCCTCCCATTTTCCTCCTTTGGTCACATCCATGTAAGGTGGATGGGTATGTGTGTTTTGTTAAAAGTTGCACAAGTTTGTTTTGTTGTTCATTTTGAGTAATTTGGGAGAAGAGGGTTAAAAGCTATTTTATCCTTTCTCTCTTTTATTTTGAGAATATTTGACCTTGAGGGAAGAGAGGGGTGACACATGTCACCCCCTCATTTGTGAGGATTTTTGTTGGCTCCTCTTCAAATTCTCCCTCATGGGGAAAGAAGAGAACTTTTTTTTTGGGAGCTTTTGCTTGGAGGCTTGTGGATTTTGGAGCTAGAGCTTGCTTGGATAAAGAAGTGGAAAAGTTAGAAGTTGGAGAGATTTTGGAGGTAGGATCCTTGAGTTTTTTTTTGTGTTTTATTTCATGTTAGATATTAGTCTTGTTTGTTTAAAATGTGTGTGTTGCTACTTTGTGTTACCATTTGTTGTTATGTTTGTTGTTTTTTTTTTCCTCCATCCATCATATGGCATGATGGATTTTGGAGTTTGTGGGGAAGAGAGAGGGATTTTTCCCTCTCAATCCTCATGGCTTGATGGGAAAGCCATGTAGGATTTTAGTTACTCCCCTCAAATGGTTTGAGGTGGGGAAGGTGGTTCATATGGTTTGAACCCCTTCCCCATTCTTGGAGAGGAAACCCTTTTGGGTTTGAAAATCCTCCCAAGAAGGATTTTGGTGAATGGATGGAGAAATAAGGAGGGTTTGATGACTTTGGAGGAATAAGGAGGTTGTGGAGATTATTTTTTTATGTGCAACCAATGTTGGCTACACTCTTGACACTTGGAGATCTCTTTCTTCTCTTCCCCATTTTGGAGGTAGAATATGGTTTCTCCTCTTTTCCCTTATTTTGCAAAATTTGGTGTTTTTTCTTTGTGCATGGTCTTAGCTTGTATGTGAATATAATGTTGGATTGTTCTCCCTTACTCTTGTGCAAAGTTGTGGAAGTAGTCCTCTTTCCCATGGGCTTGGGGGAGGCTAGCATGCCTTCCAACCTTGGAAAGGCATGTAATGATGCCTAAAGGTTGGGTGGTTAAACAAGCCTTGTTCTCTTGGAGTTGGATTCTTGTAAAGTATTCGAGTTTGGAGCTCAAGTATAGAGATGGTTGGAGTTTGTGGCATTTTGGTCTCTCCTTGTCCTCTCAAATTTTTGTGAAGCATCACTTCTCATTGTATCTCTAAGAACATGGCTATGTGGAAACTTTCATTTCTTGTAAAATCCTCCATTTTTGTATTTGAAATTACTTGTAAACTTGAGTCATTTTTTTTGAGCAATCTCTCTTCAATCTCCTTAAAGAAGAAGCTTTAATGTGGTTTCTTGAGTGTTTTAATGTATTTTGGGTAAATATATTGATTTGTGAGCTTAAGCTCCTTGGAAATGAAGGCTTGTAAAAAAATAGTTATTTCTTTAATAAAAATTTTAAAACTTTTTTGAAGGAAAAAGAAATTGAGTTATTATGAAAATATTATGATTTCTTGTAATAATTTCTTCTTGTCAAATTTTTTGTAATATTATTATGGAAAAAAAATTTCCATTGTTGAAATACATCTCTTCTTGTAAATTTAAAAATTAAATGAATAGAATAAAATTTTTATTTTTACTCTCTTTCCTTGTTAAGGAAAAATAAAATGTTTATAATTTAGATGAAAAATATGTTGATCATACTTTGTTTTTTCATAAGTATTAAATAGTTTCTAAATAGTTTTAACTTAGATTTCTTTTGAAAAAAAATTTACTTATTACCTCCATATTCATAATCTATGATAAAATCCACTTTATTTATTATTTTTTTAAATTTGAACATTACTTATTCTTAGCTGATATTTATCAATTTATCTAAACTACAATATTATCCATTTTTACATTGAAAATTTTTTATATTTTACATATATGTTAAAATATAAATATATATTAAATTATATATATATATATATATATAAATATATAAATATTATATATATTATATAATATATATATATATATATATATATATATATATATATATATATCTTAAATAGGAAAATTTATATATATATAATTATAATATAAAATATATATATATATTATATATATATATAAATATAAATATATATATATATATATATATATATATATATATATATATATATATATATATATATATATATATATATATATATATATATATATATATATATATATATATATATATATATTTTATATAAATAAAAAAAAAAAAAAAAAATAAAAAAAATGGAAAAGTTTTTAAATTTAAAAAAAAAAAAAAGGTTTTGGGGGGTCCAAACCCCCCCACCTAACCCCCCCCCCCACCCACCACCCCCTTCCCCCCCCCCCTGCCTGGCCCCCCCCCCCCCTCCCCCCCCCCCCCCTCCCCCACACCCCTCCACCATTCCCCCCCCCCCCCCTCCCCCCCTCCCTCCCCCCTCCCCCTCCCACCCCCCCACCCCCTCCCCCCTCCCTCCTCCTGCCTCCCCCGCTCCACTCCCTCACCCCCCTCCTCTCCCCCCTTTGCCTCCCTTCCTCCCCAATCCATTCCTTCCCTCCACCACCTCCTCCCCATATCCATTACCACATGCAATCCCAAAAATAACCATGTAGCCTACTTTATTTCAAAAAAAAATGAAAAAAAATGTACATTTATCATTAATGGCATTTGATTTTGGTTTTAAAATTTCTTAAACTAAAATAAAATAATAATGATAATAAAAGGAAACTCCATGAATCAAGCCTCCATAGCTCCTCCTCCACTGCAAAAAAAAAAAAAAAAAAAAGAGAAAAAAATGGAAAGGAAAAAAAGAAAGATAAAGATGCATTAGGGAAACTTTAAGACTTTAGGGGCAAATTTCAAAATCAAAGGTCAAGATTTGATTTCATCCTAGGGCTCACATTTAACCCTACATTTCTTTTAAGTCATGATCATTTCATGGGAATGGTAAAATATATTTGTAAAGGGGGTGGCAAAAAAATAAAAAAAAGGGAAAATTAATAAATCTCAAAGGGTGTGTAGTAAATTTTAAGGTGACCTTAGTAAGCTCAATAGAATAAATAATTAATTTACTTTGGGAAAATGACTTATTTAATTTTGAGTAAATTTATAAATTGGTATAAAATAAATTATTAAGGGGATTATGGTTCAAAAAGCATATAATTTTAAGTAATCACATCAAAAAAAAAAAATTACCCAAAATTTTTAGTCATTCTTGGTGTGTTTTTCGGTGTCCCAGAGGTGGGGCATTACATTTGGTATCAGAGAAGAGGTTCGCACATGTGGACACTCTGGGTAATTAATTAACTAGTCAACTATATTTTAATAACATTAAAATAAATAAATAAAAATAATAAATAAAAATTAAAAAATTAAAAATTTTTTTCAATAACCATTATAATAATCGAATAATCCATCTCTTTTTCTCACCTCATTCACATAGGATGCACCCATGAGGTGACGATCGGTTAGGGGTTTGGGCGTAGTTCACCTATGCCCAAACCAATGAGGCACCCAAGTTAGGGCCTCAGATCTTAGAGGCTCTTTCAGTAGTTGATCGATGTTGTGTAGCAATGCCTTCCACCACCACAGGAGGGAGAGAGGAGGAGATTCCGTTAGGAGATGAGGAGCCGATAGGTGAGGATGTGCACTCAGAGCCACCAGAGCACGATACCCCGAGGTGGGAGAGGTCACGTAGCCCTTCCATTCACCATGAGAGGGTAGCCTCGTACCATCGTAGCCACTCACACAGTCTTGAGGGACCATTTGGGGATAGGTGACCCCACTCACCTGTTGGACTACATCACTAGGATCGGGATATAGGCAGTGTGATTAGAGACCTTCTTCACTTGCAGCCACCTACTTACACTGGCTCTATAGATGGATTTGGGGCTGAGTCATGGCTCCTTAGCTTGGATAGTTACTTTGGCTTGCACTCTTATGAGAGCAATGTCAAGGCTAGGTTTTCCATACACCTCCTCCGAGACACAGTAGGCATTTGGTGGAGGAATGAGGAGTGGAAGCTCCATTTGACTCGAGAGACAGTGACCTGGGAGTTGTTCGAGGAGTGATTTAGGGCTCGTTATATGTCAGAGCATTTCATGTAGAAGAGGATTGATGAGTTTCATGACTTACGACAGGGATCTGGCATAGTAGCATAGTATGAGAGAGTAGGTTCCTGGATCTTTACAAGTATGTGGACTACCTGCAAAGATGAAAAATTATAGGTAAACAAGTTTATTTGAGGCCGAATGTAGACATAGTAGGAGTAGTTAGGATGTTATCTCCTCCCACGCTTGAGAAGGCCATTGAGAAGGCCTACTTAGTTGAGGAGAATAGGACCAAGGCACAGGAGCACCGAGATAGAAACAAGAGCAAGTTTTAGGATAGGATTTAGGCCTTTCAGAGTCAGAGGTCATGGGGTACAACACCACCCCCTAGAGGAGGATTCTGGCCTCCACCTAGCAACTACGAGGGCTCCACCACATCCACACAGCAGACACAACATCATGGCCACCAACAGCAGAGGGCTAGATAGACTCAGAGCTTTTCAGAGAGGTGGTACTAGAGGAGGTTTTGGTGGAGCCAGGGATAGGAGATAGGGTACTCAAGTAGGTACACCAGCTCGCACACATGTGATCTACTGCTAGGGTTGGGCTGGTAGGATCAGTTCACCAGAGTATAGAGGGACCCCATCTCAGAGGGGTACAGGAGGATGTTTTATTTGTGGGTCTCCCTGATCACTATGTGCGTATGTGCCCACACAAACCCACTACCATGGATATAGAGAGCTCTAGATCCGAGTAGATGGTGGGTGATGTAGGATGCCCATCGTGTGTATATGAGTGGTTGACAACCACCAGTGAGCATCAGCCTGTTATTGAGAGATGACAGTACTATCAGGGGTATTTTGTCTTAGTATTTTTGATTAGGTGCTTAGATTCTTTTATATCTCCTTCTATAGTGGACCAGTGTGGGCTAGTGGTGGCTAGGAAACCAAGATAGTTGGTAGGTTGAGTTGGCCTCTGGGGCCAAACTCACCATGGACTCGTATGTGGAGAGTTGTGTACTTGATTTGGGAGTCTTCTCCACTACACTTGACCTCCGAGTTATTCCTCTAGGATCCTATCAGGTAGTTTTGGGTATGGATTGGCTCGAGGCTCATCGGGCTAAGGTAGATTGTAGAAATAAGGTCATTGAGTGTCAGGATGATCTTGGGAGTGTAGTTGTGATATCAGGATGTAGAGGCCTATCTCTTTGTGTATGATCTCAGCTAAGCAACTCAAGTGGAGCATGTAAAGGTTGTTAGTTTTTTCTATCACCATCAGTGATCGATCAGAGAGCACCCCAGAGCATTCACCCTTAGATGATCATGTAGTTTTGAGGGAGTATGCAGATGTGTTTCCAGGTGAGCTTCAAGGTTACCACCCCGCAGAGAGGTGGATTTCACCATTGATTTAGTGCCAGGATCTGCACCAGTTTCTAGGGCACCCTATCGGATGATGACTCCAGAGCTTCATGAGCTCAAGATTTAGTTAGAGGAGTTGTTGGAGAAGGGTCTCATTCGTCCTAGTGTATCTCCTTGGGGAGCACCAGTCATATTTGTGAAGAAGAAGGATGGTTCTCTAGACTTTGTGTTGACTTCAGGAAGCTCAACAAAGTCACAATAAAGAACCGTTATCCACTCCCCAGGATTGATGACTTGTTTGATCAAGATGCGGGGAGCTAGAGTGTTCTCCAAAATTGATCTCAAGTCAGGGTATCATCAGTTGCACATTTCAGATGCAGACATTCATAAGACAACTTTTTCACACACATGTTATGGGCATTATGAGTTCACAGTTGTTCCATTTGGTTTGACTAATGCCCAGCTATCTTCATGAGCCTCATGAATGGAGTATTTCAGGACCTTTCTGGATCGATTTGTCTTAGTGTTCCTAGATGATATATTGATATATTCTCATTCCGAGGAGGAACACGAGGAGCATTTGAGATAGGTACTATAGGTTTTGAGAGAGTAGAAGTTGTATGGGAACTTGGAAAAATGTAGCTTCTTTTAGACAGAGATTCAGTACTTGGGTCACATCATATCAGGAGAGGGTATCTCAAGTAGATCCCTCTAAGATATAAGCTATCATGGATTGGCCAACACCCACATCAGTCACTGAGGTGAGGAGTTTTATGGGTTTAGTCAGGTTACTACCACAGGTTTGTTTCAAGATTTCTCCAGGATTGCTCACCCTATTACTTCTCTTTAGAGAAAAGGGAAGAAGTTTGATTGGTCAGAAAAGTGTGAGTAGGACTTTTTAGTTGCTTAAGGAAAGGTTAACCACGGCACCCATCTTAGTAGTTCTAGACCCGACAGAGGATTTTGTTGTTTGCATTGATGCATCACTAGAGGGTTTGGGAGCCATTCTTATGTAGGAGCATTGGGTGATTTCCTTTGAGTCACGTAAGCTCAAAGACTATGAGCTTAACTATCCTACCCATGATTTAGAGCTTGTAGTCAGTTGTTCATGCGCTTGTGCGTTGGTGTCATTTCCTTTTGGGTAGACCTTTCATTTTGAGGACTGACCACCATAGTTTATAGCATATCTTCTCACAGCTGAACCTCAATGCTCGACAATGGTGTTGGATGGAGTTCCTATGTGAGTATGACATGGAGTACAAGTATATCAAAGGAAAGGAAAATGTCATTGTAGATGCACTTAGTAGATGATGACATGTACTTGCTTCATCTTTGACACTGCAGTCAGATTTGAGAGGTAGGATTCTTGAGCATCTTCTAGAGGACAAGTTTTATGAGGGCTAGATAGATGTTGGAGTCACAGGGTTCATTAGAGGGTAGATATTTAGGGTGCATTTTAGAGATAGATGGTTTACTTTGTTTCATAGGTGCATCTATGTGCCTAAGTCAGGTGATCTGCGTAGCTTCATCCTCACAGAGGCTCATCGAGCTCCATATGCGGCACATCCAGGAGTGAAGAAAATGCATGCTGATCTGAGGGAGTTATATTATTGGCTAGGTCTTTGATGAGACATAGCAGATTTTTTTGCATGATGCCTTGAGTGTCAGAGGGTCAAGGTAGAGCATTCTCATCCCATAGGACTCTTACATCCTCATGATATTCTAGAGTGGAAATGGGATGTGATCTCCATGGACTTCATAGTAGGACTCCCTATGTCTTCTTATCATCATGATGCCATTATGGTCACTATGGATAAGTTGACCAAGGTTGCACATTTCTTGCCAACCAAAGTCACCTATAATGCATAGGCCATCACCAAAGTATTTATGGAGGACATTGTTAGGATTGCATGGGATTCAAAGACCATCATCAATGATAGGGATACCATTTACACTTCAATTTTTTGGACTTCCTTTCAGGCCGCTCTTGGTACTCAGATTAATTTCAGCTCAACATATCATCTAGAGATAGATGGACAGAAAAGAGAGGGTTAATCAGGTATTGGAGGACATGTTGAGGATGTATGTGATGGACCAATAGAAGAAGTGGGAAGATTATCTTCATTTAGTTGAATTTTCATACAACAACAACTATCATAGTTCCATTGGTATGGCTCTTACTACAGGATTTGTATGGATGACCTTGCAGGACACCTCTGAGTTGGGATAGACTAGATGATAGGATTATTCTTGGACCAACTTACCTATAGGACTTAGAGCAATAGGTTGTTCTGATTAGACAATGTCTTGAGTAGGCTAGAGCATGCCAGAAGGTGTATGCAGACACCAAGAGGATTGATCGTCACTTCTCAGTGGGTGACAAAGTCTTCTTGAGAGTTCATCCTCATAAGAGCCCAATCCACTATGGAAAGGGTTCTAAGCTATCACCTCATTTTGTGGGGCCTTTTGATATTTTAGAGGTCATCGGTCTAGTTGCCTATCGCCTAGCTTTTGCCACCATGCCTTGCATGGGCCCATGATGTATTTCATGTTTTTGTACTACGTAGATATGTACCAGATGTTTCTCATGTTTTGGATTGGTCGGCATTATAGGTAGAGGATGGAGGGCAGTGGAGACTGGAGCCCATACGCATACTGGAGCACCGGAGGTTGGCCCTTTGGGGTCGAGACTTGGACCAGGTTAGAGTGTAGTGGGACAGATATGATGAGACAACAACTACCTGGGAGGATGCTACACCATTGAGGGCCAGATATCCCTATCTCTTTAGTGACTTCAGGAGGAAGTCTAATTTTAGTAGAGGGGGATGTAGTGCCCACATTTTTATAGCCTCAGTTATTTGTTGTTCTCTTTACTCATAGGCATGTTTTGTAGGGATTTGATATATTTTGGACATTATATTAGGATATTTGATCTTATTAGACATGTATGGAGATTTAGGCGTATAGCGCCAATTTAGCTTGATTACTATGTTGTCATCTTATCTTATGATGTCATGGATACTAACTGATATGATGTTGTTTGGACCATATTTATATTGATGGATACTTAGTTTAGTTGCATGTTTGGATTTTATGGATGTATGTCACTTTATCGTTATGTCTAACTCATGGTGAATTGTGTATAATTATGCATGTTGTCACATTTTCGATTCAGAATGATGATATGCTAGCATAGAATTCATTGATTTCTTATTGAGTAGTTGATTCACATTTTATCGGACATGTGTGTTTAATGTGTGCAATGAGTGTGCAGGTGACAGGTCACAGGAGAACGTGGGATTCAGGGCAGCTACACAATTTTACACAAGCAACCCCATGGGGCTAAGTCCTAACCGTGTTTATTGTATGAGGCCTTAGTATTAGAGTTTATTGTTTTGGGCACCATGAGTGACCCTCATTTGTAATGTAATATGTCTTGTAATATTAATCTTGCTTAGGATGTTTAGTTTGCTTTGTAAACTTGATTTGGGGACTTAATGGCCCCCACTTGCATTAAGTTTTGAGTTTGTATAATGATGTATTTAATTAAAAGGGATTAGGGTCACATGTGAACCCTTGGGTGGGCCCCACATCCTCTACACTTGTGCCCAAATGTGCCAAACCCGAAATTGGGCTATTTTAGGCATTTTTAGTGACCCCTTTTTAGTTTGGGAGTTCACTTAGCATGAAAATGGGCCCTTGGACCCTACCTAATAGGTAGGGGGCTTAATTCCAAGGCATAGAGGGAGTTTCCCTCCCATTTTCCTCCCTTTGGTCACATCCATGTAAGGTGGATGGGTATGTGTGTTTTGTTAAAAGTTGCACAAGTTTGTTTTGTTGTTCATTTTGAGTAATTTGGGAGAAGAGGGTTAAAAGCTATTTTATCCTTTCTCTCTTTTATTTTGAGAATCTTTGACCTTGAGGGAAGAGAGGGGTGACACATGTCACCCCCTCATTTGTGAGGATTTTTTTGGCTCCTCTTCAAATTCTCCCTCATGGGGAAAGAAGAGAACTTTTTTTTTGGGAGCTTTTGCTTGGAGGCTTGTGGATTTTGGAGCTAGAGCTTGCTTGGATAAAGAAGTGGAAAAGTTAGAAGTTGGAGAGATTTTGGAGGTAGGCTCCTTGAGTTTTTTTTTGTGTTTTATTTCATGTTAGATATTAGTCTTGTTTGTTTAAAATGTGTGTTGCTACTTGTGTGTTACCATTTGTTGTTATGTTTGTTGTTTTATTTTCCTCCATCCATCATATGGCATGATGGATTTTTGGAGTTTGTGGGGGAAGAGAGAGGGATTTTTCCCTCTCAATCCTCATGGCTTGATGGGAAAGCCATGTAGGATTTTTTTACTCCCCTCAAATGGTTTGAGGTGGGGAAGGTGGTTCATATGGTTTGAACCCCTTCCCCATTCTTGGAGAGGAAACCCTTTTGGGTTTGAAAATCCTCCCAAGAAGGATTTTGGTGAATGGATGGAGAAATAAGGAGGGTTTGATGACTTTGGAGGAATAAGGAGGTTGTGGAGATTATTGTTTATGTGCAACCAATGTTGGCTACACTTTGACACTTGGAGATCTCTTTCTTCTCTTCCCCATTACTCTTATATATTAATATGAGTATATATCTTACAATAGGAGGGATGGATATATATTGAAAATAAAATATGTCTTATCTTATATATTGCACTATAAAATAAATTAATAAATATATCGTATCAGATATATCTATATTAGAAGTTTGTACAAAAATATAATATATATAGTTATATATAAAATATATATATATATATATATATATATATATATATATATATATATACGTATTAAATCTTAAACATAGTATCAAAAAAAGAATAAAGAAATCAAAGTTTTTTTTTAATTTATTATTTTTGGTGGGCAAGATCCCAACCCGTATTAATAATTGACCGGATCTCCCACCACACCACCGCTCTCCCCATCCTCCCTTCCCTGTGCCTGCCATTCTCCCCAACCTTGCTCCACCATCCTCCATAGTCCCCACACCCCCCGTGCACATTCCCTCCCACTCCACACAGCGGTCCCATACCCATCACCCACGCTACCACTGCCCACCTGCGTAGCCATACCCCTCTGCGTGCCCACTCCCTTCCATCGATCCTCTTCCCATGAAGCCCCCTTCTCTTTCTTCAAGCAGGCCTAACCACCGTGAGCCCCGAATGCACGCACTCCCTCCTAATCCATGGCCACACAGAGAAAAATGTACATTTATCATTAATGGCCTATTGTTTTGGTTTTCATAAACAATACAATGAGGAAAATAGTCTTCCAAACCATGAATCAAGCCTCCATAGTTCCTCCTCCACCTACAAGAAGAAACAAAAATAAATAAAAAATGAGAGAACATGGTATGGAAAAGAAAAGAAAAGAGATAAAGATGCATTAGGGAAAACCTAGGGAAGATTTAAAATCAATGGTCAAGATGTGTTCCATCCTAGGGCTCTCATTCAACCCTACATTTCTTTTAAGTCATGATCATTTCATGGGAATGGGAAAATAATATTTATGGAGGGTGTGGCAAGCTAATAAATAAATAAAAATTAATAAATATTAAAAGGGGTGTAGTAACTTTTAAAGTGACCTTAGTAAGCTCAACAGGAATGAATAATTAGATTACTAGGGGCAAATGAGTTATTTAATTTTTGAGCTAATTTATAAATTGGTATAAAATAAATCTTAAGGGGATTATGGTTAAGCATATACATTAAGTAATCATTAATCAAAATAAAATTTTTCGTAAATTTTTAGGCACATTTGGGGCGTGTTTACGGTGTCCCAGGGCGGGGCGTCACACCATCAGATATAACCAGAAGGGTATTGCTTAGCAATTTTATTGTGAAATAATAAGCATTTTTTATTACTGATTACAATGGAAGGAAGTGTTTATGTATTTTGAGTACAAGGGCATAAATAGGCTTAAAAATTGAACTAAATCAGATCCTAAGAATATACCAAAATGTACAAAAAACTCAGAATCAGAATTAGTGTATAATTACCTTGAATTGGAAAGAGAAAGTGCTAGAATCAGAGTAAGGAAAAACTGAACCCAATTCTGCCAAATAGGTGACTATGTTGGTGATTCTGAATATGAGAACAAACAATGAACAACATCAGAGACAAACAATGTAAATTTGGTGATCTGGAACTTTTTTTGGGACATATTTAGATGGGTCAAGTTCATCCACCTAACTCATCTTGCACCACTGAACTCAACCTACAATTTCTATGTAGAATTTGAATTTGACTTGCATGTTTGTCCAAGTCTGCTCTGTAATAACCTTTCTCAGATTTTTGTAATGAGCGACTCTCCAGATATTGTCTCTCCTTAGAAAAACTCAAAGGAACATGAAAAAAAGCCCCGACTAGGCTAAACTATCCTTCAATGAAATTCCAATGAAACATTGCACTACACATCTATGAGAGGCAGGGATTACACATCTGTGTGAGGTAGGAATGATGTAGATGCATATCTACTTCCATTCGAGTGTAGCATTTTCCCTTCTCTCTCCATATGTCCTCAATAAATGCATCAAAAGAGTCCCTTCTTTTGACACAAGACACTTGGCAACATACAACTTTGTATTTGGATATGCTTCAAATCTAGTAGGAGGCCTTAGTCTGCTCTTGTAGACTTTGGAGTGTTATTGGATGTGTATAGCTAAAGTATTAATTTGTGTGTCTTTATGTCCTCCTTAGCTGTAAATGACCTCTAGGGGTATTGTTTATATTAAAATGGTATTGTTTATATTAATTGGATTTATCGCACATGCTGACCTTAAATTCAAATCTTGGGCGACCTCAGGAATGTTCCCAAATGGAAGGATGGCTGTTGGGAAGAAGGTGATAAATTCATATGGCAAACTTGTCCTTGCCAAAAACGGTGGGAGAAGTTTAGAATGTATGATCCCGAGTCTGTAGAGGTGTGTTGAGTGTCCTAGGCAAATTGGAAATGATCCTGAGAATGTATAAAAGGCAATTGCAGGTGACATAAATGATGTAGAGTTTATTGGAAGGGGCAAAAGGATGTAAAAAGAGACAAATGTGTGCTAAGGTACAAGTGTCTTAAGAGGTGTCAAAATTGATGTTGCCACATGCCTTGTATCAATATTAGGGTAATATAGGAAGATAATGTACTAGTATGGATATCTTAAATATATATATCTAAAAAACGTTGAGAGATATCAATCTCAAAGCCTTTATTTTGGACTTTTCACATATTGTAATTATTAATAAATTCATTTCTTTTTGACATATTTTCCATGACTAGTGACAAATGGTGTGAATCTAGATACACTAATGTGTGAGGCTTGATTAAAAAAATTGCATCAAAAAGGACTCCAAAACCCACCGTATCACCAAGATATCATGATTTTTCAATTGACATTCTTAAATATGGTCAAATGGATGTCAAAGGTTGGAATTAATAGCGAACACACTCACTACATTACAACCCACCCCCTTCAAGCATACCATTATAGAATGCTTCTCGATATTAAGGCTGGAATTAAAAGTGAACACACTCACTACATTATAGTCCTCTCCCTCCCCACGATGCCATTGAGAACTATGTTGTCTTTTTTGTGTGACCAAGTCAACAACAACTTGTGTTTATTTTGGACTGAAATTCTAAGTTATCAAAAGATTGGAACATGGATGGTTGAAAGAAATTCATGATTTTGGTTCTTTATTGGATCTGCAAATTATATAGCTTGTCATTGTTTGCCTTTTCTCTCTTAGAGCAACATAAACATCAGTTACCATGTTGTGTATCATTGGAAGCATTAAGGGTGTGAGATAAGCCCATAAAATACAATAGTAATCTAAACTTGTACATAAACACTTGGGGAAAACTCAAGTGGCATTACTTTAGAATAAGTTATTTAGTTGACACATGGATGTGCGTAGAATATAGCAGGCATACGGTGCGGGGTAATTTATTATTATGAAATAAAACTAACCATCAGGATCTTATGTGTTAGGGAACGTTGTAGAATGAATTGATTTCAAAGAAGATGGATA
Source organism: Taxus wallichiana var. yunnanensis (assembly GCA_018340775.1). Taxonomy (NCBI): domain Eukaryota; kingdom Viridiplantae; phylum Streptophyta; class Pinopsida; order Cupressales; family Taxaceae; genus Taxus; species Taxus wallichiana. The sequence goes on along the minus strand of CM031242.1, from coordinate 819,489,827 downwards.
TAGGAATTTGGATACTGCTGAATCTTGAGTAGGGATGATCTCTTGGTATGGCACTGGAAATTTGAAGTTTGAACTTGTATAATTTTAACATCTGTGAATAATATCATCAATGTTGTGAATGCTTTTAATGATTTGAACATATGGAAACTCCCCTTTGAAAAACTTTCTTTGGGAAGTTAGCAAAATAGCTTATATGCCAAGGGTATTAAAGCTAATCAAGTCAAGGGTATCATATGCCTCTTAGTCATCATTACCTGATCAAGCTTCCTCTCTACGTTAGAGAGCACACATTCAAGGAAGTTGAATCAATCAGTCACTAGACTCATACTCAGCGAAGTACTTTGGCAAGCTGATTTTTGACTTGGACTTAGAAGTTAGATTCCAACAAAAGCTCAGCCAAAACTTGGCAATTGAAAAAATAAAAATAAAATAAATATCATGTTTAGAATTTTTTTATAAAAATGTGAAACTAATTTCTATCTTCCCCAGATTTAGTTTCTTTGACATCATCAAATTTGTATTTAATTATGAGTCAGTTGCATATTTACTTTTTGGTTGAAAAATTCTCCTTGATTATCTCTTGTCAGAGATTTTGTCCTTGCCTTGTAAGGAAAGTTTTTGTGTAGGTGAATATTATTAAAGTCTCATGTTTTATTGTGTAATTTGCATAGAGAAAGAAAGGAGGAAAAATCAGATTTAGAGAGAAGAAAAGAGTGTGTGAGTCCAGACTCAAGTCTGGACTGGTTTTTTGAAAGAAAACTTCATTTCAAAGTTGTTGTTGTATGAATGAAGGTTTTGTGTGCAGTTGTAGCTGTTGTTCATTCTTGGAAAATATAAATGCATTGTTGAAGCAATTTGAAGCCTAGATCTGTGTTATTTGAAGCCAAGATTGTTGTTTTATTTTTTGTTATAAATTTCTGTAGTTTTCCTTTCTTTCCCTGTTCCAAATCTTTCATTAAAATTTGTTGCGTTTTATTCTCTATTGTTGTCTGTAGATTCTGTAGTTTAGTTTTGTAGATCCTCATATTCCCTTCATCTGGTATCAGAGCCAAGCTAAACCCTGCTTCTATTTTTTTTTCTGGGTTTTTAGTTTTTCATTTGGCAAGCCATTAATGGCTTCTACGTCTAGTGCATCACTGGTTAGTGTGAAAACTCCTATCTTCATAGGAAAAAATTATGAATATTGGTCTTTGACCATGAAAGCTTTGTTTCGGTCAAGACATTTGGGAAATGGTTGAAAATGGTTACCAGGAACCAATAGACCAGGCAACATATAATGCTCTTACACAAGCTCAAAAGGACACCTTGAAGGAACAAAGGAAGAAGGATGGGAAAGCACTATTTTATATCCATCAAGCAATGCATGAGAGCATACTCCCAAGAGTTGCAGCAGCAAAGCAAGCCAAGGAAGCATGGGACACACTCCATATTGCTTATCAAGGTATGGACAAGGTTAAAACTGCTAAGTTACTGACTCCTTAGAAGAGAATTTGAAAATTTGTTAATGAGAAACTCAGATTTGGTAGAGTCTTTCTTTACTCATGTTGTTGGTTTGATTAATCAAATCAAGTCCCATGGAGAGGTCATAGAGGATAGGAAGGTTGTTGAGAAGGTGCTTAGGAGTCTCCCTTCTAAATTTGATCATGTAGTTGTGGCTCTAGAGGAAACCAAAGATTTGAGTCAGTTTAGTGTTGATGAACTTCATGCCTCTCTTATCAATCATGAATATAGACTGAATAGATCAAATACTTCAGTTGAAAATGCATTTTCATCTCAGATATCTATAACTCATGGAAGAGGAAGGAGGAGTTTCAGTCCTAGAGGTAGAGGGAGAAGTTCTCCTAGAAGTGGATGTGGTAGCAGTCCTATAAATGTTGGTGGTAGAGTCAAAATCAGAATTTCAGTCACCCAAGTGGCCAAAGATTTGACAAGTCACACATTCAGTGTCACTATTGTAAGAAGTTTGGGCATTATGCTCATGAATGCAAGAAAAAACAATATGATCAAGTAGAAGCAAGGTCAAAATCAGCCAAGCAACACTCCCTCAGGAAGCATGTTCATTGCATGCACTAAGATTGTTGAAGCAATCCCTACAAACTCTCTAGTTGAGTGTAATGTTGTTCAAGAAAGCCCATGTGACATATGGTATTTAGATTTGGCTGCAATAATCACATGATAGAGGTAATAAAGATTTGTTTTCTAGCTTGGATGAATCAGTTCAAACTGATGTTACACTTGGTAACAACAAAAAAGTCATTATTTTGGGTAAAGGTACGGTTAATATTCTAACTAAAAAGGGGAGCTGAAATTTATGCCTGATGTATATTATGTTGCTGGTCTAAAACACAACTTGATGAGTATTGGACAGTTGATACAAAAGGGCTATAGAGTGTACATGGAAAACAATGAGTGTGTTATTTTGGACAAGCTTCCAAGCAATATGATTATTGCCAAGGTACAAATGACTATAAACCACATGTTTCCTTTAAAAATAAGGTGGCTATGAAAGAAAAAATAGCTCAAGTTGTTCATGAGACAAATAATGTAAATTTTGGAGTAGCTTTTAAGGTAGAAGATACAAAATCAGCAGTAGCCAAAGATAGCTATGGAAAATTTCAAGACAACTATGGAAATGTTCAAGATAAAAAATTTAGGCAGAAAAGTTAGCCAAAGATAGCTACGGAAATGTTCAAGACAACTCGGAAACTCTAAAGAAGAAAAGGATGGTTCTATAGAAACTCAAGCAACGTTTCAATCAGTAGTAAAGGATGAGTCTTGGCTATGGCATTTTAGATTTGGGCATTTATATTTTGGAGCACTGAAACTACTACATATGAAGAATATGGTGAAAGGTTTTCCATTAATTGAGAAACCGGAAAGAGTTTGTGAAGGATGTATTATGGGAAAACAACATAGAGAGTCATTTTCGGTTGGCCAGTCAAATAGAGCTACTAAACACCACTTGAGATTGTGCATTCAGATATTTGTGGGAAAATGCAAACACCATCTATAGGAGGATGCACTTATTTTCTTACTTTTATTGATGATTTCACAAGAAAAACTTGGGTTTATTTCTTAAAACACAAATATGATGCATTTCTTATTTCCAGTAGTTCAAGGCACTTGTGGAGAAGCAAAGCGGCTACTACATCAAGGTTCTAAGGATGGATAGAGGTGGTGAATTTATATCTAATGAGTTTCTAAATTTTTGTAGATCTCATGGCATACACAAGCAATTTACAACCCGCTATACACCTCAAAAAATGGTGTGGCGGAGAGGAAGAACCGAACAATTATGGAGATGGCTCGAAGCATGATGGCAGCCAAACATCTACCTAATGAATATTGGGTTGAGGCAAGTGGCAACTTTGTTTACATCATGAATAGGTGCCCAACAAAGAGTGTAAGGAACAAAGTTCCTCAAGAGGCTTGGACAAGAAGGAAACATAGTGTCTCTCATTTGAAGGTATTTGGATGCATTGCATATGCACATATTCAGATGAGTTGAGAAAGAAGTTAGATAATAAGGGACAAAAATGTATATTTGTTGGTTACTCAAGAGGAAACAAAAGCATATAAGTTGTTTGATCCTATCAATAGGAAAGTTATAATCAGCCGTGATGTTTAGTTTGTGGAGGATGAAGCATGGGATGGAAGCATAGAGAGGACTATCAAAATTGCAGCTGTTGTCCCTAATGATAATATGGCGGATGAAGTGTTTCCAACACCAAATATAACTCAAACAACAGCTCCTTCCAATCGGGATGGTACCACAAGTTGCAGCTCAAGCTACACCTTCATTCACACCAAGGAGATCTTCAAGGTTGTTGTCCACACCAACAAGGCAGCAAACTTCACAAGCATCTACACAACATCTACATCAATTGGTATCCTTGGAGCAACACCATCTAGCACTCCAAGTAGTTCTTCATCTCTCGGATCCAACTCTAGCAAGCATGATGCCACACGAAAAACAAGGAGTTTGAGTGAGTTGTATAATGTTGACACAACAAATTCATTTTCAACTTTTGCTTTATTTTCTCATATTGATGATCCATTAACATTTGAAGAGGTTGTGAGTAGTGATATATGGGCACAAGCCATGGATGAGGAGATTGAATCCATTGAGAAGAACCAAACATGGGAATTGGTTGATTTTCTGAAGGCAAAGATGTAATTAGTGTCAAATGGATTTATAAGACTAAACAAGATGTTGATGGAAATGTGCAAAAGCATAAAGCAAGGCTAGTTGCAAGGGGTTTTACACAACAGCCTGGTATAGACTTCAATGAGACATTTTCTCATGTTGCTCGATTGGATATAGTTAGGATTGTTTTAGCTATTGCTTGCCCACAACAAGTGACTGTATATCAAATGGATGTAAAGTCTACATTTTTAAATGGCTATTTAGAGGAGGAAGTGTATGTGGAACAACCACAAGGCTATGAGCTACCGGGTCATGAAGACAAGGTGTATAGGTTGAAGAAGGCACTCTATGGATTAAAGCAAGCTCCAAGAGCTTGGTACAACCGCATTGACTCCTATCTCATTCAAAATGGTTTCCAAAGAAGTGGTTGTGAACCAACATTGTACATCAAAGTCAACAAGCAAGGTAACATTTTAATTGTTTGCTTGTATGTGGATGATCTAATCTTTACCGGTGATCTAAACATAGATTCTTTCAAATCAGTAATGAAGAATGAATTTGAAATGACTGATTTGGGTCTTATGAGGTATTTCTTGGGGATTGAAGTCCATCAATCCAATGATGGTATATTTATTTCTCAATCTAAATATGCAAATGAAGTTTTGAAGAGATTTAATATGGAAAAGTGCAAGGTATCCCCAACACCGGTTATGATAGGGATGAAATTAAGAAAGGAAGATGATGGAGCATGTGTGGATTCTACATTGTTCAAGAGGCTGGTTGGAAGCCTTATGTACTTAACAGCCACAAGGCCGGATATTATGTATGGTGTAAGTCTGATTTCAAGGTTTATGGAGTCTCCAAAAGACTCACATTGGCAGGCCGGTAAGAGGATATTGAGGTATGTGAGTGGTACAAAGGATTTTGGTATATTGTATTCCACTTCAGATGATTTCAGTCTTGTTGGGTACACCGATAGTGATTGTGGGGGCAACATAGATGATAGAAAAAGTACTTTTGGGTATACTTTTCACTTTGGTACAGGTGTTGTGTCATGGGCATCGAAGAAACAACCCATTGTGACTCTTTCTTCAGCTGAAGCTGAGTATGTGGCAGCCACTAGTGTTGTGTGTCAAGTTGTTTGGATGTGAAGGATGTTGAAAGATTTGATGCATGATAAAAAGGAAGCCACTACAATATTTTGTGATAATAGTTCAGCCATAACATTATCTAAAAATCATGTGTTTCACAAGAGAACTAAGCATATTGATACGAGGTATCATTTTATCAGAGAGCTTGTAAGAAACAAAGAAATTTGTCTTGATTTTTGCAGGTCTGAAGATCAGTTGGCTGACATATTTACAAAACCATTGGCAAAAGAAACATTTGAGTATTTACGAAGTGGCTTAGGAGTTTGTGACTTTGCACAAGTTAGCAAGCTCCAAAAAAATGTCAGTTAGCTCCGGAAATGTTACAACAACTTTTGAACAAACTTGATTCAAACTTTTGATGATCTCCAGTTATTCATAATTAAGGGGGAGTGTTGGAAAATCAATTGGGCATTAAATGTGAAACTAATTTCTGTCTTCCCCAGATTTAGTTCTCTGACATCTCATAGATTTGTATTTAATTATGACAGCTGCATATTTACTTTTTGGTTGAAAATTCTCCTTGATTATCTCTCAAGAGATTTTGTCCTTGCCTTGTAAGGAAAGTTTTTGTGTAGGTGAATATTATTAATGTCTCATGTTTTATTGTGTAATTGCATATAGAAAGCAAGAGGAAAAATCAGATTTAGGAGAAGAAGAAAAGAGTGCGCAGTCCCAGCTCAAGTCTGGACTAGTTTTGATGAAAAGAAAACTTCATTGCAAGTTGTTGTTGTATGAATGAAGGTTTTGTGTGCAGCTGTAGTTGTTGTTCATTCTTGGAAAATATAAATGCTTTCTTTCCCTATTCCAAATCTTTCATTGTCTTACTTGTGAATATTGAAATGAGTAGGGTTCATATTAATTGCTTGTTAATTTCATTACGAATAATTAATGTGCCTTTTGTGTATCTTATGCCATGGGTAAATTAAAAAATTGCTTACTAGAAGCAAGAAGACAAACTGTGAAAATAAATTTTGAGGAGTGGGGTGGACAAATATTTAATATTTGATAGAAATGGAAACGTTGTTCATCTGAATGGCATACTACAGAATGCGGTTGATTGTATGTTTCAGGATGTGCATGCATACTGTGAACCCATGACAGTTGCATTGCCATAATGTGAAGGATATTGGTTTTTTTCTTTTGCTATGAATAATTACAATTTGTTTCATGTAATTTTAGTAATGTAGTGTTTTGTCCAATAAAGGTGTCTGTTTTTCTAGTTTTCATCTATAATTCTTTGTTGTGATTGCAAATAGAAGAGCCATAACTGTACTGACAATTGGAAGTAATCTAGATCTAGGAATATAGGTGGCATAATTATTTTTTGCCAAAGTCGTTAAGGTCGTGAGGCTAGATCTAATGTGCATAAATTGTTGGACATTGATTATAATGCTTTGTTCACCTATTCTTTTGTTGACCTTCAAATGTCATCATTGAATACCTTAGCATTGAATTTCATCATTCCACACATTGATGTATATCTTAATTTTAAAATACGAGCCTTGAGAAATTTTGGGTGAACGTGTTCATGAATTAAGTGAATTGAATAAAATAGTGCATTTAAGACTTAAAAGGAAGAATCAATAGTTTGTGTATAGAAAGATTCATTAGTAATTTTGTTCAAGTCTTTGCTCAAAACAGACATGAATAGGGAGACAAAACTTTGTTATTCAACATACATTTATACATTTGCATAAATGTATATAGTATGGTGCTTAGTCTAACATGTCTAAAAATCCTAATAAAACAAAACAGCCCAAGAGAAACACCAGACACATCAAACACCAAAATTATGCGGTGTAAACTCCTTGCCATAGGAGAAAAAATGAGTGATAATCTGATCCAACATGGGTGTAGAGGTCAATAAGAATTTGGCAACACCGGTCTCTAAGTGCCTCTTACACAGATGATCTTTTTATGACTTCTTCAATTGGGATACCCCAAATCTATTTTCTTCTATACACACTTCCACAAACCTTGTTATTATGGCTTCATTTCAATTGCCAGGCATGGTAATTGAATACACATATCTTTCTCTTCCATTTCAATAGTTGAGATGGTAATTGAATACATATTTTTTGCTCTTTGATTTCGGTAGGTGAGAATTCTCCTCAGAATTTTGTGATCTTGTTGTCTATTATGTCATTGGGTGTTTTTAATTGTCATTTATCGTTACTTAAAAAAATTTCGTCTTTTTCTTAACCTTAAAGTTCTTCTGTAGAAAAAAGCATGCTCAATGGCAATGCCACGCGGGTGATTTGAAACTGTTTGTGCTTATTACATCAATAAATATTTCTTAATGAAAATTCCATGAGGTTGGCTTGAAATTTGATGTGCCTACTACATCAATAAACTTCTTGTGATCGATACCATTCACCAAGCCCGAATCAAGAGTGTCACATTAACTAATTTCAAACATTGAAAATTGTCTTATGCTTGCATAATTAGGCTTCCTTATTTGGTCTAGGTGGAAAAGCCAGATGTAATTTGCAATATTGATCAGAATTTTAAAATGGTATCAATTGTGATAAGCTGACATAAGAGTGGCAGTTAATTAGTTTGTCCTGAAAATCATGCACTATTAAAAAATTGCTATCACAACAATCACTTATTTATATCTTGCTAATTAAGAGTAGGCCCTTAGTAGGATGGTGTAAGGGATGATATAAAAGATCTTACCATCGTCCCTTGATTGAACATATGAAGATTTTCTACTTCTATTTTCTAAGGAGAGTGCAATTCACATATGAGACATTATAGTGTTTTAGGTCACTCAAAACATAGATGAGAGCCTCTTTTTGAGAGAAATTCAATCAGATAATAAGATTTCAGGGTTCATCGAGGCATGAAGACACTATCATTTCACTTGTAGAGGCACTTTGAAAACTTAGGGAGCTCAAAACATTACATGTAGGTCATTATAGTAGAGTCCAAAACACATTTTCAATGAAAAATGGCTCATACGGGCTTTTAAGTGCAAATTATGGGCTCAATTGTTCTAATAGTATTCTCAATCTAAATTTATATTCAAGAGCTTTATGATGAGATTAAGAACATTGAAATCTACATCTCTCTTCTAGAGCTTTCAGATGAGATTAAGAACATTGAATGAAAGTCTGCAATAAAGGATATGGCCCTTAGAGGATTTTATGAGCTGCTTTTGTTTAAATGGATCTTAGGAACTGACACCTACTTAATTGTTATTGAAAGTGATATGTGGGCCAATATCATGCTCTTGTGGTCCCAATATTCCCATTAATTCTTCTTGGGTCATGTGTCTCCCTATTCTGGATTGTGCCAAGTAGCATATTTGGATGCTCTTTTTATGGTGTGGTCCCCGTCTTGTTTGAGAACTTCCTGTGGTTCCCACATTTTATAGCCTCAGTCACTTGTTGTTCCTTTTACTCATAGACATGTTTCGGCAGGGATTTGATATATTTTGGACATTACATTAGGGGATTTGATCTTATTAGACATGTATGGAGATTTAGGCGTATAACGCCAATTTAGCTTGATTACTATGTTGTCACATTATCTTATGATGTCATGGATACTAATTGATATGATGTTGTTTTGGACCATAATTATATTGATGGATACTTAGTTAGTTGCATGTTTGGATTCTATGGATATATGTCACTTTATCATTATGTCTAACTTATGGTGAATTGTGTATAATTGTGCACGTTGTCACATTTTTGATTCCAGAAAGATGATATGCTAGTTTAGAATTCATTGATATCTTATTTAGTAGTTGATTTACATTTTATCAGACAGGTGCATTTAATGTGTGCAATGAGTGTGCAGGTGATAGGTCACAGGAGAACGTGGGATTCAGGCCAGCTACACAATCTTGTACAAAAACCCAACGGGGCTAAGTCCTAGCCATGTTTATTATATGAGGCCTTAGTATTAGAGTTTATTGTTTTGGGCACCATGAGTGACCCTCATTTGTAATGTAATATGTCTTGTAATATTAATCTTTCTTAGGGTGTTTAGTTGTGTTGTAAACTTGTTTTGGGGAATTAATGGCCCCACTTACATTAAGTTTTGAGTTTGTTTAATGATGTAATTAATCAAAAGGGATTAGGGTCACATGTGAACCCTTGGGTGGGCCCCACACCCTCTACCCTTGTGCCCAAGTGTGCCAAACCCGAAATTGGGCTATTTTAGGCATTTTAGGGACCCCTTTTTAGTTTGGGAGTTCACTTAGCATGAAAATGGGCCCTTGGACCCTAACTAATAGGTAGGGGGCTTATTTTCAAGGCTTAGAGGAAGTTTCCCTTCCATTTTACCTTCCTTTGGTCACATCCATGTAAGGTGGATGGGGATGTGTGTTTTGTTAAAAGTTGCACAAGTTTGTTTTGGTTATCATTTTGGGTTATTTGGGAGAAGAGGGTTAAAAGCTATTTTATCCTTTCTCTTTTATTTTGAGAATCTTTGACCTTGAGGGAAGAGAGGGGTGACACATGTCAGCCCCTCATTTGTGAGGATTTTTGTTGGCTCCTCTTCAAATTCTCCATCATGGGGAAAGAAGAGAACTTTTTTTGGGAGCTTTTGCTTGGAGGCTTGTGGATTTTGGAGCTAGAGCTTGCTTGGGTCAAGAAGTGGAAAAGTTAGAAGTTGGAGAGCTTTTGGAGGTAGGCTCCTTGAGCTCATTTGTGTGTTTTATATCATGTTAGATATTAGTCTTGGTTATTTAAAATGTGTGTTGTTGCATGTTGATTTTAATTGTTGTTTTACTTTATTTTGCTCCATCCATCATATGACATGATGGAGTTTTGGAGTTTGTGGGGGAAGAGAGAGGGATTTTTCCCTCTCAATCCTCATGGCTTGATGGGAAAGCCTTGTAGGATTTTAGTTACTCCCCTCAAATGCTTTGAGGTGGGGAAGGTGGTTTATATGGCTTGAACCTCCTTCTGCATTCTTGGAGAGGAAACCCCTTTGGGGTTTGAAAATCCTTCCAAGAAGGATTTGGTGAAAGGATGGAGAAATAAGGAGGATTTGAATGACTTTGGAGGAATAAGGAGGGTGTGGAGTTCTTGGTTTTGTGCAACCAATGTTGGTTTCCACTTTTGGCATTTGGAGAACTCCTTTCTTCTCTTCCCCATTTTAGAGGTAGAACATGGTTTCTCCTCTTTTTCATCTTTGCAAAATTGATGTCTTGTTTTGATATTTGTCTTGTCTTTATGTGAATGTAATGTTGGTTGTTCTCCCTTACTCTTGTGTAAAGTTGTGGATAGTAGTCCTCTTTCCCATGGGCTTGGGGGAGGCTAGCATGCCTTCCAACCTTGGAAAGGCATGTGATGATGCCTAAAGGTTGGGTGGTTAAACAAGCTCTTATTTCTCCTTGTGTTGATGGCTATGTGAAGAACAAGACTTGGAGCCTAAAGCTTGAAGATGGTTGGAGTTTATGGCATTTTGGTCTCTCCTTGTTCTCTCAAATTTTTGTGAAACATCACTCTCATTTTATCTCTAAGAACATGGCCATGTGGAAGCCTTATTTTATTGTGAATTCTCCATTTGTAAATGGTATTACTTGCAGATTTTAGTCATGTTTACTTGAGCAAATCTCTTTTCAACATTGCAAAGAAGCTTGTAATAGGAGTTTTTTTAGTTGATATGTATTTTGGAAATATATTGCATATTGAATGTAAACATCTTGGAAATGAAATATTGTAATATATGTTTCCCTTAAAAATGAAATTGATTTGAAGAACTTTTTTTGAGAAGAAATTTTATAGATTGGAATTATGTTTAAAAAAATGATATCTTTTTGTTGGAAATCCTTCTTGATAAAATTTTGAAACATTTTCTTAGCATTACATTTAAAAATAAGGTTAGTATAATATGGAGTTTTAGGATTAATCTTGTATGGAAATATTACCCTTCTTTCATTTGTTCCCTTCCATGTGAAATTTAATGAGTTGTTCTTATTAGGAAATCATATTTGAATAGGTAATCTTCTTTGAAATTTTTTAAGACATAAGTCTCTTTTCTTATTTGAAATACTTTGTTACATTTCTTTTATCTCAAAATATGTAAATCATTTTAACATAAATAGTTATTGAAAATCTTTAAGTTCCTCACTTCACTAAGTTAACAAATTAAGATCTGTTATTTTATAAGTTGAAATAATCATTCTTTATCATTGTGTATAAAAGAATCATATTAAGAATATATCTAATATAGTTTTATTTTATAATGTAACTATATTATATTTAAGCATAGTCATATTTTTTTTTTATATTAATATAAGTATTTATGGCAGATTTATATATTAGAATATACTATGAAACATTACGTATATATATAATAAAACATAGTATATAAAAAAAATTTTAATAATACCAAAAAAAAAGAAAAAAGGAAACATTGTGTTCAACCCAAGAATGGGGACTATTTTTTTAGTTTTTGTTTTGCAAAATGTTGTGGGGAGGGATCGAACCCTCCCCAACCCTGCACACAAACCCGCGCCACCTCCCACACTGTTGACCTCCATTTCCTCCACCGTTTCCCTCTCCCCCCACACGCCCTCTTTGCGACTCCTCTCTGCCCACACTTGCCATTGTCCACCGCCACCACCCCCACACCATCGCTGCTCCCCACAGACCCTTCCCCTTCCTCCTCCCCATGTTACCCCCTCCACGCTGTCCTCCCCGACGTAGCTTGTCCCTCCTCCCACGTGGCCACTCTCCCCATTCCCTATATTGTCCCCTTCCCATGCCGCCACCGCCACTCCACACGCACAACCCTCCCTTCCTCCAAAATCCATGGCTAAACCTCCTCCAAACCGCCACCGCTTCCACCCCCATTCCGCCGCCTCTTTCATGAAAGAAAATGAAAAAAAAAATGTAGCCACACCAGGTGATTAAAAATATATACATCTCTATAGTAGTTTTGTGTTTGGGTTTTCACAAACAAAAACAATAAGGATAGAACTAGCTTCCATAGCTCCTCCACCTACAAGAAGAAATAAAATGAAAACCAAAAGAAGAGAAAAGAAAACATAGAGAAATTTAGGGCAACTTTAGGTTAAATTGAAATCAAGGGCCAAGATTAAATTTGATCCAAGGGCCCATAGTCAACCCTACACATTTTAAGTCATGGACACTTTATGGGTATGGGAGGGAAAATTATAAAGGAGTGGCAAATTAATAAATAAAGGGGAAAATAATAAACTTAAAAAGGATGTGTGTAATTATTCTGGAACCATAGTAACCCTAAAATAGAAGTAAATTGTTAGTTTCGAGTTGGGTCTAGTAAATATTTTACTCGGGTAAATTATATTAAAATCAATTAATTATTAACGGGGATAGGTGAAGCAAACATTGATATTATTTTTAGTTCACTTCAAAAAAAAAAAAATTCCACAAATTTTTAGTCTCGCTTCAGCGTGTTTTTGGTGTCCTGAGGTGGGGCACTACACTTCCTTTCAAACCAATGTGAGATAATGACACATGACAGGGTTCATTTTAAGAGACCTCTTAGAAATCAGAGGTGGAAAATACTTGGTGAATATCCTCGGAACTAGTTTCATGGGAAGGCAAATTTTTTGGGGGTCTGACAAAAATTTTTTTGCTTGATTTTTAAGTGGTGGGACAGAAGGTTGCAGACAGCGCATGATAGATATTTTCTGACACACGTCAACAAATCTTTGTTGCGCATCATCATAGCCTCGCCATCTGGTCATGCAACAAAAAAATCTCCATGTCGTGCATGAAAAAACTCTCTGTCACACATCTAATTCCTCCGCACTCTGTCGTAGCGTCAACAAACTCTCCTGTCATGCGCGTAAAAATACTCTCCCAATCACGCATCAACAAACTCTTTTCGCACATCTTGATAGGAATGTTGTAAAAAGTAAATATTTGTCGTAAGTGGTCGGTAATGTTAAAATGTCAAAGTTTGGGTAATTAGAGAAGTAGGGTCTACATGATTAGGAATTAGAAATATTATATTGGTAATAAGGACAAGGAGTGAGGTCATAAATATTTTGTGTATTTTATTTGTAAAAAGTCTAAAAATGTGGAACCCATGTAAAATGATAAGGTTTATCTTATCTTAAGAGATAAGCTTACATGTACAGATAAGAGTTAAGGTATGGAATATGATTCGTCAGAGTGGATTTCTTATCCTATCTTAGAGATAGGATGGATAAGCCTGGAAGTTCTATAAATAGAGAGGCCACCCCCCTCATTTAGCATAGAAAGAAGTAGTGAGAAATATTGTAGGAAGTGTGCGAAGGAAGCCATCAGTTTAAAGGTGTGTTGAAGAAGCCATTAAGAGGTGTAATTGTAAAGTTTCTCCCATAGTCTTGTTGAAGTACCTCATGGGTGAGATTGTAACAATTTCATGTTAATATTATAATTTACTTTGATATTTCAGATTTGTCATCATTAGTCTTATCATAGTCGATGGTATTCTTGTGTTATGTTGTTGTTTTGTTTCAGATTACATCCACCAAACTAAAGGTTGTGCATTAGTAAATAATCATAGCACGAGGAGTTCGGTGAAGAATTATCATAGTGCGGATTGGTGATGACATTTTGGTTCCGTTGCGGGACCATTCCTCGTTAGTGGATTTTACGGAGAGATATTCCCACTTAGTCAAAAATCAATTGGAGGGTAACCTTGTTTTTTTTTTGTGCGTAGTATGCATAGTAGTTCCATGGTAAAGTCATTTTTAGTGAATAGTAGTTACCATGATAAAGTCATTTTTTTGTGAATAGTATTTATCACGAGTAAAGTCACTTTTTACCGTGAATAGTATTTACATGATAACTTCACTTTTTTAGTGAATAGTGTTTACCACGGTAAAGTTTTTTCCATGATAAGTCAAGTTTTACCATAGTTTACCGTGGTCATTTCTTTTACCATTGTAGAAAGGTGTAAAGTCACTTTCTAGTATAGTGATTCCAATTATTTGTGCACATAAGTCTTGTTGATTGTACTTGTGGGTTGGTATTTCACGGTGGTTACTTTTGAAAATGGGAAAGATTCTATTTTTCAGCTCAATCTAATGAAGATGCTTCTTCTTTCATTCAAGAGTTTAAAGCGATCTTGTATTTGTAATGGCCTTATAAGAGGAACAATGGACTGAATTTTTCCTACCTTTTTGGATGGTTGACACTTAGGTGGTTTGAAACACTAGGTGATAATGTGAAAAATTCATGGGATTTATTAAGCGAAAGTTTTCTTGAAGAATTTGGTGAACAAACGAAATATGCGAGATCTCATGATCGAGATCACAAAGCTATCCCAAGGAGAGAAGGAGAAGATAAGGGATTATCATGCTCGTGTTCTAGAGCTAAGGAGGAAGCTCGATGCCGGATCCGGAAGGAAGGACTAGCGGATGGGTTGATGAATGGCGTGGATAATCTCCTCTGTAAGCACTTCATTCTTGGGATGAAGCCGAGAGATCGAGACAACGAGTGAAGTATGACCGCCCAGACTACCATTGAACAAGCAAAGGAGATTGCAAGAAGGCAAGAAGAAAGCATGGAAGAGGAGCCCAAAGAAATTGTTGCTAAAGTAGAGCCTACACCGGCACCTTTGGTCAGAATCCTGACCACTCCGGTGAGCACAAATATTTCTCCTAGTACATCTCACTGAGTATGAAGATCTGCTCAAAAAGATGGGTCGATTAACTATTAATCTTCTTGAGGAAAGGAATTTAGTTCTCGGGGAGGAGATAGAGGTCAAAAGAAATATTTACGAAGTTGTTTGTTATGGTTGTTATAAAAAGGGTCATTATAAGTATAATTGTCAGATAGAGCTTCTACATCAGTAAAGGAGATAATGATAAAGGAAAAGCACTGTGAATTCTCTTGATGTAGTAGATAAGAGTAGAAATAATGAAGTAGATGTGTTTGTAACAAAAAGAAAGAAAGAAAAAGATAATCAAGATGGAAATGATCTAAGAAGATGAAAGGAGAAACTAGTAAGAAACATAGGAGAAGAAAGTTGGGTGTGCGGGATTTTACGATTTCACGGGGGCAAGGACCATACTCCATCTTGGAAGATCTGTCCAAAGGCTGCAAATATTACATATGGTCAACTCTTGGCTATGTCTTCGAGAAGAGGCGGGAGTTGCGAGGTGGACTCAATGCTCGAAGAAGGAAGGAGGTTGAGGTCCCCTGTTTTGGAGAGGAGAGGCGGATCCCTATGCTCCAAGTGAGGTATTATGTAATGGTATTTCAATTCATGATGTCTTAGTTGATGGAGAGTGCTGCGATTAATGTAATGGCGAGTCTGTAATGAATATGTTGGGTTTAAAAATTGATCGCCCTTGACACTTATGTTAAGGTCATTAAATAAAGGAAAAACTAAACGAGAAGGTGTAGTTTCAAATGTGGCAATATACATTATGGGTGTTGTATGTGTGGTAGACTTTCGAGGTGATGAAAAATGAGTGCTTATTGCGTACCCAATCTCTTTGGGAAGACCATGGCTAAGGAGAGTTCATGCGAAACTTTGGAATGAAGGTTTCATGACACTTGGACGTGGTAGAGAGAGGGTGAAGATAAAGCGTGATCCCTCGACATCATAAAAGAGAACTGTGGATTCAAGTGATGAAGCGATGATTGGACATCCTCACGATTACTCTAGTACCGGTGAAGTGGACACGAAGATGAAGAAAGCGAGGTGGATGTTTGAGTCATGGATATCCTTCCCGAGTCACACCAACTCATGACCCCATAAAATTATCGAAGAAGAAGTTGATGATCGTCTCCAACAAATAAAGATTGGTGATCTTTGTGATGGAGAGTGAGAAGGAATCCTACCTCCGGCTCTTTTGAAGGTACATACACCTATTCACTTTTGATTACAAGGAACTCCGTCAAGTAAGTTGGGTAGAACATTGTATTGAAATTTGGTAGATGGTCTTAAGCCCATAAAGCAAATGCCATATAGAATGAATCCTAATTTTTCCAAGGAGCTGTAAAAGAAGAAATAGATAAGTTGCTTGATGCGGGATTCATATTTCTTTGTGGAGAATTGAGAATGGGTTTCTCCCATTGTGATCTCAATAAAAAAGAATGGGAAGCTACGCATTTGTGTTGATTACGGGAAGCTCAATAAAGGCAACAAAGAAGGATCATTACCCTCTTCCATTTTCAGATCGGATCTTGGGCCGAAGTAGGCTGGCGGGAGTCTTATAGTTTCTTTGATGGATATAGCGGCTCTGACCAAGTTCGTATAGCGAGAGAAAGATCGGTGAAGACCACGTTCACCACTCCTTGGGAACGTTTGCTTATAGAGTTATGCCTTTTGGGTTGTGTAATGCTCGCAACATTCCAGCGTTTGATGAATAGGGTGTTGAACCCTACATTGGGACCTTCATCGAGTATTTACGGATGATTTTTGCATCTATGGGAGCAAGTTGGACCACTGCACCGAGATGGAGACAACATTTCAAAGGTTAGATGAAGCACAAGCCTCACTAAACCCCTGAAAGTGTGTCTTTGGATGTTCTAAAGGCGTTTTGTTAGGGCATGTTGTATCCGAGAGATGGTATTAGTATTGATCTGATAAAGTTTCAAAAATCAAAGATTTACCATTTCTATGAATAGAAGTAAGTTGAGATCATTTTTAGGCCATGTGGGTTACTATAGAAGGTTCATCAAGAATTTCTCAAAGATTGCACTGACCACTAACTTGATTCTTGAAGAAGGATGTTACTTATGAACCAGGAAATAAGGCGCATGAAGCTTTTGGACAATTGAAGGAAGCCTGGTGTCTTCACCTATTTTGAAGAATCAGTTGGAGCAAGCCATTCATTGTGTACACTGATGCCTCGGATGCGGCACTAGGAAGTACTTTGAGCCAAAAGGATGAAAATGGGAATGAACATCAATTTACTTTGGGAGCGAGACAAATGAGCGATCTTGAGGTAAACTATCATGGCTGAAAAAGAGGCTCATGGCTATCATTTTTTTGTAAAGAAGTTTAGAAATTACTTGCTTAGGGAAAAAATTTATAGTTGTAATGAGATCATCGGGCTCTAAAATATATTGTAAATAAGCCTAACCCATCGGGGAGGATAGCAAGATGGATAATTTTGCTACAAGAATTTGAATTTGATATTATAGATAGGCGGGAAAGAAGCATGTCAATGCGAGATGCACTCTCTCGAGCCTATGATGGTTTAGGATCATCTTGTGATGATGATGATTTCCCCGATGCAGCATTGTTCTCCCTTGACACAATCCCTAGTGAATACATAGATATTTGGAATTATCTGAATGAATTCAAGTTTCCTGATGGTGCCAATGCAAAGACTAAGAGAAAGATTACTCAAGCCCGTCGTCCATATTCTATTATGCATGGAGTATTATTTGAATAGGACACGATGGAGCGTCTGAGAGGCGGTTGGACGTGATCGAGGAAGGAAGCTGCTAGAAGAATTCCACAATGGTACATGTGGAGGGCACTTCTCTGGACAACTTACAGCAAGAAGGATCTTGGATGCAGGTTATCTCTGGCCCACTCTTTTTAAAGATTGTTATAATTATTGTAAGACATGTGATATTTGTCAAACACATGGTAACCGTAAGACTTCATCAGCTCCATTATGTCCTATTCTTCCCCTTGGTCCCTTTGAAAAGTGGGAATAGACATTGTAGGTCCACTTCAACTACATCACGCCAAAATAAGTATATTGTAGTTGCCACAGTTATTTAACCAAGTGGGTTGAAGCTAGGCCATTGAAAACAACTTCCATGGATGAAGTGGCGAGGTTCATATATGAGCGCATTGTCACGATTTGGTTGTCCATTAGAAATTATATGAGATCAAGGAAGCCACTTCATTAATGAGGTGGTAGAAGCCTAGTCAATAAGTTTTCTATTAAGCACGGGAAGGCAACAACATACAAGCCAAGCACAAATGGGAGGTGGAAGAACAAATTTTGTGTTGTGTCAAATTCTAGCAAAAGATGCGGCCTTGCGGTACATAAATGGGATAAAAGGATTCATGCGGCATTGTGGGCATATAGGGCAACATCAAAGTCAGCAACGAGGATACTCCCCATTTCGGTTGGCCTATGGCATTGATCGATTCTTCTATTGAGTTTGATATTCCCCTTTGTGAGAGTTATGAAAAATGAAAGGATGGATGAAAGTGATTGAGTAAAAGAAAGGTTGGTACATCTTCATTTGCTAGAAGGAAATGAGGAAATAGCAAAGGATACAAGCCATAAGAAGAAAATGAAGCGAGAAGGAATACTTTGATCAAAAGATCCGGTGGTCTCCATTTCATGTGAATGACTTGTTCTAGTATATGATTCGAGATACAAAAAAGAAAACGAGAGAAAATTTCTTCCAAAATGGATGGGGCCCTACAAAATAGCAGGTTTGTGCATGAAAATGGTACGTCATTTGGAGGAATTGGATGGCACTCCCATTACGAAATGGGTCAACCACGACAAGTTGAAGATTTTCAAGCACCGAGAATAGTCTACTCAGGGACGGAGTAGAAGCTAGGAAGGGGAAGATGTCGACACTAAAATTTTCCTCCATAATTTCTATTTCATTAATGTATGTATTAGGAATAGGATGTTGTTAAGTATAATTAGTAGTAGCGTCTGATAGAAGATAACGGCGCCGTCGATGCGGTGTGCCTGATAATGGAGTACGGTAATGAGTCAAAGTACAATAGGAATGTTGTAAAAAGTAAATATTTGTCGTAAGTGGTCGGTAATGTTAAAATGTCAAAGTTTGGGTAATTAGAGAAGTAGGGTCTACATGATTAGGAATTAGAAATATTATATTGGTAATAAGGACAAGGAGTGAGGTCATAAATATTTTGTGTATTTTATTTGTAAAAAGTCTAAAAATGTGGAACCCATGTAAAATGATAAGGTTTATCTTATCTTAAGAGATAAGCTTACATGTACGGATAAGAGTTAAGGTATGGAATATGATTCGTCGGAGAGTGGATTTCTTATCCTATCTTAGAGATAGGATGGATAAACTGGAAGTTCTATAAATAGAGGCCACCCCCTCATTTAGCATAGAAAGAAGTAGTGAGAAATATTGTAGGAAGTGTGCAAAGGAAGCCATCAGTTTAAAGGTGTGTTGAAGAAGCCATCAAGAGGTGTAATTGTAAAGTTTCTCCCATAGTCTTGTTGAAGTACCTCATGGGTGAGATTGTAACAATTTCATGTTAATATTATAATTTACTTTGATATTTCAGATTTGTCATCATTTTGTCTTATCATAGTCGATGGTATTCTTGTGTTATGTTGTTGTTTTGTTTCCAGATTACATCCACCAAACTAAAGGCTGTGCATTAGTAAATAATCATAGCACGAGGAGTTCCCGGTGAAGAATTATCATAGTCTTGAAGATGGGTACTATGCAAAGCGAGGCATTTAGAACCTATCACGATGCTTTAACAAATGTCACCATCATTCACCAAATGTCACCATCAAGATAGTAACTATGTATGAAATCGAGGATCACAAAATTTTGAAACGCTTTCATGGGTTTTAGGGAGAGGGCTAATAGGTGAACAAGGTCCCGATAGTTGATATGGTATTGATCACACAATACCCAATAGTTGGCATAGTACTATGTAGTAGTTATTTATTTTTGACACAATAATTATGTAGAGTAGCCAATCACATCATGACATGTAATACCTCTCACCCATGTACAAGTACAAAAAATTCAATGTTCAAGTAATTTCACCCATATTCAAGTATTGGTTTCCACCATGGTTGTAGTGTAACTCAAATTTAGTATTTTAAATCAATTCAAAATATGGTTTTCCCTCCAATTGAACATTCCAAAGAAAAAATATAAGCTAACACAAATCTAAACTACATATTAGTGAAAAAATCACAATACCATAGAATAATCAATTGATTTTGTGGACCCCTTAACTTAGGGTGTACCACTACTAGCCCCTTTCCCCTATCTTGACTTAGTGAACACGAGTACTGCAACCTTTCACCATGTGTCCCCTAGAGCTCTTAACACTTAGTCATTTAGCATCTCAAATAAAAGAGATGTGAATCCACCTCTCCAAGACTTTATACTTAGCTTTGTGCGGGCATGAGCCTTTTTCCCACTCTACATTACTACCTTGATGTGAACACTTTTTAATTTAAGGTGTCACCCTCGAGCTCCTCTCATGAATGTGGGATTAAATTCTATTTTTATTTCAATAAAGCATGTGTCTATTTGCTATTAGAGACACTAAATCTCTTTAGGAGCTTTCTTTTGACTTTAGTCCACAAGATGAAGTATTTATGGGTTTTTGAAAGGTTGGTGTGAGCACAAGTGACTATTTTTAAGATTTGAGACTGAAAAACACTTGTGCCACCATTGATGGGCTATACAACTTTTAGAAGATTCTGACCATCATTTTTAGAGATTTGCATTAAATTTGAGGGCTCTGTGACAATTGAGAGACTCAAAGCACTACATTGACACCATAAAGATTAGAGAACATAAGAAAAACAACCCTTAAGAGACACAAATGTGACCAAGAGGGAATTTGAGAGAAAAAGTTAATAAATGGACCATAGGCTCATTTTACTAACATTTTTACAATTCATAGGGGGCATATGCTTGCTATATGATGAGACTATATCCTTGAGAATCCATTAGACATATGAGTCAATATGAGCACTCCGAAATCTTGGAAACCCTTTAAACCACCTTTAAACCACCTTTAAACCCTCTTTGACTAAAATTTAGAAAGTTTCTCTTGAGTTTAATAAAATTCATATCATTTTCCCTTTGATTATCTCTTTGTTGTGTCTCAAGATCTCTGGGCTTGTGAATTCCTTGAATGGGCACCAAAAACTATTTACAAAAGGGAAAACACATACACATTCCAAAGGAAACAAACAAAACATGTAGAGCACTTCTTATGCAAAAAACAAAACAGAGACCTATTTTAACTAGTCATGAGGGAAATTTGATAAAACCATTGACTGAAAATGCAAAGGAGTTACTTTTTGGATGATTTGTTTCCCTATTATGAGCTTTGAGGAAACTTTGAGCACAATTACAAGGAGAAAACATTTTTTTGACTTTTTGGGCTCCTTTAAAATATGTAGCATTTGGAGGAAGGTAGCTCCATTCTTCCTTGTTTTCATTATGGCTAGGTATGATTGGTAGCTTGGGTTGAAACTCTTCCCTTTTTAAACATTCCTCATGTTGTGACTCAAACAAGGAAAATGTCTGCTCCTTTTGGTTGGTTTCTAGAGACGTGTCTATTGGGTTAAGATCCTCTAAAATATGTACCCTTCTTCTCTTTTGGATTGGATTGATTTTGCCTCTTTATAACAGAATTTACACTCATATTTTTAGGATCTCCTTGATTGATGCCTTTCAGAGTTCCTCAAGATGATTACAGTCCTCGTCTCCTAAGTCTTATTCTTTCTTGGGATCCAATAGATACTCAATTATGAGCAACCAAGCCAATTATTCATGGGCAAAGATGGTTCTATTAGTGTGCTCTCATATTGCAATCAAGAATTTGTTTACTTAGCCCCCTTTAACAGGGTTATCCATTATGAGCTCTCTTTCATCTCGTTGTTGAGTATCAATGTATTTTGAGCTCTCCTTAATGCAATATTTTGCATGAGGAAAATACTTAACCTCATTTTCAATAGCAATCAAGAACTCATGCATAAGATCCTCTTACTCAATGAAATTTTCTATCGAGGGTAATTTTAGTGGCTAATATTTTCCATTTGGCTAAAAGTATTTTTGGTCCTCTTGAAATAGATAATTCTTTGAAAATTTTTATTGGTTGATTAGCCTAAATTTTATACAATTTCTTATATTCCTGCTTATAATCGCCCTATAAGATTATTCCAACTTATTTTGCAACATAGTTTTCCCATACTTATTCACTAGAAAGTTATATGAGACATGTATAAATTATTTTGAGTCACGAACTAGGAAGGTATCTATGTAGAATAGAATGGGGAATAAAATGAAGAGGAAATATTGTTTTCTAATATCTACATGAGAGGACATCAATTAAACATGTATTTCTTTTTGACATGGTTCTAGATGAAGAAAATTGTATAAGTGTGAAAGTCATACATTTTTCAGCCAAGTAAGAAGTTACTAAGGAAGATATGAGTTTGATATGTTGTGGCATACCTTCAAGAATATACATGTATATATGGGTAAGTGCACCAAGTTGGGGGGCCAAAAGGGGGTCTTAAGTGGACACATTTTTCTAAAAAAAAAAAATCTTCAACTTGTATAAGTTTTTCGAAATAGTTACACTCAAAATTGGAAGATGTTGTAGAAATATGAATCTTAGCATTTTGAGTCTAGTTTATAAGATACTAAATTTTATTGAAAACGGATAAGTTTAAGTGGGTCAAACATGAGAATAAAACTAAAATACCAACAAATGCTCTGTTTTTGTTAAAAAACATAATAGAGTGACTTTTCTTGCCCCCACCATTTTTGAGCACCATTTAGTATTTTTGAAAACCCTTTGGTAGAAATATAGCTAGGAGCATCTAGTTTGGGCTCCATTTTTTAAATATTTTTTAGAGAATATTTTTTTATTTATGATTTTTCTAGTATAGAAATTTTATGTTTTGAAAAATAACGGAGCTTTGACCATGCCCCCTAACTACCTCAAAAAATATCAAAAATTAGATTTTTTTTTGAATATGTATAGAATTATGCCTAGTTTGGGCTAGTATAATTTTTTTGAATTTCGATCCCAAAAAAAAAAAAGATACACCATGAAAGATAGACATATTTACACTTCAAAAAATAGCTATAAAAGGCATAGTTAGAAAATAAATAATATGGAAACCTTATATTAGTCAGAAAATTTGAAAAATTATATTTTTAGAAAGAAGAGACTCTGCTCTACGTCGTGGTATAAGTTTTTTAAAATGAATTGATTGTTTTATTTTGATTTATCATAGAGGAAGTGCCATTTTTACATTTTCTTTTAAAAACACGTTGTTTTCTGTGTTTGTGCAGGTCCATGCCTCGAGCTTGGGGATCAAAGCTGGATCCCAAGCCTTGAGGCATGGCTTAGAAAAAGAAAACAAAAAAAACGCGTTATATAACACGTTTTTCTTTGTTTTATATATTGTGGCCCCCCAACGTCCCTTTCATCTCTTTCATGGGAATTCTGCAAACATTTTGTTTTGTCTACAATTTTCTCTACATTCTTGCATGATTTTTAGTATTTCATTTTGTCCCCTACCCCACTAGTTGATTTTTTTCTAATCATGGGTGATAAACGTCGAGCTAAGGACAAGAGGAAAGTCAAGAATAAGACACTAGAGCAATTGGAAGAGAAGAGAATAAAGAAATTGAAGAGAATGCAAAAACTTTGAGCAGGGAAAGGTACATCTGCTATATCAAATGTAGCTAATGTATTAGAAAATTGGGATGAAATACATAATGAAAATGTAGATAATAATGATTTTGCAATGAATAATGATATTGAATTGAATGATAATGTTGGTATGGATGAAGAAATTGATATGAATCCAATTGTTGAACCCTTACTTGAGAATCCAAATGTTAACCCTAAAATTTGTATGAAAACACTGAATGAAGAAAGTAACCTTGTAAATGAATCTTCACCTCTAAGAACACCTCCTTCCATTTCATGAAGAAAACCAATTCACTTAATTGAAATTGATGAAAACATTATAAAACCAATGCCTAACAAAATGTCTGAAAGAAATGCGAGAAGAAAAGCTAGTGGAATTTGGGATAATTACTTTGAGAATTTAAATGACACACAAAGATGTCAATTATTTGTTTCATTGATGAAATTAATTAAGATGAGACCTATAATGAAGACCCTAGGGTTAAGAACATCTAATTTTGTTGATCAAAATGCGTCAATTGTTGAAAACATACATAAAGCATACCAAACTGTAGGTGGAAAAAGATGCACCAAAGATAGTAATGCTACATGGCATGCACTAACTAATTGTATAGTAAGTGATAAAACAATTAATAAATGCTTGATTAGAAAAACAAGCAGTGCTTTGAAGCTAAACAGAAAAACACTAATGAAAGCAATAGAGAGATGTAAACGTCTTGAGTTAGTCAATAACATTGACTATTGGGCTTTCTCTAGCAGTAGACTTCCATGAAAAGACAAGAATACATATGATATTCTAAAAGAATTAATTGTAAAATTTTGGAATGAGAACACAAGGGTGTCATTGAATAGAAGAGATATAATAAAAAGAAGAATAGGTTCTCGTAATCGTGAATCATGTGCAAAACATTTCTTAGATATGACTCAAACAGAATTGTTCTCTAAGTTTAAAAATGAAAATCCACAAATTAACATTAGCTAAATATTCTTTGAAATGAGCAAACCCTTTTATGTGAAAATCAATCACTCACGTACCACTTGTTGTTGCAGGCATCATGTTGAATTTTCAATGCATTATGATGTTTTTTCAAATACGTTGTGTTTTGCATCTTGACATCATGTTATAGGAGTGTGGAATAAATGTCCCACAAAAATCTTCAAGGAATTTATTCCAACAATATTTTGTGAAAAATCAACAAGAATATTTTTATAACAAAGCATGTTTGGATGGAATGTGCGATGTATGCGGTGGCTTGCCAAATCTGAAAAGTTGTATCCATGAGGAGAGTACATATTCAATAGAAAAATAATTGGTTGATTTCACCAAATATAAATCGGTGGCATATCAATTAAAAGATGGAAAAGAATCTAAGAGGTGTGAGCTTGTTAGAAAAACAATTACCTATATCGAGAATATATGGTCAAATTCGAGAGAGGAATTTTTTTATGAGTATACGAAAGGCACACACATAGAGCTCGATGGTTGGATGAACAATTCAAGTTAAGAAAGGACACATTCCACTTGGTATATTGTTTTGTAGTTAGTTGACTTCATAGAGAATTACACATTGCGACCACAAATGGAGGTTCAGTCTCAATATTATAACTTAGTGCAAGTTTCTATTTTCGTGCATATAACATTCATGCACTCTCTGAAAGCACTGAAAAAGATCAAAAAATATTAAGAGAGTATCATTTCTACATCAGTGATGATTGGACACATTCTATAGAATATGTACAAGGGTGTTTCCAGGTGTTTTATGCGAACTTGAATGAGAGGAACATTAGTTTTGATCAACATTACATTTGGTCGGACAATTGCACATCACAATTCAAGAATGCATGAATATTTTATTGGCTAAGCAAGATGCACAAAGAAACAAATGTACAACATATATGGAGTTTTATTGAGTTAGGGCATGGAAAAGGAGAGCATGATGGTAGGAGCATGTGTGAAAAGAGCACTTGTAAGAGAAGAGTTAAAGTTCAAGGATGGTGCTAAATTTACAGATGCAAAAAATATTGTTGATTGGTGTGTTAAGAATATGGGCCATGAATCTCAAGAGAGATCAACGGTTCATAGATATTTTTGGTTGATAGAAGAACAACATCTAGGAAAACTTTGAAGATTGTATGACAGTTGCAGGATCAAGTGATATGCACTCATTCCGTAGTTCAAATACAAATGCTTGGACTATTTATACTAGGTGCATGACATGTTTTTGTATATCATGCATTGATTTTACGTGGAATGAATGTGAGTCACAGTAGTGGGTGGATGAATGGACTTGTAGACCTCTAATTCCACTCAACACACATCAAGTTCCACAAGCATTACAACTTGCAGGGTCTTCAGATCAAATGACAACATCACTGACTTTGACCAAGTCTCTGATTTAGTGCAACAAGGTACATACATATATGTACATGCCATGTTTTAGATTTATAAATTATTAAATGGTCAACTCTTAATGTATTTATAAATTGACTAAATAATTTTACTTTGTGATACATAGGGCACGTTTTTGTAGTTATTGCGATGGAATTTAATGAAGAGGGAACAAACTACTTCTTATCTCATTGTGTAGAAGGGAAAAAATTGACTTCCATAGTCATTGATGGTGAAGACCTTGAGTATCCCATTGGATCAGTGGTAGTCACTGGAACTTGGCTTGATGATATCCTATAAAAAATCAAACATTTGGTTGTTTGAAGACTATGAAGTACATCGGAAGATACTTCACTATTCACATTTGGTCCTTGCAACAAATATTAAATTGATCAAATATCGAGGTTGGCCATCAAACAAAAATATGTGGAAGGTTCGTGAATCAGATCATGAAGCAATTCTTGCTACTGTCAAGAATAGAGTTGATCCTTGTGGTTCATTGGATTGAATTTGCAAAGGTATGTTCTTCATGAATTTAATTTGAATATTTACTTAAATGATTTTGTTTAAATTTTGTATGATTTAAAATTCTATTTAATTGCTTACTAACATGTTTATGTAGGTTAGTGGTGCTAAAAAAGCTTCCACCTTCACGTGGTTGGCACTGTCAGTAGAGAATTTATTATTCTCAAAGCCAAGTGAAACTAAGAGAAATTAAATATTATAAAGGAACAACAAATAGAAATTCTCATTTCACCACCTATATTGTAAAAATATCTTATTAAAATTCTCATTTCACCACCTATATTGTATGAACCACCTATATTATTCAGGTGATTGGCAATAGACAACCTTACACTGACTTGACTCAGTCTAATGGAGACGGAGAAAAAAAAGAGAGGATTTTTCGTAGGGCCCCTAATGTGGAGGTCTCAGATCTGACGAGACATCTTTAGGTGCCACGGAGTCTGACAAATCACCTATCAAAGATATGGCGTGTTTGGGCCTCAGGGCTCTTAAGGGACTACACCTAGACGGGGTAGCCCGAAAGCACGGGAGCATAGGGAACCAAAAAGAAGCCTCAATAGAGTTCACTAGGACACCCCAACATGTTGGCGTAGTTGGTTCGGTCCCACGAGCTTCTGTTTACAAACTACAGTGTCTGGAAGCCCTATATTGACTCAGACTGCATTATTTCACGTGCTTGCAAACAATATTACAATGAGAGAACCAGATGGAAATGGAGAAAACCACGAGAGGATTTCATAGAGGGCCCTAACATGGAGGTCTTGAATCTAATGAGACATCTCTAGGTGCCGGAGTCTGAGAAATCACTCGTCGAAGATATGGCGTGTTTTGGCCTCAAGGCTCTTAAACGACTACACCGGAGACGAGGTAGCCGAAAGCACATAGAGTGTAGGGAACCAAAATGAATCCTCCACTAGCATTTAACATGCCACCTCGATGTGTTTGTGTAGTAGGTTTGGTCCCACGAGCTTCCATTTGCAAACTACTGACCTCTCAGCCCCCTACTGTTTGACTCGGACTGCACTATTTCACATGTTTGCAAACAATAACACAACGAGAGAACCAAATGGAGAAGGAAAAAACCATGATAGGATTTCATAGAGGGCCTGACATGGAGGTCTTGGATTTGATGAGATGTCTCTAGGTGCCACGAGAGTCTAAGAAATCACCGTCGAAGATATGGCATGTTTTGGCCTCAGGGCTCTTAAGCGACTATGCCCGGACGAGGTAGCAAAGCATGGGGAGCGTAGGGAACCAAAATGAATCCTCCAATAGTTTTACCTAGCCACCCCTTGATGTGTTGGCGTAGTTGGTTTGGTCCCACGAGCTTTTGTTTGCAAACTACAACGTCTGGCAGCCCTACACTGACTCAGACTGCACTATTTCACGCGTTTGCAAACAATAGCACAATGAGAGAACCGGATGGAGATGGAGAAAACCACAAGAGGATTTCATAGAGGGCCCGACATGGAGGTCTCTTAGATCTGACAAGATATCTCTAGGTGCCATGGAGTCTGAGAAATCACCCGTCGAAGATATGGCGTGTTTGGGCCTCAGGGATCTTAAGCGACTACGCCCGGATGGCATATTTTGAAAGCATATAGAGCATAGGGAACAAAAATGAATCCTCCACTAGTGTTCACCAGGAAACCCCGATGTGTTGGCATAGTTGGTTTGGTCCCATGAGCTTCCGTTTGCAAACTACAACGTCTGGCAGCCCTACACTAACTCAAACTGCACTATTTCGTGCGTTTGCAAACAATAGCACATTGAGAGAATTGGATGGAGATGGAGAAAACCGTGAGAGGATTTTTATAGGGCCCTAACATAGAAGTCTAGATCTAATGAGACATCTCTAGGTGCCACAGAGTCCAAGAAATCACCCGTCGAAGATATGGCATGTTTTGGCCTCAGGGCTCTTAAGCGACTATGCCTGGATGAGGTAGCCCAAAAGCACGGGAGTGTAGGGAACTAAAAAAAACCTCCACTAGCTTTCACCAGGTCACCCCAACATTTTGGCATAGTTGGTTTAGTTCCATGAACTTCATTTGCAAACTACATCCTCTGGTAGCCCTACACATTGACTCAAACTACACTATTTCACGTGTTTGCAAACAATAGAACATCGTGAGAGAACCAGATGGAGATAGAGAAAACCATGAGAATTTCATAGAGGGCCCCGACATGGAGGTCTCATATCTGACGAGATGTCTCTAGGTGCCACAGAGTCTGAGAAATCACTCGTCGAAGATATGGCATGTTTGGGCCTCAGGGCTCTTAAGCAACTATGCCCGGGATTTTCTTGAATCATAGTGACATCTTCACCTAATTGTTTTTCTTCATGATGTTCATTATCATCTAAAGTTGAAGACTGAATATTTATGTGGCCTTGACTTATTTTTGGGCACAAACAACCTTTTGTAATGTCCAAAAAAATCAAGCTCTTCATTCTCTATTTGATTGAAGATATTCATTCTTTCAAAATGAATAGTTGGAACATTGGTGGTCTCCCTAACAAAACTAAGTTCATAGTCTACATATTTCCATCCTATGGTAAAATCATTGAACATTGGTGGTTTCCTCCACCCATGCTTTGGGCTACCTCATCTGGGCGTAGTCCTTTAAGAGCCTTGAGGCCCAAACACGCCATATCTTCGACGGGTGATTTCTCAGATTCCGTGGCACCTAGAGACGTATCTTTAAATCTAAGACCTCCACATCATGGCCCTCTATGAAATTCTCTCGTGGTTTTATCCATCTCCATCTGGTTCTCTCGTTGTGCTATTATTTACAAACGCGTGAAATAATGCAGTTTGAGTCAGTGTAGGGCTGCCAGAGGTTGTAGTTTGCAAATAGAAGCTCGTGGGACCAAACCAACTACACCAACACATCGAGGTGGCCTGGTGAATACTATTGCAAACTTTTTTTGGTTCCCTACACTCCCCGTGCTTTCGGGGTACCCCGTCCAGGCGTAGTCCCTTAAGAGCCCTGAGGCCCAAACATGCCATATCTTTGATGGTTGATTTCTTAGACTTCATGGCACCTAGAGACATCTTGTCAGATCCAAGATATCCAGGTCGGGGCCCTTCTACGAAATCCTCTTTCGGTTTTCTCCATCTCCATCTGGTTCTCTCGTTGTGATATTGTTTGCAAACACGTGAAATAGTGCAGTTTAAGTTAGTGTAGGGCTGCCAGAGGCTATAGTTTGCAAATGGAAGCTCTTGGGACCAAACCAACTACGCCAACACATCGAGGTGACCTAGTGAACACTAGTGGAGGCTTTTTTTGGTTCCCTATGCTCCCCGTGCTTTCGGGCTACCTTGTCCGGGCGTAGTCGCTTAAGAGTTCTGAGGCCAAAACACGCCATATCTTTGATGGGTGATTTCTCGGACTCCGTGGCACCTAGAGATGTCATCAGAGATCTGAGACTCCATGTTGGGGACCTCTACGAAATTATCTCATGGTTTTCTCCATCTCCATCCGGTTCTCTTGTTGTGTTATTGTTTGCAAATGTATGAAATAGTGCAGTCTGAGTTAGTGTAGGGTTGCCAGATGTTGTAGTTTGCAAATGAAAGCTCATGGGACCAAACCAACTATGCCAACACATCGGGGTGGCCTAGTGAACACTAGTGGAGGCTTCATTTTGGTTCCCTATGCTCCTTGTGCTTTCAGGCTACCCTGTTCGGGCGTAGTCGCTTAAGAGCCCTAAGGCCCAAACATGCCATATCTTTGATGGGTGATTTCTCGAACTTCGTGGCACCTAGAGACATCTTTTCAGATCCGAGACCTCCATGTCGGGGCCCTCTACAAAATAATCTCATGGTTTTCTCCATCTCCATTTGGTTCTCTCGTTGTGTTATTGTTTGCAAACGCACGAAATAGTGCGATGAGTCGAGTGTAGGGCTGCTGGACATTTGTAGTTTGAAAATGGAAGCTCGTGGGACCAAACCAACTACATGCCAACACATCGGGGTGGCTTGGTGAATGCTAGTGGAGGCTTTTTTTTGGTTCCCTATGCTCCTCGTGCTTTTGGGCTACCCCGTCCAGGCGTAGTCACTTAAGAGCCCTGAGGCCCAAACACGTCATATCTTCGACGGGTGATTTCTCGGACTCCATGGCACCTAGAGACATCTCGTCAGATTTGAGACCTCCACATCAAGGCCCTCTATGAAATCCTCTCGTAGTTTTCTCCATCCATCTGGTTCTCTCGTTGTGCTATTGTTTGTAAATGCGTGAAATAGTGCAGTCTGAGTCAGTGTAGGGTTGTCAGACGCTGTAGTTTGTAAATGGAAGCTCGTGGGACCAAACCAACTACACCAAAACATCGGGGTGTCTAGTGAACACTAGTGGAGGCTTCTTTTTGGTTCCCTACACTCCTCGTGCTTTCGGGCTACCCCATCAGGCGTAGTCACTTAAGAGCCTTAAGGCCCAAACATGCCATATCTTGATGGGTGATTTCTCAGAATCCATGGCACCTAGAGATGTCTCATTAGATCTGAGACATCCACATCAGGGCCCTCTATGAAATCCTATCACAGTTTTCTCTATCTCTATCTGGTTCTCTTGTTGTGTTATTTTGCAAACACGTGAAATAGTGCAGTCTGAGTCAATGTAGGGCTATCAGACGTTGTAGTTTGCAAACGGAAGCTCGTGGGACCAAACCAACTATGCCAACATGTCAGGGTGGCTAGGTGAATGCTATTAGAGGATTCATTTTGGTTCCCTACGCTCCCCGTGCTTTCGGGCTACCTCATCCAGCGTAGTCGCTTAAGAGCCCTGAATGACTAGATTGGCTTAAGAATGAATTTGATAGGGGTATGTCTAAGAACACATGGGAGTTATCAATCACCTAGTAAATATTTCTTGTTTAGTTCTAGATGGGAGTCAGTTGGCCTATGGCTTAGTGACCTTCCATTCATTGATAATTTATGTTATGATAAACCCATGGATGCTTTCAAAAGTGCCTTAAAAAGGATAGGGGTAGTCATCAAGCCTAGTGAAGGGTGTGATGTGATTTCCAAATAACTTGAAATGCCTACAAATTTAAAGGTAATAACATGAATTGGACAAGATTAGACAATCAAGAATCATTGAGTGTCTGAATCAGAATGTCATTGCATCTAGAGACATTCTCAAGCATTGGAGTAATGTATATGGAGAGACATTCTCAAAATATCAACAGATGAAAGGCATCAAATTGTGATGACTCTCGGGTGTTTTAATAGGGGAGAAGACTACGAAGCATAGAAGAATGTAGTAAGTGCATGATAAGATGGGAACTAGTACAAAGAGACCATGAGCAAGAAGCGTAAGTAAGTAAATACACATATACACATTGATAAATTGAATGAATAATTACTCATATTAGGTAACTCTTTATATACATACATTATATAAATATTAATTTCCAAATTTTGATGCATATTATACATTGAAAATGCTAGTACATGTACATCACCAATAAATGAAAAAATAATCCATAATGTCTTAAATATTGTCAAGTGCACATCATATTAGATTCATGTGAAAATAATCTTAGAAATGTAAGGTCTCATACAAAATTATCAAGTTCCAAATAGTATTTTAATGTGCATAATAAATACAAAAATGCCCAAATAGGTCATATACCATCAAGTTCAAATGCCATATAGGCGTACATACAATGTCATGCACATAGGCATACAAAA
The DNA here is from genome assembly GCA_018340775.1 of Taxus wallichiana var. yunnanensis. Classification (NCBI taxonomy): domain Eukaryota; kingdom Viridiplantae; phylum Streptophyta; class Pinopsida; order Cupressales; family Taxaceae; genus Taxus; species Taxus wallichiana. The sequence continues at coordinate 819,457,580 of CM031242.1, read as the reverse complement.
ACAATGTCATGTAAGACATATATATTTCCTACTCATCAAAATCTATCCCTCTCTTAGCCTTGCTCAAAGAAGGCCCTCCCTTAGATGAAGATGGAGATCCATGAGATGAATTTGGATCATCTGAGCCCATGCTTTGAGTCCTCTTCCATTGAATACTCACATGTGTAGATGAGCATGTAAATGCAAACAATGTTTTTTTGTCAAAACTTAATTTATATATGTTTTCAACATGTATTTAAGACCATGCTAGAATGAAAGTATTTACATAAATACACAAACTTACTGCAAGTTGTCGATCACGCTGAATTTACATCTCACGCTCAGATGAGTCATCGGGAGCTCCTGAAGTACGAACGGGGTACGAAGATGACGAGATGGAGGAGTCGTGCCCTCGAAGTCAAAATGGAGGGGGTTGAAGTTCCCTACATACACATAAGATCAGAAAAATCTAACATCAAAATTAGCGAAAATAGAACTAAGTACATGTATCTATATAATGACAATATTTTAACTAATTTTATCAATATAGAACTATTGTTTTTACCCCGCCACGCTTGTGAATCAAATGAACAAGGGTTGCTACCTATCATGAGGTAACTCCTACATATACACAATGAAGGACATTATTAACATAATTTAATAATTCTACAATGAAAGACATTACTAACATGTAATTTAACATAATATGAATTACACGAGAAATTTAACAAAATTTACGTGTTGTTTGAATACCTCAGTGAGTTCTTTGCGTAGATGAAATCGCAGCGGCAACACCTTTATCTACTTGTCGCAGAGATGGTGGGTGTCTAGTGAAGTCAACATCTTTATCAAACATGTATATCACGTGAGTTAGATGGACATACAAGAACATAAATATATTTGACTTCAAAACTAATATATATATATATATATATATATATACATATATAAATATATATATACACATGTATGTGAAAATTTTACATAATTTACACATTCTAAATTACCACATGTATGTGAAAATTTTACATAATTAACATTCTAAATTACCTCTGTGAATGTATGTGTATGCATGGTGCTTGCCATTTGTGGTCGGGATGAAGATGCACCTCTCGTGCACTGTAATATCAATGCATGTACATGTACAAATACAATTATTTCAAAAATTTAACATATATAAGTAAATCAGGTACTCAAACTTTTTTAACACACATAACAAAACATAACAAATTTACCTGAAGGTGACGCCGATGAATGTAATCTAAATGTATCACTCAAAAGGACATCTGACATAGTGACATTATCGTGTTCACCCCTAGCACCAGGTGCACCAAAATTAGTACGCATGAAAGTATCATCCTCCTCGGGCCCCAAACATATGCTACCACATGATGAGCAAAGATGTGGCCTCATGCTAGTACTCCTAAGGAATACTCTGTGTACCTCCGTGAGCATCTGGCTTAGAAATCTCCCTCGTATGTCGAACAAGGGTCGCAGATAGCCCCTGAAGCGCATGGAGTGTATCAATCTCTATTGTCTCCTTCACTGCTTGAGGGACAATCTCAGGGTGAGGGGGCTTCTGTGTGGGGAATCTACCCTACTGAATAGGTGCACATTGTGCACCTAGTCGATCTGTGCAGATCCTTTTCCTCGGCCTGGAAATCTCAAAAATCAAAATAATTTGGGATCTCATTGAGGATAAACTCGCAATAGAGTTTCCTCAGAAAGTATAGTGGCACCTCGTTGTTATTACAAGGTGGAAAATCAAACACCATCCACCATCATTCCCAAAAATTATTTTTAATCAAATTATTATTGCACCAATGGATGGGAAATCATTTACATGACAACAATGAAACAGGAAAATTAGTGCGGGGTCCATGAATAAGGCGCATATGAGGTATTTTGAAATTTCTTTTTTCTTTACATCCACATATGATAATTTTTGGAATAATAAACCCTACAACCCTCTCTGTAAGTTGTCCAACGATCAATTTACCCCATTTCCGCATCAATTTGAACAAGTAATGCCTCCAATGTGTTTGCAAGAGAGGCAGTGGTGGGGTTTGTAGATTGTGCACCCTCATTGTTTTGATTAAATCCTCAATTTCAATTTTGTTTTCAACTATTTGGGCTGCTAAATCTTCTTGACTACCCGAGGGATGTTGAGCAATTGTGGGAGTGTCGGGAGGGATGATAGGAATAATAGGGTTTGGTTGTGGTTGATTCCCTCGACCTCTAATTGTAACAATAAAAAATATGTATTCAATTCAAATTTTAATCTATAATTATCATATTTCAATGTAATTTTGAGAAAATAATTGTGCTTACCTCTTCTCTGTGGCGCCATCGTCGATTCAGATCTTCCCGGTGATCCAGAAATGATCCTTTGAGCTTGAGATCATTTGAATGAAAAAACACGAGGGCACGGTTAAGCTTTGAAACTCACATTTGAGGGAGATAAAATGATACAAGCTCGGGCTTCTTTTTTTGTTTATAGTAGGCATAATGCGTACTCATTATGCTTTGGTGATTCCTAAGCCAAACAAATTAAAACGTGAGCGTGTTTTAACAAAACGCATACGCATTTTTTTTTTTCAGATTCTTGTCCACTTTTTGGCCCCCCAACTTCGTGCACTTACCCATATGTTGTAAGTATGTCTCCATATACATGTCGGTATTTACATAGGGATCTCTATGAGATTTGAATAGTTATTAGTTGTGGTATGATTTATATACACTATTTCTATTCATTCAAGTATTTGTATTAATGAAACTAGATTTTAGACGAAATATGGAAGCATGTATATAGTTCATATGTATTTTCTTGGAATGATTGTATTGAGGAATTTCGTTGAACACTGGGGAGGTGTAGTAATGTGTGAAGCCATGCATTGATCCCTTTGATACTCTAAAGTACCATTATTTCCATATGAAATGAAATCCTATGTCTGTATATGGAACTCCTAAAGGTTTTCAATACCAAGAACTTCTCGACATTGTTATAGGTATGAATTCCCAAAGAAACAAATGTGCACTACAAAGCTTGTATATGTGGATTAAGGGTTTAATGTGAGCCATTTGCTAGGAAGAGGCACACTATCTAAAACATGGATGTTGTTGATATAAAACATCAGGGGAGGAGTACCATGACATTATGCTTGTGTTCTTTATTTCTCTCTTAACATATTTCATGATAAGAAATAACTTCTATTTTATTCACTAGAATTTTTTTCTGGTTTGATTGCTTGTGTATTTATCAAATGTCTTTAAAAAACCCATTTTGTGGAATTGGTTTCAATTGGTGGTGGTTTTTTTATAATTTGTGTTGTTTCTAAGTTTTGAAAGTCATTTGATGAAAATGCATATTCCATTTTCAATCATTTTCTCACTCCTAATGCATTGGGTAATGTGTGAGCCACATGAAAAATTGCATTAGTATCTTGGAATATTAAAAAAATATTATCTTGGGAGTCCATGAAGAAAAAAATTGCAAGGTAACGATCGACACAATTGACAGAGGCCAAAAGATCTAATATATTTGAGGTCACCACTTCATTAAAGAACATTACCTGAAGATTCTTTTGTCTTATTGCTTTTGCAATTCATTTGAGGTTCCAACATCATCAGAGAACAATAATTGGGGATTATTACATTTTGGTGCTTTTCCATCTCAGTTGGGGTTCCTTTAAGGGAAATATAAAAAATAAATTACAAAATTGAAACAAAGTATGCAAAATTGTCATTGGTTGTTAAATACTAGGAACATATATGGGAACCAGGAGGTGGCTTCCCAATGTTTGGAATGATTTACTGAACCATCCCATATAAGTCGCAATGGATTCTAATATGCAATTTAAAATACAAGTTATTGTTCCCTACCTTCTAATCTAATAATTTGTTTTTCATTTTTTTCAAGCTTTCTCAAATGAATGTTTATTTACATGAAACATATATAAGGACATTGGCCAGAAGGAGTGTCTTAAATACCAGTCCACATCTCATTTTATTTGGAAAATTTTCCATCTTACTTTAGTCTCACTATCTACTCACACACTCTTATATTTTTGCTTACAAGACATGCATTTTGTATATATTTTTGTGATTGCTTTTGTAAATAAATGCGTATGGACAATTATTTGCATATATATTTTCTCAAAATATTGCAATTGAAAACTAGGGTTTTGCATGCCGAGAACAATGAGTTCATCTATAGTGAGAGATCTATTGCCATTAACACATTTATTCAAGCCTCTTTTCTAGAGCCTCGCCACTTGGCGGGCTTTAAATATGACTTCGCATGACTCTAGTCCAGTTGTTTTAATTGCGATGGAGAGCAGCGAGTTTGTGAATAATGGGTCCAGGGAAATTCCTCGCAAGTTTGTGCCAAAAGTATTCCATGAGGTAACCCCCTGATATTGTTTTACCACTTTAGAATTTGATTCCGCATGTAAATGGCTAGAACAATTCTTTTTAATAGGATATTTTGTTGGAAGGAATCCCTCTAAAAGTATGCTTAAATCATGGGTCCAAACTGCTTGAACGGCGTACGATATTAAGCTGGATTCCATCAGAACCTAACCGTGGTTTTTTTTGCCTGTGATTTTCTGATCCTAGTCATGCTTGCCTTATTTTGCATAAGCAACAAACTTGGTATCTTAGAAGCTCTATGTTGGTTTGTCACCCTGGACCAGAGACTTTGTTGTCTCTGACCAGATGGCTCTTAAACTCCCCGTTTGGGTTAAATTCCCTAGGGCTTCCTATGCCTTGTTGGAATTTCTTAGAGTGTATTGCTGCCACTCTTGGCCGTGTTATTTACAAAGATCTCTCTAGGTTCTTTGCAGCTCATCCACAAAAGAGGGTTTGCATTGAACTGGATCTTTGAAGGACCTGAAAGAATCGATTGCCATTCAGGTTGGTGATGTGTCTTTTTCTCAGAAGGTGGTATACATCAATCTTCCAAATACTTGTTTTCATTGTCAATCTTCTGAGCATAAAATTAGGGACTATCCCTTGTTGGTCGCTCACCACACCACTTCAAAGCCCATGGGCGATCCCCACCCTCAACCTAAAGAGGAGGGTTGGCACACTGTGCGTGGCCATAAAACCAACAAGAACAAGCCGCTCATGTCCATTCGGCCTTTGCAACATGGTTCAGCTACTCAAGCTGAAAGGTTCCTCTAAATGCTTCCAACTCATTTACAAAGCAACCTTTGGATACCAAGTTACCTCTAGCTCACACGAAGGTATTGGCTGGCAGTGTGGTTGGTTCTTCAAGAAAATTGGCACCTTTGGCCTCAAACTCTCAGCATGTTATCTTGCAGCATGAGGGTAGTCTTAAACCATTACTCGTACCTAACAAAGTGGTTTCTCCATGAAAGCAGGTAGTTTGGCATTCTTGCAGCCCTCCTCGCGAGTGCGAGGAAGGGGAGTATAGCCCTACCAGTTGGCGGGCTACTCAACTATCTGATTTTTTTCAGCTAACCAACAATGGTTTTTGTAGAGCAGTTTTGGGGCCCTTGATGGTTTGAGTGAGCTAGACTCAGAGATGCATCTTGACAATATTTCCTCATGAATTTCTACTCATGGAATGTTTTGGGTCTCACAAATTCCACTTGCAAATACATTTGTGATATTTTAGGAAAAGCTTCCCGGATATGGATATTTTGTGTTTATAGGAAATCAAAGTTTTAGATTTTTTACTTGATTCATTGCAAGACTGTCAAGAATTTAGCGATCTCTAGCAACCATGCTACTGGCAGAGGTGAAATGATCACATTTATTTCTCTGAAATGGCGGCTGCATTACGTCAATCATGGATGTGACCCTAATAACCGTATTCTCTGTGTGTTATTCAATATTGAAAATATCTCCTTTGGGATTATCAATGTTTATGCCTAATGACGTGTTAGAAAGGACGATGCTTTGGAGGTGGGTGGATGACGACCTTCCAAATGCGCACTGGTTGATCAATGGGGATTTTAATAGGGTGGAGCAACCCAATGATAAATTGGGCCTTTTACCCATGAGGTGGCCAAATGGCGAAAGGGAGGCTTGGTTTTACATGTGTAATAAATTTGGGTTTTATGACCCTAATTACTCATGTCACACCAACACACTACCATGGTACACTTGGTCTAATCTTAGAAACAACCAAGATCAGGTTTTTAAAAGGCTAGATCATGCAATGATCTCTTTACAACCTTTCTTTAAGTTTGTCAATTGTTATTCTCTTCCGGTGGAAGCTTTGTCGGTCGTTTTCCTTTCTGACCACTTTCGATTTGGTTCCATATTAAATGGAATTTTCAACTGCCAAAGATTAAAAAACATAGTTTTATTTAAATACTACTTTATTGCATCATGACCCCACTTTGGCACACATTCGCCAAATTGGAACCTTGCACCTCGCCCTCTTGGTAAGGTTGGATGGATAAGTTGGTGGAAGGACGCTATAATTCGGCTAACTAAATTCCTTCGGATGTACAATGTCTAGCTTGCTAAATTTTGGCAGTGAGCTTACTCCACCACCTCCGCTGAGCTAAGCCACTCCATGGTGGTGCTCGCCCAGGCTCCTTTCAATGTGGCTCTGCAACTCCAAGTTGCTAAATTGTGGCAAAAAATCCGCATTGCTGATGATTACACACCGTGAGGTGCCCAGATCAAAGCTCGGTTGCACTAGCTTAGAATTGGAGACCGTAACACCAAAGAGTTTTACCAGTGGCTCAAAGCCAAGCACATGAACCAAAAAATTTCTACTATTGTTGATGTTGGTGTTCGGATTACTAACACTCCTCAGATGGTCTAAGCCTTTGTTAGGCACTATGTTCAAGTTTTCAAAGCTCAAGAGGAGTCTCCTGAGTGATAAGTCGCTCGTTGAATGGCTCTCGGTTGTTCTATGCAAACTCTCACATGCACACCGGGTTATCTGTGACAGATTTCTTACCTTAGAGGACTTATATGAAGTTGTCTCCCTTATGGCCAATGATAAAGCTCCTGGAATGGATGGCTTTCCTTGTGAGTTCTACAAAGCCCTTTGGGACATGGTGGGCTAGGATCTACTACAAGTCTATCTCGAAGCTCTCCACTCAGGGTCCCTCGGTGCCCTTATTAATTAGGGTCACATAAAGTTCATCCCTAAAGCGGGAGACCCAGAGCTCATATGAAATTGGCATTTGATTACCTTGTTTAATGTCTCATACAAGTTCATAGCTAAGGCTTTAGCTCTTCGGCTTTGGCCAATCTTGCCAGTTATCGTCAATCCTGAGAAGACTGGTTTCATATAGAGCAGGTATATTTAGGATAATATCTTGGCTGTATGGGAAGGCATGGAGTGGGCTAGAACCTCTAAACAATTTTCCATGTTTGTCAAAATTGACTTTGAAAAAGCTTACGACATAATTGAATGACATTTCATTTTGGTGATGTTTGAAGAGTTGGGCTTTGGTTCGGTCTTCATCGCCTCTATCAAAATGCTTTTTGTTGATGCCTCTACCTCTCTATCTATAAATGGTCATACTTCTGAGAAATTTGGGATTTTCCGCTCTATTAGGCAAGGTTGTCCTTTAGCTCCTTCTCTTTATGTGCTTGCCAGCTGAAGGTTTTGGGTTTCTCCTTGCCCATGCTCGGGACCAAGGGCTTGTGTGAGGAATTCAGCTCCCTTCCCGACTCCCCTTTAGCTTATCAATGGGCATTTTGTAGATGACTCCTTCCTCATTCTCCTGGAGGAAGAAACTAATATCAACAATGTCATGTAATGTTTGGACTTGTATTGTTTAGCTTCAGGTTCCAGTATCCAATGGAGAAAGACCCAGTGCTTCAAGCTATCTTTTCTCCCCAAGCTTGGTTGGCTTAATCGTTTTGACTGGAAGTACATCCAAGTATGGAGAAAATTTTAAATTCTTGGTATCCCCTTTGCTTTTGATGCTACTCCCAGTCAACTTTGGAAGTATGTTATTGTGAGGGTCACCCATGCAAGTTGAGATCTTGGATTACTAAACCCCCCTTTGGTAGGAAAATTTCAGATTTGCTCCAAGATTTTGGCTGCCACACATGTTTATTATTCTTCGTGTTGGGTGCCGGCCAAAGCCTCCTACAAGAAGTTGGAAAAAATTCTCAGAGATTTCCTTTGGGCTAGCTCTCGAGCTTAGCAAAGGTTTCCACAGAGTTGCTGGGAATATTTTTGCCTCCCTAGGGACTCTAGTGGGCTTGGGATGACCGACATTGGCCACCAAGGGACTACACTGGCTGCCAAGTGGATCATGTGGGCTGCACTGGCAATGAAGCTTGGAAAGTGCTGATTCGCAATTGTATTTGCCAAGGCTCCCCTTAAGGGCGAAAAACTTGGCAAGGGCTGGATTTTCACAGTCTGCTCATTCTCAAAGCCCCAATCAAGATTGTGGGCACCTTTGTTGTCAAAAGCATATGGAAAGCTTGGGAATTTCTCAAACCCTTTTTAATCTGGGAAGGGGATGGTTTCGTAATGGGATTTCCATTAATGACTACAACATCTGGTGGTCTCCTCTCATCAATTTTCATGATGTGTCACTTGCCCAAGTACCTTGGGTTCATTCTCTTAAGTTATATCGTCAAGGCTTGTGCACTCTTAAGGACATATTTTGCAGGCAGTCCAGACTACTTCTCACTTGGCCTCAAGCTAAAGCCAAGTTTCGGCTTGCTTCATCGACAGAGAGTCTTATCAGGAAATTATTGATTCCATTCTTGCTGAGATGCTTCACAAAGTGGGGTTGTCTCTCTCAGACCTTGGTGGAAGGATTGGAAATGGTTTCCAGATACCCCATTCTTAAATTACTCCCTAGGTAAAGGGTATGCTCTTCTCACCCCCAGGCTGCCAATGGTGGCTTTGTTAAACTCCAGATGGTCCATCAATTCTGGATGGTCCTCCTAGGAAGCTAGATTTCACACAGTTTGGAAAGCCATCCTTCAGCCCAAGCTTGCCTATTTTGCTTGGTGCCTGCTCTTTCAAGGCCTCCCTATTAGGTGCAAATTAGCTCACTACGGGATTGCTCCTCAACTTTTCCCTTTTTGTGGACATATTGAGATGCTTATGCATATGTTCTGGTACTACCCAAAAGCTCAGGCTATTTGGGACTAGATCCATGATTTCTTTCGGTCGTTTCGACCAGCTCCATTTCTTTGGAAACATGTTTTTCTTGGGGATTCTATTTCCATTCCCCATGCTTTTGTATAAGTGTGGCATACTTTCAGAGTGGAGATCCTTTTTTAATATGGAAAGAACGTAATTCTATTGTTTTTGCTAATTCCACAGTTTCTTGCTTTCTTTCACATTATGATAAGGCCATGCTTATCTCAAATGTGTTCTTACAAATCTAGGACCATGCCCACAAGGTAGAGTTGGAAGTGCAGCACCTCCAGACCCTTCTAGATCATTGGGCCAATGCTCCTTGCACTGTGGCATGGGAGCCCCCACCTCCCCTTCTGGGAGTGTTCGTTTGAGAGGACGTCATGGCTGGGGCTGGTCAAATGAACGTACCCACCATCATCGCTCTCCCAGGTGGTAACCTGAGCATCAATGGAGAACTATCAATCATGGTGGTTGGGGGTCCCCGCAACGGTCCATGTATAACACAATGGTTGGGGCTCCCGCCACCACTCCCCGCCTCTTGCGTAGTGGGATGGATGGGATTCTGGAAAATCCCCAGTTGGCTCTTGCCATATCTCCTAATCATTAGGATGACAAAGAAGAAGAAGTTGGTTCTGGTTGGCCACCCTTCCGGATGGAAATGATCTTCCAGGTAGTAACCTAGAGGATAAAGGGCCTCCACCACCGCCCCTACCTCTATGTTTGTTGCGGTAGCTTAGTTTGTTTTCCTTTTGTTTTTTTGGCATTGTTGCCTTTTGTTACTTTTGTCTCCTAGCCTTCGGCTAGTTTGAACGTGGGGTGTGCCCTTTACCACCCATATTTTTTGTGGATAGACTGTAATATTTTTATTAAGTAATATAGACTATTTCATCAAAAAACAATATTGCAACCTACGCTCTTGATTGTTATTTTTAATTCTACTTCTTTACCTACATGTTTTTTAAGAACTATATAAATCTAAATTAGATGTATTAACAATATTGAAGACAAATGATTAGCAAACTACTACACATTTATTGTGAATGAATGTATTCAATTTTTCTTAGAGAGCATTCCTAGGTGATATTGGTATTGGTCTTCATAAATGGAAATTGTGTTTTGTCCTCGGTGTTTAATGTTTTTTATGTGCATGCCTCATAGTTATTGAGTGAAGTGACTCATATAATGGACTAATGAGCTCAAATATAGTTATTTTCTGTTCTTTTTTACTTAATTTTTATGAATGAGACAACACTATTTTAATGAATAAGGATATCAATGTCGTGTATTTCAAATTACAAGAAGCATGCATGCCTAATATGTTCTTTATTTTCTCTTTCTTTTCATCAACGATATTTCTCACTCCATTTGAAAAATAATCTTCTATGTTTTTAATAATTGGTGGCTTTATTGAGAAAATTCTAATGACTAGCAATAGTAAAATTCATCCAACAAAAACATGATATTCTTCCGGTTGTGATCAAGATTGAAAAGGTGTGTTTCACTAAAATCAAATTTTAGAGACATATCCAACTTTTTTTACAAGGTATTGATGGATTTTGAAGTAAAAGATTCAAAAGAGATAGTAAAATTCATCCAACAAAACATGATATTCTTCCGGTTGTGATCAAGATTGAAAAGGTGTGTTTCCTAAAATCACATATCAAATTTTTAGAGACTCAAAGAATCTCATTAGTCCCACCCAACTTCTATTCCATGGAACAAACTATCAAGCTATTCAATGGATTTTGAAGGAAGAGTTTAGGGTTCTTCCTCGAGATGAGTAAAATATGTGTCATGATTTCTGGTTTCTGTGTAAATTAACAAGTGAATTACAAATACGACTCCTAAATATTTACCTTTAATTGGAATTTTCAGTGCAGTTTTAGCCTTTGTTTGAAGACAAAGTGCAGGGGCACTGCATCATTTCATTATAGGTGTGGAGATGTGCCATTTGTATGTGTGGAATATGAATTTTCAGTTGATAGTAATGACTGCAACAAATTAAACAAGGAATTAAACACATAGCCCACCAGTGGCCATCACAATGCTTGTTAGGTTTACAATCAAATAAATCAATCTTAGCATCCACATAAGCATAATAGAAGGAATTCAAAACTTTGTCTCGCTCTATGGTCGGAAACACTTTTATATGACACAACCTCCTCAAAAACCATTTTAGTACATATGTGAGGCTCTGTATCAAATGGATATATATTATGAGATTCAGACATGGAAAAGATGAAAAACATTTGAGTGGAATATAAAACAGATTTCAAAATGTCATAGCAAGAGACCTAACCCAAAAAATAGAGTGAAGGTGAAAAATATCACTCAAGTCTAGCCAAACCAATCAATATGTTTTTCTTGTGTTTCAAGAGTCAAGCCTTTCATTTTTCTACAACATATTTGTAGAAGCCCTGAAAGCGGTCCAGACAATTAAATTACCACAACCTTTCAAGAAAAGTAAATTAAATTCCATATTTTCACATGTAAAAACAATGATCAATGTGCTGATATAAAATAACACAGGGAACATCATTCATTAGATTTTATTAATGAAATGCTGCAACATCCACCTACTCCATAGCTGTGGAAGAATTTCCATATAATTAAAAAGATGCCCTAATAGTCAATTTTGAAGGCATCACTCTATAAAAATCATCATAAGGAACTGTCTTGGGAACAAACAAAAAATACAATGCAAAACAAACAATTCCAAGCCATAAAAGTTCTTACAAAAACAATGGATTTTATCTCAAGCAAAAGAAAATTCCTGCAAGAAGTACAAAAATTCAAAGGATACATTTGGACCTTTCTTCAAACTCCTTGTTAGGTACAGTACCAGTATCTCTCAAAAACCTGAAGTGCTTCACCATGTAAATTTATCTTTCAACAATCTTACATGACATGTCCTCTCTGAAGTAAATAGTGAGGTATCTAGTTTACTTGATCCTTGAAAATGGGGAATGATGACATACATTGGCTAATCTCATAGGTATATTAAGAGGTTCCACAAGTTCAAAAGATAATATACATCATCTTAGATGATCCTAAATCTCCAAGAAGGAGATCATGCATTTGTGAAAATGTTATGAGATCTAAAGTTGTGCAGAGATATTAATACCAAATTTAGTTGGTTCAGTGTGCTAATCACATTCTACAGGTATTTTCTCTTAATGCTTGATCAGATAACCCAAGATAGACCATTGTGTATTTTCTATTTTGATCTTGATTTCCTTTCCCTTGAGATTATTGATTGTACTGATTAGCTTTTTCAAAAGATTTGAGCTGTACTTTTTAGCACTTCACATATCTCACTAGTTTTGATGGAAAATGTCAAGTGCCAAGGAAATGTTTCAAAGGTGCATGGGAAGTTTCAGCATTGTCAAAAATGGTCAGGATTTCACTTAACAATCTTCAAATGGCTGCAAAATTTATTGCAAGGAAAAAAATCTATCTATCATTGTATATTAGGGATGGTTGTCTGATTATGGCCTTAGCTTCACAAGTGACTGAAAAAATCTTAGTCTCGCTTTTGTAATCATCCAGCTGAATGTCTATTATGGAACAATTAACTGATCTCATAGATGAATTCCATCACAACATGACTCACATCACCACTGGACTTTGCAATACAGTAGTACATCGATGACATAATGAGAATCATAGAAAATCTAAATGAGAAATATATATTGGCTATGGTGCTACAAGCACTGTTTATAAATGTGTTCTAAAGAATTGTAAGCCAATATTTGTAAAGAGACTCTACAATCACAACACACAAAGCTTGCATGAATTTAAAACTGAGCTAGAAATAGTTGGAAGAATCAAGCATCGAGATCTTGGGAGTCTGCATGGATATTTTCTTTCTCCACATGGAAATATGTTGTTTTATGATTACATGGTAAATGGAAGTCTATGGGACATCCCACATGGTGATTAAAATGATTATGTTATGAGAATTCATTAGCACATCACTGAGACTGACATCCACACTACTTTGGGGATTATTTTCAGGCCTAGCTAGATTTTTCTTAATCACATTCGGTTATCACAAAGCATAGCTACCTGATTTGGCCCTTGGGGATTGCAAAAATTTGGAACTTCTTGACCTATCTCACAATAGACTAAAGGGAAAGATACCATGGCAGGTAGCCAGTCTTTCCAACTTGCATTTCTATTTCAATTTGTCATGGAATTTATTAGAAGGCCCCTTGCCCACATAGATGAGTAAATTGGTCATGGTATTGGTGACAGTCTCATCATGCTGAGTGGATATGAGAACAATGTGCACCCGTTCAGGAACCATGGATTCTCCTTCATTTTGTACTCAATGGTGACTTGGGTTTTACCATCGGGCCTCAACCAGGGGAAAATACCATTCTTTCTGACCTCAGTAAGCTTGGCACTGAGCTTTGTGGATAGAACATGAGTGAGGGGCATGAGCTCAGGAGTCTCATCTGTGGCATAGCCAAACATGTGACCCTGGTCACCCGCTCCAATCTCTTCAGGCCTATTGGTAAGATGCCCATGCACTCCCTGGGAAATGTCAGGGCTCTGTTGTTCAATGTTCACAAACACTATGTAGTTGTCAGCATCCAAACCCACATCATCAGAGATGAAGCCAATTTTGCATACATATCTACCAGGGCATTTGCAACAATTATGTTAGACAATCATTACACAATAAAAATAGAAAAACAGCTAAAAGCCCGTCAAAATTAAATGGTTTGGAAAAACATCTACAAGGCCATCAAATTTAATATAGTTAGATAAATGTCCACAAAGGCCTTTCCCATAGGGGCAATGCCTTTGGCGTAATTAACCTTTGCACCGGTGGACCATAATTAATTTATAAACTAGTGTTTAATATATAATCTAACACATTTAGTAACTCCCCCTTGCATATCTCACAATTTGGAATTAAATAAGTACAAAGAGTATATTTTTTAAATTTTAATAAATAATCATTATGTAAACATATCAAATTATACATACATTTCTAATTATGTATTCTTCTCTATTATCTTTTTTAATTTTACAATTTAATTATTATTTTTGTATGAATTTCTATCTCTATTGACGTCTCCATTACACCTTGGAGTGCGATTGTTAGTCATAATTAAGATTCAAAGTTGAAGAAAAATAATATTTAATTATCTACTAATATTTAACCTATCCCCCACTTCCTTCTAGTTATATTTCAACGAAGTCATATACAAAGATGAGTTTGGTTTCTTTTATAATTAATCTATAACTTTATTGAAATCTATGAAGACATTAATACGAAATTACAACAATGCAAAGGATAATAATTAGGATTCATAAACACTTGTAGGAATGAATGATGTTCGATTTGTTTGTTACAAATTCTATATTGTTACGGAGAGTACGAGTAAGATGTCAAAGCGTGAAGTTGTAGTTGTATATATGGACTTAAAGAGTACATTCAATCATGATAGAAAAGTATTAAGGTAAAGATGTAGACTATTGATTTGAATAAATGCATTGTTTTGGTATTCAATTTTTTAATATTGTTATTATGCACTTCTCAACTTCAAAAAGTGTCTTAATGACTCTGTTGTATTTGATAGTTGGTTTTAGTTGAAAAATATTATATTTTATATCTTATAAATAGAATGATGTATGTTGGGTTAAGGATATTGATGTGATAGGTCCTCACTATACCGAGATGTTGTATTGAAAACTTTCTTATGCAATAATTTTGTTGTTCTATTATGCTTTACAATAATATATTATAGTTGGTATTTATAATTTTGCAATTGTATCCTATACTAGTTTTTATATATTACTTTATTTTTCAAGTGTCATCATTTTTGCATGAAAGAGAAAAATTGAATTTTAATTAGTTATATTCATTTTATTTTTTTGTTTCATGTTATTATATACTTTTTGACTATTAAATTTAATTCTCGAGATAATCATAAGTTATTTTGAAAGATCCAACAAAACCAATCAATTTATACCTATATAGCAAATTTTCCAAAGATTAACCAATGAATTTATGCCTAAATTCTTTGATTCATAAGGGTATTATATAATTTTTAGGGGTCCATTCTTAAAATTATCCTTGTTCTCCATGGTCAAATTATATAACATAGGTCCATTGTCAATTGTGACTTATTACTTGTCTTTCCTCTTCAACATCTCTGATCTAGAGCAAGATTTTTGAAAATCTATTTTTGTAAAGTCCTGAAAAATATATATAGTAGTTTTTGGAAACTTTTAGTATTTTACATGTTTGGGGGTATTCTAAGCATTTATGGACTTTAGACTGTATGACAATAGCCTATGTGCTATTGTCACAATGATGTTTTTCAAGTTCATTTTGTCATCTTTCCAATAGATCTTACGGTTAGAAAATTGGGTTAATAGGCTAGACGATATCACTCCAACAAGGAGTACTAAATAAAATAATAGTAATAATATGATTGATTTTAAATTTTTCAACTTTTTCTTTTCAAATCCATCATTAATGTGGATACAAATAGTCTCCCTATATTATGAATTTTTGGTTAACCTCGAAACCCTTCATATCCTCCATTATATAGTTATAAAACTGGAATTTTACAGTTTGTACACATTTGGAATTACAATAAAATTAGTTTAATCTTTATAGCTATTTCATTCTCGAATTGACTGTTATAACACATTAAGTGCCATCGTTAGTGTGTTGTCCACTAGGTTGCATCTCAATCTGGGTCAATATCATTATGAATCTCTTCAAGAGAACAACATCTTGGGACAAGAGAAGGAAGAAAACCTTAATCATTAGGGCTACATTTTCATCCATTATTAGAAACAATCTATTTTGATATTTGTATTTCTTCACTACAATCCAACTGTTGGGTGATGGAGATGTATTCACTAAGCTTCGGAGTATTTGCTATCAGAGTTTCCACTAGAATATATGATAAAGAATGTTTTCACACATGTAGTTGCATGAATCCAATAAGATCTAACAAGTAATGCAATATGAAATTAACTCACAAAAAGAAGAATAGTGCACAATCAAGAACTTATCAATAGCTCAAGTGATGTGCACATATAGGAGTGTTATGTAACTCCTCCATGAGAATATTCCCATTATAGGAAGGGGAGTTACACTCTAGAATGAAAATATAACTCCTATGACACACATTGTGACAAACTATGACATGTAAGACATGTCATAGTAACTCCTATGAGACTTAGTACACCTAAAAATATGAGTCACCAAGGGTGATGATTTATTCCAAGTAAATAAATACGAGGAAAATAATTTCCTATGCCAACACCCTCGCTTAAGCGTAGCTTAGGTGAGTAGAAAATAAAGTGGGTCCTAGCAACAAGGCCTAATGAGGTACCCAAGTATAATACAACTCTCATAAAGTGGAGTAAAAGGAGAAAACCCAATAGCAAAAAACTCATCAAATGAGGGCACTTTCCATTGTTCTCCAAGTTCCCTTTTGGTTGCATGGAAGGTAGAGATAAAAATAGAATAGTCAGGACCTAGTGTGACGAGGATAGAAATAATAAGTTTTGAGTCCTTTTGTCAATTCTACATTCTTTTAGTTGCATTCTCACAAATGTTAAGCAAGTATGCACCAATAGACTCATCATCACTCATTTTTAGCCCTTCAAACTTATTTATGAAGGTTTGAAGCTTAACTATTCTCACCTTAGATTCTCCTTCATAAAGACTGAAGTTTATCCCACATTGCCTTTGTTGATTTGCAATGCATGACTTTCACAAGTTTAGGTTCAGCTAGTCCACACATGATTACATTCATAGCCCTTGAATTATCACTAATAGTCTTATTGTCTGTAGTAGTTATTGGGGGAGTAGCACGAATTGTATAACCATCCAACACAGATTGTCAAATATCAAACCATAGTGACATGATATGATTCCTCATCCTTAGACTTAAAAACATAGTTAAATCCATCAAAAAATGGTGTCGTACTAGAGAAGAGCCCCTCTGATGAATCACCATTTTTTTGCTTCAAAGGACCTCCTTTCAAATGATCAAAATTCTCCAAAAGGACCTACTCTTATACCAATTGTTGGAAGAAAAATGTACTGGGGCAAATCAGTTCTTCAAAACTTTAACCAATTCAAATTAACTTGCTTAAACTATAAACCATTCAACCATATATTAATGTGTGTTTATCATTCATTCAAATGAGAAAAACCATGAGAAAGTACACAAGAACACAAGATATATGTGGAAAAAACTCAAGGTGAAGAAAACCCACTGAAATTTTGATTATATTACTCAATTAAAAAGTATTTAGTGAATCACCAACTTCACAAGGAGCACCAACCCCTAGTTTAGTGAAGCACCAAATCCACAAGAAGGATACAACCACCTAATATGATTGAGAACAAAATCAACCACATGTTGATGAAGGTATCTGATTTAATTATTCTTCCACAATTGATTGAGATCAAAAATTCATCTCACACACCTTCAAACCCTCTCCAAACCCTCTTTCTCCTAACTCACTCAAACTTTGTTTTTCATGACCTGATTTGAATGAAAATCATTGCACAAAATCTCTCTAACACCCTTCATAATTTTTCACATACTATCATATTTGATTTGATGCCCTTAAACCACCCGCACTCTCTTAATCAGCTCATACTTTTCCCTCTCTCTCCCCTAGTTCAAATTTGAACCAAACATGCACTTCTATATGCCTTTCAATTCAAAACATAACAAATGTCAGTCCATACTAAGGATATTGAAAAATAAAACATAAAAACATGATAATACATTCATAAAAACTCATAATATGGAACCATGTAGGCCAGTCATGCACCAAGACAACCAAACAAGCCAAAAATGGCTCAAAACCCCATCACATGACTCATCAAAGACCTCCACACTCATCACTATGCTTATTCAAGCCTATAAATTCTTCACACATGTCACATATGTCATAAAAAATCATCCATGCTTACACATTAGCTTGCACCAATTATTTTATTCATAACTCTTTCAAGAAAGATCATTTCCTTCACAAAACAACTACTTCCAAGAACCATTCTTCACCAAACAAGCTCAATATCACACCATAAAACCTAAAATATTCCATGTAACCACTCATTATAAATAAACCTAACTTTATAACACATTCATTCTTTCTATAACTCATTAAACATCCAAAAAATCAAACCACACCTCTTTATTCTTCACCAAACTGAGCTTCCCATCAAATAGTTTGGAAACTCAACTGGTTTACACCCTTTATGAAACTTTCAATATTTTTGAATTCCTTAAATATGGAAAAAAATAATCCCTCTTCACTCTTTAATGGTTATAAATCATCATATAAGCCAAAACACGAGTCTTATACATCCATCTTCTTAGCCAATGCAATCATGTCTTGAAATAGTCAAACTTGGTCTTACAAAATGAGTTGGTTCACTAATCAAAACACATCATCAATATAAAACCATATGTCATTGGAAAGGTATAGGAATATAATTTCCAATTTGTTTTACATTTCCTTCCAAATCCAAGTGGAAGGCCTTAAACCAGGCCAATCTCTGCAACTTCTCAAAACTGCCCTTTTGGGCCCGAAGACTAGTCTTCATAAATAGGGAAAAATTCACTCTAGTACTTCAACCATGACCTAAAAATATCATGGAATTGTATTAAAACTCTCAAGATCCAATAAATTTTTATTTATTCCATATCTTCAATGAATAATTTTTCCAAAAACTAAAAAACTCCAAAAACTTTCTGCTTGAGTGGGGCCCACATACTGTCACAAACTATATTATACCTTTATGGAAATATGGAGGAGTCTTCTACAACCTAAAATCATAAAATTTGAAAAATTAATCAAAAATTCCTCATTATAATCAATTTCCTCCAAGTTGCTTTGAGCTAGGGTTGAGCTAGGGTTTCAAAGCAACTTATCTTCTTAACGATTATTTATAAAAACCAGACGATCAAAATACCTAATTATTTTTTCAAAAAACTATTATATCAATGGAAAAACATCCCCCAAAACCTCTGGGTACCATAAAAATAACACAATTCACAACACGCATCTGAAGGTCATAATTCGAGCTAGATTTGCATTCGCAAGCACCCTGTTTTGCCTAAACTAATGTAACTTGTAAAATATTCATCATAGAAACCTAAAATTTTTCCCAAATCATTAAAAAACACCATAATAATATATCCAATTCTAAAAATTTCATAAATATATTTTCATCTTCATGTCCCATCTCATTTGCATGACTAGGCCTTAGGGTTTTGCATGTTTTAGGCCATAACAAGCTAACCACCACCTGAAAAAGCATGAAACCTCTCCAAAATGTCTTTAAAACCTTTAGAAATCATGTATCACTCACCTACATGCATCCATGAGCTCACATGGATCTATAAATCAACCTCATGCTCAATTTGGCCTCCAAGCACCTAGACTATGTCTAGATGAGCACCTATACTTACACTCTAAAAATCATGTGAGTGTATAAAAAATATCATATCATGCTCTCTATGACTATATCATGTTCCTCAAGTCATCAAGTATCTCAAACCATCATGCACCATCACCTAGGCTAGCTAGGTTACTTGATTGGGCTTGCTAGTCCAAGTCATTCTCACCTTGTCCACTCATACAATCATGTCACCATCCGAGTGTCCCTGTAACCATCATTCCAATCATCCTATGACACTTCTACATCATCCTCTTTTTTTAATGAGATTTTACATCAACGACAACACATATACTCACTCATGCCAATATAGACATCGAGGAAAACCAAACTCAAATATTTAACTAAAATGGCAAATGTTGACTAGAACTATAGTGGCATAAAATATAAGAAATATGAAAAACTGATTTAACAACACTATTTATCTATTCTTGGGTTATGAAAACCTTTCTCACTTTTTAATAATTTATCCTAAGTAACTAAGAAACTACTCTTCTTCCTTAAAACCTTACTTTGAACACAAACCTTGTAAAACACTAATTTGAAATGATAGAGTTTATGCCAAAAGAAAATAACTACTCTTAATGATACTCATGTCAATCCTATAGTTATTCCAATCCCTCCTATTAAGAATCATATACACAAAAATGATTTTAATGGTTCCTCAATTCTTAAGTTAAGGTCAAAGTAACAAAGGGGAGAGGTTTATATAGACGATAAATCTAGAATCCATGACTTAATTGACCATAAAAATCTCTTGAATAATTATACTATAATAGAAGACATATAGATTATTAATTTAACTCCAATTTCAAACTCTAGGTCAAGAAAATACTAATGATTTTTTTATTCAATAGAAGAACTAAGGTGAACCATAGATGTCTAAATGCTAGAACAATGATCAAGAACATAAGAAATCACATCCTTTACCTTCTCATGTGGTCTATAATATTAATTCTAACACCAATCCTTTCACCTCCTTTACCTTCTCACGTGGTCATCTATTGGATTTATTCTAACACCAATCCTCTCATCTCTTTTACCTTCTCATGTGGTCATCTATCATATTTAATCTAACACCAATCCTCCTTGTGCTTATCCTAAAGTTTAAGTTTCTCTTTCTTCTTTACCTCCTATGGTTGATTCTCATGTTGCTTCTCAAAGTTTTTAAACTCCCCCATTTGATTTTCATATTCCCTATGTTAAGCCCAAATTCTTCTTTGACATATGTTTTATGTTTCAAAACATTCTACTACCACTTCTTTGCCTTCTAAAATGACTATGATGATGAATGACGTGTGTGAATTACAAGATCCGATTAAGGTGTTATCCCTATATTATCAAAAATTATGCAACAAGGTCACTTCTAATGAAATATTGCTCAACCCCTTGGATTATGATGTGTTTGATTATCCCTTTCTAATAGGTTTCATTTCTCCAAATTTTGAATTATAAAGTGAGAAAGGATATCCATCTCGTTGCCATGTCATTTTATCACTCTTACTTAACTTTTTCACATGATGATTTATTGTTTACCAAGTATTTCCTAGGATTTTGAAATACTATGTTATCAATTTGTTCTATGAATTACCTAATACATTTTTGCATGCTTTTAACACACTATTTGATGAGTTTCTTGCACATTTTTGGATCCACACCAAAATGTGTGGAGTGGAAAGTAGGTTTTCCAAAATAAATTTCAATACACTAACCACAAAATTTTCGCAAATAAGTTAAACTTAGATATAATTACAAAAACATACTTTTATAAATAATGATAATCTGAAACTTAGGAAAATATGAAATAATTATAATAATTGAATTAAAAAAATTAGATAATTAGGGTTTCTAGGATAATAATCAATTTTTCATTAATTTGGAAACACTTGTCAGGAACACATAGTGAAAGACCTATCATACAATAAGGTAAAACAAACCTAACTAAGACAATGATCCTTAACCACCTCAATCAGAATTGTACATGTATACATTTTTTTGGCAATATTCAAACTTTAGGGTTACAAACTCAATCTAGTCTTGGGCTATGTAAACCTTACTTTCTTTTTTAGAATGCATTGTGATTTACTAAAAAATAATTATCCTTTCACCCATCCCTAATATGAAATTAATAACTTGCAATTACTATAAAAATATAAGATGTTAATGGGGGCCTGCATTATCCCTCCATTATTATTAGGCCCCTCACTTTTTGAACAATTTGGTAGTCATCACTTGATGCAAGTAGACAGGTGATCCAGTGTATACAAATATCCCAACCCTTAATTTTTCACTTGGATGCAATAAATAATGAATGATAGATGCTCAACACATGCTTGAAGTTTTATTTCGCCACAAGGATGTTCTGGTTGAAATTTTAATATATTCCTTGCAATTTGGAAGCTTGATTGTGTATCATTTACGATGTCCTTAATTCACCAATGCACTTATTTATTTATAGAGTTATTGAAGTACTTAGAAAAATTTTCTAGATGATCAAATTTAACAAACTCAACATTGATCATGAGTTCAATTTATCCAATTTTGGGTGTCTTGAAGCCCAATTTTTAAACTCTTCCAAAATGATCAATTAATTTGATTTTTCCAACTTAAGTGAATTTACTGATTCTATTACAAAACCATTTAAATAATTCACAAGTTGAATTTATAATGCACTCAAACTGAATTCTTGATTCCAAATTTCAAAGTGCATTCACTAACTGATTAAGGGTTATGGATACTAAAATTTACTTCAATCCGTTTACTCCAGTTTTGTGCTTATTTTATCAATTAATCAAATAAACAAATGATGAATTTTTATCTGATCAAAAGCTTCTAAAAATTGAATAAAAACACCAAAACTCATAAATTGATAATGGAGTTCACCGAAGGCTATCTCTGGATTCAGAAAGTGAATCGATCTATTCAACATCTAATGAAGTACAATTAACCCTTCAATAATGAGTAACAAATATTTATACCTGCAAATGAGATCATCTATGTCCTAAGGAACTCTAAAAATAAAAAACTGTCCCAAGAATGATCAGCAGCTCTGAGTGCTTCCCCATGTGAGTTTCTTATGCAAATGACCTAAAAATGCCTACAAAAAATGCCTACAACTTGAATGAAAATGGTTTACATTTATGGAAACTAGAGAAAATTCCGAGCAACTTTCATTTTTACATCATTCATAAATTTGGCCATTAAAGCCCTCAAATTCTTTCTTTCAAGTTTGTTTCCTGTTTCTATCTACCTCGATGGAAACATAGAGCACAAAGCTCTTTTTATACTGGTGAGCTCATTTCATAACTCATTAAAAGCTACTTGGCTTTTTGGTACATGGTTGTGGGTCTTAGGACCTAAGATTGTCGCGGGTTTGAATCCCACCCTTTTCTTTTCACGGTCTTTTTTTCCATGAGGGAGATATCCCACATATATCTCAGGTTCGTCGGGATTGTGGTTTAAGTTGGGCTCAGCCACCCATTGAATTCATGGCTTTGGCCACACCTACACCTTTATTTACACTCCAAAACTCCTATCAAGTTGGCCATGGCTTGGTCACTCGTGCCCATATGTTGTCTTGTTAAGAGCTAATTTGTTTTGAGCAGGTTTACCTATCGTTGTGGTGAGATGTGTAAGCCACATTTTTGTTTGGTTTGGGCTTACACATATAGAGCATTGGAGCTAGCTATGCTTTTTTGGATGTTTAATCACATAGTTTAATACGCCCAAATCATGGGTTGTGCATTGACTGTCGAGCTAATAGGTGACTGTGCACACCGATTCATATGCCGAGGTAAGTGGGATAAAATAGATCCCAAACCATAATAAACATAAGCCCAAATAATGTTGAATTGATAATATAAACCCTGAAAATTGTGGTATAAGGAATATGAGCATCAATGTAATGTGGAGATAATGTGATCAACTTGATGGGAGTTGATCACCCCACCGAGCTAATAGTATAGCTCGCCCGAGATGATTATCCACCTGCAATGCAAAATTAGACTCATAGTGCAAAAATTGACCTTGAAATAGAAAACCGATCTCGAAATACAAAATTGAGCTAATGGTGACAAAGCCACGTGGTGGCTTGAGGGCCCACCATGTCTCAAACAATAATATAGCTCTCATGGTGGTCGGGCTCCCTTCCATTACAAAAGTTGAGCCTCTTGTTCTTGTCCAATTTATGTGTGTCAAATACCGGAGGTTGAAAACAACTAAAACAACCTTCATTTTTCCCTCTCACCATTTTCCACTTTTGCCACGTGTCACATTGGATTGGACTATTGACTAGGGTTGACCCATTTAAGACCTTAACTTTGACTCAAGTGATAAAATCTACACATACGACTCCGTTTACGAAGTTCACATATCATTGGAAAGGTCTCGAACTCCTTCAACATGGTCTAGGTTTAGGGAAGTTTAGGGAAGATATACATAGTGAAAAATCATCTAGATCACTCCTCCCAGTAAGACCATTTTGACCTCAAAATGGAAAATTTACTCAATTGAATTGTACACGTTCTCTGCATATCACAAACACATAACCTAGTTTATAGCATGGTAATTTTTCCAAAATTGCAATAATTCAAATGCCAATAAAAGTAACATAACCCATGGCTTGAATCACATCAAATGATATGACAAATCCAACTGCCATATTCCTCTATACAATTTGATCCTGCACTCACCACTATGTCAACAATGCAAATGTAACTTGCATTCACAACTTGTTAGTGAAAAACTTGTACATACTATTTGTAACTATATCTGATAGTTACAAATATTAAGCCTAATAATAAGACTTACACATGTGCAAATATCATGCATAGAAAACAAAGAGTTTGTATAAGTTGTACACATACAAACAATGCCTACATGAAACAATTTGCACTATAACAACATACTAAATACAATTTCCAAATATAGACATCGATACATTGATCATGCCCACTAAACTGTACATGTTGTTGAAAGATGAAGTTTGTAAAACCATCAAAAAAGAAAATTAAACCAAGTATTTTAAACCTGTCACCTAGTTATTTCTTCCTCGGGATACTTCACCAACACCAAAGCAAAATAAATATGGAATTTATCCTTTTTACAATTCAACAAGATTTCCAAAACTACTTTGTTAGTTTGCATATTATTCAACAAAGAAACTATGCAAACATGAAACTGATAACTTTTTACCCACCTTTTCAACACATTTTCCTGTTTAGGTGGTTGATTCAATTCAATTTTACCTAATTCACTGAAGGGGTCATAATGGTTGGTTTAATATTATCCTTTTTAACAAATTTTAATTTTTGTTTTGGATGTAGCTTTCAACATTTATCAATGACATGACCTGTTTTCTTACAGTGACCACAAATTCTTTGATCCATTTTTTAGGATCCACATTGTTAGAAAATTTACCTTGACTACTTTTAGCCGAGCAAAGGTTTAGGAGAATTAATTTTCTCAATCTTTTCCAACATGGATTTATACTTCCTACACTTGGCCACACAATGATTAGATAACCCACAAAATGTGCATGGATAACTATAAAAAATTGCTTGCATATTATAGCCAAACTTTTCCAATGTAGAAAGTGGATCATTTTGTTTACCTTTTCCCTTACGAACCTTGTGGTAAATCGAAGGTGGAGGGATTTCTATACCTCTCCGTGGTGAATTCTTACTAGATCCTCCTCCGAGGATGAATCACTTGAAGCTAGTGGGGATGACACTTGGTTGTCAGAAGCTTGTCTTCTTCTGATGGTCTTGGAGAACTCTCTCCAATTAAATTTTCCCCTACACTACCATATCCCAATCTGCATAATGAGGTCTTTCCTCAACCAAGATTGGGTTAGTTATGCCTTGTTATTCTTACCAAGGTTAATTCCATTAAAACCCATATTATTTAAAAGCTTAGATCCTATACCTTTGGTGTGTTTTCAAATTCACCTAAACAATATCAAAATCCAACTTGGCTTTGGGAGAGGAATTAAGTGTTGTCATACTTATTGTGCACTCATCTGTCATAGTGGATGCATCAACAATAATGGTACCTCTTTCTTAGGTCCATTAATCTGCAACACCATTAAGAGCTCATCCTTAGATTCTAGCTCTCTTTTAGATTGTCAATTTTCTCCTCAAGAGTCAATAATTGACATCTCAGGAAGGAATTTTCTTCTTGTATCTTGATTACATGCTTCAAGTTCCTCAAACTTGGTCTTGTTAGACAATTTTCCCATGGTTTCCTACACACTGTACTTCCAAAAACTTTACACACTATAACTGAAAGATCAAGCCCAAAATGCAAAAACCAAAATTGAACCCAAATCAATTGAAGCAAATCAAGAGCTAAACCAACTCTGATACCAACTTGATCCGAAAATGGTACTTAATTTTTTTGAAGTACTTAGAAAATTTTCAAGATGAACAAATTTAACAGACTCAACATTGATCATGAGTTCAATTATCCAATTTTGGGTGTCTTGAAGCCCAATTTTTAAACTCTTCCAAAATGATCAATTAATCTTAATTTTCCAACTTAAGTGAATATTAATTCTATTACAAAACCATTTAAATAATTCACAAGTTGAATTTATAATGCACTCAAATTGAATTCTTGATTCCAAATTTTCTAAAAGTGCATTCAATTTCACTATATTGTGGGTTATGGATCTTGAAATTTTCTTCAATCCAATTTACTCGGTTTCATGTTATTGATTTTTATCAATTAATCAAATAAACTAATTTAAATGTTTTTATCTGATCAAAAGCTTCTAAAAATACTGAAATAAAACACCACAAAGAAATTGATAACGGAGTTCACCCGAAGGCTATGTCTCTGGATTCACAGAAAGTGAATAGATTTATATTAACATCTAATGAAGTATAATAACCCTTGATAATGACTAATAAAATGAGCTGATCTTATGTCCCAAGAACTTTAAAAATAGTAGAAATTGTCCCAAGAATGATCAATGGCTCCTACAAGCAGCTTCTCCAGTGTTGGTTTCTACGTGCAAATACGCATTTAGAAAAACACCTACAAATTGAAATGTACAACACCTACATGAAAAAGGTTTACATATTTGGAAACTAGAGGAAATTTTGAGCAACTTTCATTTTTACATCATTCAGAAATTTGGCCATTAAAGCCCTCAAATTCTCTCGTTCAAGTCCGATGCCCTAATACTGTCTCTCCCCAAAACACAGAGCACACAATTCTTTTTGTAATGGCAAGCCACCCGGATCGGGGCTTGGTGAGTTGAATGGTCTTAGGACCATGAGGTTGGGAGTTCGAATACCAATTTTTTAATTAAGGATTATAAAACTATAAAAAAAGAGAGAAAAATTAAACAAACAAAATAATCTACTTATGTTGTGAGGTTACCCCCATCAGCTGAAAGATATTTGATATATTGGGGTTTATATTCGACCCCAACCCTTCTTTCGAGTTTTATTTTTGTAAGAGGAGATAAGTGAGAGAGAATCCTATCACTTTTACTGAAGGGAAAATATCTCTGATAATGAATCGCGTGCTAGAATCATGTTTCTATAATCTCACGTGGAGAAATCTCTGATTATTCGTGGTGAG
This sequence comes from Taxus wallichiana var. yunnanensis, assembly GCA_018340775.1. NCBI lineage: Eukaryota > Viridiplantae > Streptophyta > Pinopsida > Cupressales > Taxaceae > Taxus > Taxus wallichiana. The sequence goes on along the minus strand of CM031242.1, from coordinate 819,430,449 downwards.
TGGACATGATGCGATGGTGGTAGTAATATGACGTTGGAAACATAAATAAAATAAAAAATGGAAGGGAAATTGTTTTGTGTGGGAAAAGTGAGGCCATCCTGACATTGGGTCGGAATTAAAAGAAATTGTCATGGTGTGAAAGGGTGGCAAATTTTTTTTTTTTGATTTATATACGGTGCATGGTTCCAATTTATGGAGAGCTAAAGAAAGTGCGTGAGTTTGGCAGCACTCATTAACCATCCTTTACCGTATTACACCCTAGAAAGCTATCTGTACCATGTTTTTTCATATTTTAATGTTTCGTTGGAATAAATCTGGAGACCATTTGAAATCTCAAATATCCGTGGTACCCAATTCACCTATAAATTCTTTCTTCCCTTGTGAAACGAACATAGCTTAGACGTTTCTCTTCTCTACATGTTTTTGTGTGTTTATTGTAGCTAGGAAAAAAATAATGGGGAGTTACGCACGTCTTGCAGTGGGCATTTTAGAATAATTTCTCTATAATGTCTCTGCTGCATTAGAGTGATCGTTTTAACCTTTTTGCATAGAGATCCACACGCCGCTGTAATACATGGCCTCGTAATTTCATCTATTTTTTGGTTTCTTTCTTAATATGTAATAGTGATGTTGTTAGTCATGTTCAGCTAATGAAAAGGATTTGTCATATGTTGCTTTTTTCACAGTGACTGTCACCTCCTCATATCTTGTACAGCAGTTCTCATGTAAGTATGACAAGCAAAACTCTCCTCCGATTATTTCTCTGATTATATATCAAATGGAAGTATTTTTTAATAATTTTATTCTCATCTTGATGATGGATCATGGAACACGCAAAAAAATCTGATGTGGTTTTATTTAGAAATCATTTACTCTATTCCTATATGCACAGTGGAAATACTATCTTTCTTTATTTTTAATCAAGTTTTGGATTAGAATTTGAGTTGAGAAAGGTGGTTGTAGTATCACATTCAGGAGGGTGTGGAAAAATAAATCAACTGAGGAGTTTTCAAGCGTGCCATACGTGATAGCCTTCTTCAATTGTGTGCTCTACACTTTGTATGGAACGCCATTAATAAGCAATGGGTCTGAAACCATACTTCTCTCTACCGTTAATGGAGTAGGAGCTCTTCTGGAATCACTACTAGAAGGGAGGGTCATTTGAGACAATAATTAGAGACAAAAGTATACTTTTGTCTCTAAATATAATTTTGTCTCTTAGTTCCCTTTGTTTTAATTTTTAATAATTTATTCATCTTTCCAATTAATACCTCCCTGCTATCCAAATCTAACCCTGATCTTATGGAAAGCCATCTGCGGCTAGTATGCCTCCTAGGTTTTAATGGATGGTGTACATGTGGTGATTGGGTTCTCTACTTGGATCAACCCAAATCTGTGTTCCTAGATTCGTAGAATTAGGTCGGGCTTCGCCCAGACATGGCTGCTAGTGAGGATGTCTCTCACTATGCTAGTGGAGAAGCCATTAATAGGCAATTGATCGATATCAGTAGAGAACATTACGAGTAGAAAATGAGTCAGGAATTTTATTATTTCATATGTTTGTATTCCTGGGCGTGCTAAATGATTTTGGGCCTATGATTACAGTGGTCACCGATTGTATCCTCCATGTGCCTTTTCTGCATAATAATCCCAAATATTGTGTGTAAATCCACAATAGTAAAGTCAATTGTGTGATTTCTCAGACGTGGATCGATTGCCTCTACATGACAAGATGCCCATTTTGGAATATGTTACTGCAAGTATCCCATAATCATTAAAATCCATGGCTTTTACGAGGATGGGGATTGTGTGTGGCTGTTGATGGAGTCAGTGTTTCGGCGGAGAATGTGCACTAGGAAAATTGATATTCATAGTCATACAACATCGAACAGAAGATAGGGGATTGTGTGTAGGTCAGACCCCATAACCGTACAAGTACCTAGTTTTAGTAGAAAAATTTCACTTAACACTAGGAAAACAGGAGAAGAGAGAAAAATAGGGACTTGGGAGAGAGAAATATGGGCAAACATGATATAATAGAGAAGCAATAAAAGCGTAATTGGCAAGAAACAAATACAAGGTCAAAGATGTCAAAAGTCAGACCAGACACAAAGGGAGGAAGTCTAATGTCAAACAACATAAGAAACCTACGACAACACACATCCAACTTGGATGAGTAATCAATAAAAACACTATATATACACACAAACACTTACCAACAATTAACTAGTCATTTACCAAAATTAGGTATCTACATACATATACTATTATTAGTGATTTATAACATATTGGGGCATATATTTATATTGAAAGAAGTCTTATAAATAGATGGAAATGATTGAATGAATGAGGATCTTAGATTCATACAAACAATTTAAAGATACATTGAAGAGGTATATCTAATTTAGTGTAGTAAGACATATAATACGAAGTAATTATACCAATTTTTTAATTAAGGATTATAAAACTATAAAAAAAAAAAAGAGAAATTAAAAAAACAAATAATCTACTTATATTGTGAGGGTCACCCTTTATCCAGCTGGAAAGATCTTTGATATATTGGGGTTTATATCGACCAACCCTTCTTTCCAGTTTTATTTTTGTAAGAGGAGATAAGTGAGAGAGAAGCCTATCACTTTTTACAAAGGGAAAATATCTCTGATAATGGTAATTGCCAGTCACCACAATACAAGGGGGTGGTGCAGCAAAAGGGGGAACACAGTGCTAGAATCATGTTTCTATAGGCTTACGTGGAGAAATTTGATTATTTGTGGTGGTGGACGTGATGGTGGTCAGAGGTGGAAATGCCATTGGAAACATAAATAAAATAAAAATGGAAGGGAAATAGTTTAGAAGCCTGTGGAAAAGTGAGGCCATCAACATTGGCCACGATTAAAAGAAATTGTCATGGTGTGAAAGAGTGCAAAATTTTTGATGACTACCATGCTGTAAGGTTCAACTTATGCGAGATCTAAAGACAAGGCAGGAGTTTGGCAGACCATTAACCATCCCTGTACAGATACCAGAAAGCTATCTGTACCATGTTTTTCATATTTTAATGTTTGTGAATAAATCACGGACACCATTTGAAATCTCACGAAGGTATGCCAGCTGGTACCGCATTCACCTATAAATTCTTTCTTCCTCGTGAAAGCGAACATAAGCTATGAGATGCGTTTTCATCTCTTTCTCTACATGTTTTTGTGTGTTTATGCAGAGCTTAGGAAAAAATAATGGGGAGTTATGCACGTCTTGCATGTGGGCATGTTTGAATAAGTTCTCTATAATGTCTCTACATGATTCGGTCTCGTTTAACCTTTTGCATAAGATCCACCTCATTCTGCAATAGTGGCCATGTAATTTCATCTGTCATTTTGGTTTCTTTTGCTAGTATGTAATATTGATGCTGTTAGTCATGTCTCAGCCAATGAAGGATCGTTGATCCAGTGTTGTCTTTTCACCTAAAGGCAATGTCACATCTTGCTACTGTATCTGATCCCATGTCATAGTAACAGCCAAACCTCTCCTTTGATATTTGATTATATATCAAATGGAAGGATTTTTTAATAATTTTATTCTCATCTTGATGATGGATTGCAAGGAACTACGCCAAAAAAAAATCTGATGTGGTTTTATTTAGAAATCGCCCCTACTCTATTGAATATCCACATGCATAGTGGAAATACTATCTTTCTTATTTTTAATCAAGTTTTGGCATTAGAATGTTTGAGTTGAGAAAGGTGGTTCGAAGAGATCACATTCAGAGGGTGTGGAAAAATAAATCAACCGAGCTTTCAAATATGCCATATACGTGATAGCCTTCTTCAATTGTGTGCTCTACACATATTTTATGGGACGCTATAATAAGCAATGGAGTGAAACCATACTTCTGAAGTCACCGGTAATGGGAGTACCAGAGCTCAGGTCTAGAATAACTACTACAAGGGGAGGGTCATTTGAGACAACAATTAGAGACAAAAGTATACTTTTGTCTCTAAACTATACTTTTGTCTCTTGAGTTCCCTTTTGTTTTAATTTTTTAATAATTTGCGCCCCATTCATCTTTCCAATTAATACCTCCTATTTATCCAAATTCCAACACTGACTCTTATGGAAAGCCACTGCGGCTGAAATTATGCCTCCTAGGTTTTAATGGATGGTATATGTAGTGATTGGGTTCTCTACTTGCATAAAACCCAAATTTGTGTTCCTAGATTTAGAAATTGGGTCCGATTTTTCCTTCAGAAGCGTGGCCTCCATACAGCGATGTCTCTCACTATGCTAGCTTGAGAATACCGTTATCTGGAAAATTGATTGACATCAGTAGAGAACATTACTCCGAGTAAAAATGAGTCGAAATTTTATTATTTCATATGTTTGTATGTCATGGGCGTGGTAAATGATTTTTGGCCTAGATTAGTAAGTGGTCACTTTAACAATACATCCGTCCATGGAATGCTATTTTCTGCATACCAATAGGAATGATAGCCCAAATATTGATGTGTAAATCCTAGCAAGACTCTAGCTATGACCTTCAGATTTCTGGAGACAGAGGATTGCTTGCCTGCAACACAAGATACCTATTTTTGGAATATGTGTGCATGCATCCTAGAAATCATTAAGATCCATGGATTTTACGAGGATGGGGATTGTGTGGCTATTGATGGAGTTGTGCTTCTGCTGAGAATGAATTTTGACCTCTAAAGAATCGGACCGATGGAATGATGCCTTAGGCTGTCATAAGATCTGAAAAGACTAACCTTAAAAGTGCCGTACATTTTTCCATAGCAAAAGAGGTATAGGCATCGAGATCTCAAACTAGACAACAATCTCTTCATGGATGATTCATCCTTTCCCAACGCATCAAGCTCGCTACATTATGGCACAAGATATTTCTCCTTAAAGTTTTCTTCAATTTGATCTACATTTAGTTTTCTCTCGTTTTTATGGTTAAATGGAAATAGAACTGCAAATCACTATTATAATCTCTGCTGCCACTTTCCTCCCCAAATTTGACCTTCTGGATGAGAATGCTAAGCCACAAAGCCTGGGAACAAGTCGACCTTATAATAAATGCTTGATTACTCAGATGGGATTCTTATTGCAACACTTTCTAATTTACTTTGCAGCCAGAACTTCGACACATAAGTCCCAGACACTTCTATTTCCTTTTCTTCATCTAATTCCTGATAAGATGTGGTTTGAAATGATTAAATGTGCAGGATAAAGAATGAGAGGAATAGTGCATTAGACCCCCTATTACGCTTTCCTCCAAGAGGTTGCACGGGAAAAGAGTATGAAGATTCAAAGTGGATGTGTAGAGTGGGACATCATTAAGTCACATGATAAATGCTTAGGATAAAGCGGAATTCCTCCATCAGTCATACTTTGGTGCATCTTCCTGAGCGGTTAAATATTTTTGCTTCGTATAACCATTCGGACAATATTTTCGACTTTCAGGATTCTAGACCTTGAGGAAGAAATTTCTCATTGTTTTGGGATTTAAATCTTCTGCGTCTGAGTTTAAACACGTCACTTCCTATGATACATGGTATGAGTATTAAAACATTTTTAAATATTTTTTTTTTTCATAATTTGATGTGCATATAGGCAGACTACCTTATGTTCTACGTTTTCTTGAAAAATGGTGCTCTTCTTGTGTGTATAATGTTATTGTGGTTACGAGGCTTTCAATTCATGCTATTAACAAAGCTTTAGAAAAGCCCATTTATGCCATAGATTCTTCATTAGAAACCTTTAAAAGCAGCTATGGCGGCTGGATATTATTCTTCAGGCTCGATTTTAAGCTAAGATTTCTGATAACCGCATACCTAATGCAAGAAAATTTGCTTGGTTTGCAGATTTGGGAACCTGACCGGTATCAGAAATTTGATTGACTCAAATACAGTCTAAAATACGAGTCGAACTCAGAATGGGTACTGACAATATGGAGTGATGGTGCTTGGATACATTTATATCCGATTGCAATAATCATTGGGAAATTAGCCATTTTATCCGAGATATAGAGGTTGAAACATACCATATACTGACTGTCAAGTGCTCAGTAGCTTTGAAAAATGGTTGTTAGAAAATCGCATATCCCATGGGACGGAAACGCTGTAAAACGGCCCCTAATGGCTTGATTTAGTATAGGTGAGAATAGTAGATGACATTAGTGGGCTAATCTCAGAGAATTATGAACTTTGTATGCGCGAAATGATTTGAACTCATTACAATAAGAGATCAATTGACAAAATAACTAATAAGTAGGCAATCCAATAAGAAACTCATGTCGTCTATCTTGGAAATGGATAAGCTTTCTTGTCAGACAAATTTTCTATTTACACAGTGTCTTGATAGACGAAATATGAGTTACTCTTGTATTGTGTCAAGATATTCCCGAAAAGAGCCATATTAGCCTTTTTAGCCAAATACCCGGATACCCAAAATTGTTATATTCTATCGTCGGGATTTGTCTGCGGGAAATTTGTATTTAATTATTTTGAGCCCGTATGAGGCTATTTGCGCTCCGTTTTAACTCTGTTATGATCGAACATATCATTATTCCCTTGTACCAGAAGGATTTTAACTTGGAATAAGTTTTGGGCTTTATTTGTGACTTTTGGCAATTTTTCGTGTTTTTGTGTTGTCCGTTTCGTTTTTTGTGAAATTTCTCTAGAACAATTCCTTTCTTGGTAAGTAAGCCCGATTTTTGGCTGGGCAGCGGTGGAAAAAACATATACGCACATTATGCCGGAGGAAGTCACCATCGGAGTGCGGATCATTGGGAAAAAAAAGTGAAGTCGTGCGCGGAAAAGCCCCTGCGGGGTTGGGCGCATTTTGGAAAACAAAGGATTTAAGGCTGCGATGGGAAAAATAGAAAAAGCGAGGCATGATGGGGTGGAATTTTATTCACTTGCCTTGCGAGCAGGCGGTGGGTACTGCGGGTACTTTCCCGTGATAGAAAATTCACTTAAGGCTGCGGTGGGAAAGTTAGAAAATTCACTTAAGGCGGTGGGAAAGTTAGAGGCGGGCGAGGGCGGGAATTTATTTGCTTGCCTTGGGGTAAAAATTCCCATGGTGAAATAAAAGAAAAGTGACTTAAGTGAAATCATGATTTTATTGCACCTTAGGGTAAATAATCCCATTGTCAAAGTCAAATCACTTAAGTGGATCATGGGATTTTCGGGGCTGCCTTGCGGGGTAAAAATCCCATTGTGAAAAATTCTTAAAAATAGAATTCTATTATGCAAAAAAAGTGCGACCCACCTTGGGTGAATAATAATGCATTAAATAAATATTTGTTAATATTTATTCACCCAATTTAGCACCCGGGCTTGTGGAAAAGTCAACAAAAGGAAGTGGACATAAGGAATTTAAAAATAGAATTCCAAAATTAAATAAATTTAATTTATTTAATGCAGCCCCTTTGAGAAGGAATTAATACTTTTTAAAGTATTAAATGATTATATTAATTCCTATTTTCGGTGGCTATGGTCAAAGCACCTTTGTGAAGCTTAAGTGAAGTGAAGTGTGGATGATTAAATTGAATTAATTTAATTGATTGGATGGTTGTCCTTAAACATGTTATATTTAAAAGAGAAAGCATGATTTTTAATTAATTAATTGCCTTTAATTGTTAGGGCAATTATTAATTATAAATTGTGAGGTTATATAAGCATGGGCAGCCATATGGGTGAATTATTTAATTCACGGGTAAAGAATTGCAGCCAAGAGGAAAAGTGCGCCCCCATTTGAAGAAGGATTTTGAGGAAAAGTGGAAACAAGGCATTTGAAGAAGGATTTTGCTCGGGCAAAGGTGGAAAGCAAGGCATTTGAAGAAGGATTTTGCTCATAAGATTTTGGCAAGGTGGCAGACAAGGCTAAAAGCTTCAAATTTGGCGCATGCTTTGAAGGAGGTTGATCTTTATCTGCATAATTGTTTGCATAAAGTGTTACAGTGCTTTAAGGAATTCATTACGGGTGTTTTTGAAAAAAAAGGAACTTATATCAATGTCGATACATTGAATATTTCCTCGAATCGAAGGATTATCGAGATCTGCACTAGATTTTGAAGAATTCCGGTCAAATAAGAAGAAAAAGAATTATTGAGACAAAGATAGACAAAGCTATGGCGAAGAAAGATGAAAAGAAAGCCTGTGGAGTCATGCATCACTTCTAAATTTGTAGATATTGGAGACACGGATCTAGGCTCGGAACCTCTTCTTGAATTGATAGACAGATCCAGGATAGGGAAAGACTTCACTCATGCGTGGGAAAACTTCACTCATGCGTGCGAGATTAAAAAAGCGGTGGAATTATTTGAGTTGCAGCTTTTCCATCCATGCCTTAGATTGCCGAGTTTGTTATGCGAGTGCGAGATCCATATCCAGATGCGGATCAGAATCGGATCGAAATCCATATGCGAGATCAGATCAGATCTCATAGTTGCGAAAAAGCTTTGCAGCCTGCAAAGGCTTCATCCTCTTGTTTTGAATGCAGCCCGTGAAGAAGTCGGTGCGTGGAAAATTCCTTCGAGATCTTGTGCAAATGCTCCCATCTTCGATTGAAGCCTTCATTGAATTTTCATTCATCGGAGTGCTTTCAGAGAATTTTTAATTGCTCATATGCGATTAAAAATAAGGATGATGAGTTATCTACGGAAAAACATTGCATTGATGCATGTCTTGAAGAAAAGCTGCAAAAGCTTGAGGATAAAAAAGAAGACAAGGCGAAGGCAAAATTCAACTTCGCTTCAAATTCAGAATTAGCTTGCTTGATTCATCTTGCAGATTCCGAGCTTTTTTCGAGATCTAGCTCACCGAGATCGATTTGAATCGAAAGCATGAAAAAAGAGATCAGCTGAAAAAGGACATGAAAAAGGACAAAGTCGACTTTCCTCTTCCTTCTTCTTTCCTCTAACAAAGTAATTGAGCGATCAATTAAATTATACAACTTAAGTGATTGGTTTAAAAGCCATTACTTGAAGAAGTCAACTACTTGGAGATAGGTGGCGGATGTGCAAAATAGAAGGTTCTATTTTCAGTTGCAAATCATACATGTCATGCGAGGAATTCGGGAGGAGATTGCAGTTGTTTCTTTTCCGACTTCCACATGTGCGAGTTGACTAAAGCTTCCGACTTGTAATTGCCCCTCTACATTCTATAAGTAGAGGAAGAACCTTCGGGTTAATCAATCAGAATTTGTAAGCAGCAATCTTGTGTTCTAGACTTTGTGCTGAACCCTTGAGAGCAACTTGGAGCAAAGGAATACAAAGGAGCAGGTTTTTGGAGAACTTTGTGTCACGGTGTCTTGTGTTTCTTGCTTTTAATCTTAGATCTCTTAATAAACTTTGTGTTATTTTAGATCTGGATCTAGAGCTGCCTTTGTTTTATAATTTTGTGTGTTCATATCTATTAAGTTTCTTCTATGTGCATGCAATTAGCTCTGCTATCTACTAATTGGGATGCACATCTTCCCCATTTCTTCTCTGTATTTCCTTTACTTCCTTCTTACATAAAATACTTCCTTTCTTGACAGCCTGTGCTTACTTGTTGAGAACTTCTTAGTTATGGTTCATGAACTAAGTGGTTAAAGTAAAACCCTTGATAGATAATAACACATTTTTATTGACAAATCGACACGGGAGCCTCACCGGTTAAATGAGGAGATTTATCTCATGATTTGCCTAGGTTTGATCTTATCTGAGAAAATCTAGCCAACGATTTTAGCGACTCATTTGAGAACAACTATCTTTGCGAGATCAAAGCTTATCTTTTGAAGATCAGAGTGTTTTCCATACAAATCTCACACTTTGGTTGAACGTCCATTCACCCGATCCGTGAAGGCGCAAGGAAGGGTGATCATTTCTTGATTGTAGGAGCAATTCAATTTCAATCATCCTCCTCAAGTTAGAAAGCCGCAGATCTAGTCTTTCACCGGGAAGAAGAGTGCAAACACATCGAGATCGGATCATCTTGACATAATCGGCATTTGGAATTATTCATCAAGTCTATTCTCAAAGAAGGCGTGCTCCTTCATCATGATGAACCGAAATCATCCACTTGCCCCTGCGGCGCTGTTCCATGGGGTGCGACCTTTGGACCTCTGAATCGACTCCTCACATGCATGATCTACCTAAAGGGACGAGAAAGAATTTTCCAAAATTCTTTGGAGATGGAAGCGAAATCCCGGATGACCACTTGGCTGCTTTTTCATATCTGTGGAGTGCTTGCGATCGAACATGAAGATGTATCATCGGACTCTTCATAGAGACTCTGCGTGACTTGGTTTGGAGAATGGTTCTCCGGTAGCTCTGGCACCATAACCATTGGAGCTCTTATGCGGGATGCGTTCTGAAAAGATTGAGCAGTTGAAGATTCCAGCACATTGATTAACTCAACTCACTCGGTTGAAGAAGGAGCCACATGAGCACATGCGGGATTTTATTGCAAAATTCCAAAGATTCTTATCTACAAAATTCAGCTTGCTTCTCGAATGATGAGAATCAAAGGTGTTCTTCATCGATGCTTTGCTTCTGAAGTAAGCTATCAGCTGCGAAAAGCACGTCCTGTTGATTTGTTAGCAGACTCAAAACATGGCGGTTGAAATTGAAGATGACCTCATCATGTTTGGAAAGATAAAAGCAACACTTCTAGAGCTGAAAGTTCATCCTCTGCTCTACTTCCGATTCGATTCACTATTGCAAAAGTTAGCAAATGAGATGATGCGAGATGAAGAAAGCAAATGGCTCAAATGGCTCGAGGCAACAATCTTGCCCCTGCTCGGAATTTCAACAACTTAGGAACCGCATTGTTGGTTCCCAAAGATTAGCAATTGAAGTTGCTCCCGAAACAACGTGGAGATGAATGAAGAAGACCGGGAAGTTGGCTTTGATCGGCTCGAGGATGATGATTTTATAGGTCTGCTTGTGGCGACTCAACATTAATTACTAAACTACAAATTTGAACATGACGATGAGAAACTTCATGAAGATGATCATGGTCATGCATATACAGTACTTACAAAGATCACAAACTCACCAAGTGAGGCATTTAGCTGACGAACAAAGAAGGGCACCCTTTACCTTCTTCTTTAGCTCCTAGAGATAAGAATGCGAGTTCTTCATCTCAACCACAGAAAGCGGCTCAGGTATCTGAATCTATTTCTTCTTTTGACATTATTGATCATGCCAAGAAAACTAAAGTTCAAATGTCGGAATTTGAATACTTGAGAGCTTTTCTGAGCGATTAAATAGGCTAGTCAAATATATGCACGATCACGAGGACAATCGATACATCAAAAAGGCCTTTTGCCTAAGCCCAAAGATACTCCTCCCAAAACAACACTGCAGTTGTTAAACCCTCACCATCTTCTGAAAGAGTGGAACCTTTCTATGTCTCCCTATTGCTTAATGGTTTCAAGTTAAGCAATTGCATTTTAGATTCGGGTGCTTGATGATGTCATGCGACTAAAGTTGCGAGATGCTCTTGGGCTTACCTTGACAAAGACCATAAAAGGTCTTTACTCCATGGAGAGACAAGTCCCTTTAATCGGACAAATCAAAGATGCACAAGTTATTACAGCGAGCTTTTCACGACAAAAGATTAAAGATGACAATTCTAGTTGCGAGATATTCTGTCTCCTACGGGATGTTCTTTGAGTAGAAACTTTTGAAAAAGCTGGGAGGAGAAGTAAAGATGGATTGGTCTGTGCATATTCCTATCAAAGGGCTTAACCATAAGGAGCCGGAAAAGAAGTCCAGTACACGGTTACAAAATCGAGGATCCTAGATCTCAGATTCTTTTGGGAATCGACCAGTGGGGTCTATTTCTTGGAAATGGATAAAGACATTCGAGAGCAAGAACTTGACAGCTAGGAGAGAGAAAGAAGAAGAAAAAGTTTGGACTTTGGAGTTTAAAGGCACATGTTGTTCTTTTGGATCAGGAGCTGGCGCTCTACTAATATCTCCAGATCATGAGGTATTTCCATACTCCCCTGGTGATGTTCGAGAACACCGATCATACGGCGGAGTATGAAGCATTGCTTAGGAATGGAGCAAGCTAAAAGAAAGGAGTAAAACTCCTCAAAGCCCGAGGAGATGTTGAACTTCTAGTAAAGCAGGTTCGAGGCAAAGTCAAGTCAAAAGAGATAAGTGGAGCATTACGAGAGATAAAGTGCTTTCTCGCCACATTGATTTTGCAGCCTTCTCTATTGACTTCATTCGATAAATCAAAACTCTAAAGCAGATTCTTTGTGATCTGGCTGTACTATTGAATCCGGATAGACCACCGTCCATATTTAGACAAGGAAACTATAAAGTGGAGATGGTCTACCACCCCAGAGTCCACTGAACAAACATCTGCATGTCTGCATGTTGAGGGAGTAAATCACCACCACGACAAAGCGATCACGAGAAAAAGTTGATCCAGGTTATGATGACAATAGTGGAATAGATCGACCAAAAGGTAACAAAATCCCCGAGGGTTTAGTTTCCTTAGTGGAGACTTTCAACAAGCATGATCAATATCTGAAGAAGAACAAAGAATATGGTGATAGTTCTTCCTCAGAAATGCAGCAAATAAATGCAGGAGCGAGAGAAGTTGATGCGAGACTTACCCACCACGGAGAGAAGAAAGGATGAGCCACCACGGATGAAGTTGATAAGGACTTGCCTAGAGTATTTGACAGAAGGCCAAAGAAAGGAAGTTGAGATCGGAGACTGGGTACTCTGGTGGGACAAGAGATATGAACCGAAGGGCATACACGACAAATTTGATCCACTCTGGAAAGGGCCCTTCGTGATCAAAAAAGAGCTGCGAGGAATGGATACTTTCTTCCTTGCCTAGGGATGGAATTGAGTTACCATTGCCTTTTGCAGGCAACATCTCGAAGTTGTTCGGGAGGCTGAAAAAGTAGGTTAAAACCTGTATGTATATAAATAAAACTTTGTTTGTTTTTCCTTGTTTTGTTTTTGTTTTTGTGTTGTGTTTGTTTTGCGACCCGTGCCCCAAAAGACAAGATACGAAACCGAGATGATCTTTGGGATCTCATCTTTTCCCTTGTCATTTGACGAGAGAAAAAGATGTCCACTGAGACAGAGCCATTTGGTGTACCCAGATTTCATCTGAAATCTGTGACTACCCTATCAGAAAAAATTTTTCGTACTTTTAAAATAATGGGTCGTTTGTGTTTTTATTGCTGAAAGTTCTTGTATTGCGTCAAGATATTCCCAAAAAGAGCCATATTAGCCTTTTTGCCAAATACCCGGATGCCCAAAATTGTTATATTCTGTCGTCGGGATTTGTCTGCGGGAAATTTGTATTTAATTATTTTGAGCCCCGTATGAGGCTATTTGCGCTCCGTTTTAACTCTGTTATGATCGAACATATCATTATTCCTATGTACGAGAAGGTTTTAACTTGGAATAAGTTTTGGGCTTTATTTGTGACTTTTGGCAATTTTCGTGTTTTTGTGTTGTCCGTTTCGTTTTTGTGAAATTTCTCTAGAACAATTCCTTTTTCGGGTAAGCCCGATTTTTGGCTGGGCGGTGGAAAACATATCGCACGTTATGCCGGAGAAGTCACCATCGGAGTGCGGATCTTTGGGAAAAAGTGAAGTCGTGCACGGAAAAGCCCCTGCGGGATGGGCGCATTTTTGGAAAACGAGGCAAAAGATTTAAAATTCACTTAAGGCTATGATGGGAAAAATAGAAGCGGCGAGGCGAGGTGGGAATTTTTGTACTTTTCCGTGATAGAAAACACTAGTGGACTTTTTCCCGTGATATAAAATTCACTTAAGCTGCAGTGGGAAAATTAGAGGCTGCAGGCAGGCGGGAATTTATGCACTTGCCTTGCAGGGTAAAAATTCCCATGGTGAAATAAAAGAAAAGTGACTTAAGTGAAATCATGGGATTTTATTGCCTGCCTTGCAGGGTAAATAATCCCATTGTCAAAGTCAAATCACTTAAGTGGATCATGGGATTTTCGGGGCTGCCTTGCAGGGTAAAAAATCCCATTGTGAAAAATTCTTAAAAATAGAATTCTATTATGCAAAAAAGTGCGACCCACCTTGGGTGAATAATAATGCATTAAATAAATATTTGTTAATATTTATTCACCCAATTTTGGCACCCAGGCTTGTGGAAAAGTCAACAAAGGGAAGTGGACATAAGGAATTTAAAAATAGAATTCCAAAATTAAATAAATTTAATTTATTTAATGCAGCCCCTTTTGAGAAGGAATTAATACTTTTTAAAGTATTAAATGATTATATTAATTCCTATTTTCAGTGGCTATGGTCAAAGCACACTGTGAAGCTTAAGTGAAGTGAAGTGTGGATGATTAAATTGAATTAATTTAATTGATTGGATGGTTGTCCTTAAACATGCTATATTTAAAAAGAGAAGAGCTTGATTTTTAATTAATTAATTGCCTTTAATTGTTAGGGCAATTATTAATTATAGAATTGTGAGGGTTATATAAGCATGGGCAGCCATATGGGTGAATTATTTAATTCACGGGTAAAGAATTGCAGCGAGAGGAAAAGTGCGCCCCCATTTGAAGAAGGATTTTGCTCGGGCAAAGGTGGAAACAGGCATTTGAAGGCATTTGAAGAAGGATTTTGCTCAGAGCAAGGTGGATCAAGGCATTTGAAGAAGGATTTTGCTCAGCAAGTGTTAAAGGCTAAAAGCTTCCAAATTTGGCGCATGCTTTGAAGGAGGTTGATCTTTGTCTGCATAATTGTTTGCATAAGTGTTACAGGTGCTAAGGAATTCATTACAGGTGTTTTTCAAAAGAAAAGGAACTTATATCAATGTCAATACATTGAATATTTCCTCTCGAATCGAAGGATTATCGAGATCACACGAGTTTTGAAGAATTCCAGTCAAATAAGAAGAAAAAGAATTGTTCAGACAAAGATAGACAAAGCTATGGCGAAGAAAGATGAAAAAGAAAGCACAACGGAGTCATGCATCACTTCTAAATTTGTAGATATTGGAGACACGGATCTAGGCTCGGAACCTCTTGCTGAATTGATAGACAGATCCAGAGCAGGAAAGACTTCACTCATGCGTGCAGGAAAAACTTCACTCATGCGTGCAGATTAAAAGCAGTGGAATTATTCGAGTTGCAGCTTTTCCATCCATGCCCGATTGCGAGAGTTTGTTATGCGAGTGCGAGATCCATATCGAGATGCGAGATGCGATGATGCAAATCCATATGCGAGATCGAGATCAGATCTCATAGTTGCAAAAAAAGCTTCAGCCAAAGGCTTCATCCTCTTGTTTGAAATGCAGCAGTGAAGTGAAGAAGTCGGTGCGTGGAAAATTCCTTCGAGATCTTGTGCGAATGCTGCTCCATCTTCGAGTTGAAGCCTTCATTGAATTTTCATTCATCAGAGAGTGCTTTCGAAATTTTTAATTGCTCATATGCGATTAAAAATAAGGATGATGAGTTATCTACGGCAAACATTGCATTGATGCATGTCTTGGAGAAAGAAGCTGCAAAAGCTTGAGGATAAAAAAGAAGAAAGGCGAAGGCAAAATTCATTTGACTTAGCTTGCTTCCAATCAGCTTGCTTGTTTCTATCCAATTCGGCTTGTTTGAGATTCGATTTGATCGAGATCATTTACTCAGATCGGTTTGAATGAGAATCGAAAAAAAAAAAGACTTTCTCTTCCTTCTTCTTTCCGAGACATGAAAAAGGACAAAGTCAGCTTTCCTCTTCCTTCTTCTTTCCTCGACAAAGTAATTGAGCGATCAATTAAATTATACAACTTAAGTGATTGGTTTAAAAGCCATTACTTGAAGAAGTCAACTACTTGGAGATAGGTGGCGGGCGTACGAAATAGAAGGTTCTATTTTCGATTTGCAAATCATACATGTCATGCGAGAGAATTCGGGAGGAGATTGCGATTGTTTCTTTCCGACTTCCACATGTGCGGTTGACTAAAGCTTCCGACTTGTAATTGCCCCTCTACATTACATAAGTAGAGGAAGAACCTTGGGTTAATAAATCGAGAATTTGTAAGCAGCGATCTTGTGTTCTAGACTTTGTCTTTGAACCCACTGAGAGCAACTTGGAGCAAAGGAATACAAAGGAGCGGGTTTAGGAGAACTTTGTGTCACGGTGTGTCTTGTGTTTCTTGCTTTTAATCTTAGATCTCTTAATAAACTTTGTGTTATTTTAGATCTGGATCTAGAGCTGCCTTTGTTTTATAATTTTGTGTGTTCATATCTATTAAGTTTCTTATGTGCATGCAATTAGCTCTTTATCTACTAATTGGGATGCACATCTTCCCCATTTCTTCTCTGTATTTCCTTTACTTCCTTCTTTATAAAATACTTCCTTTCTTGAGCATTTGCTTACTTGTTGAGAACTTCTTAGTTATTTGTTTTAATTTTTAATAATTTATTTATTTTTTCCAAATTAATACCTCCCTTATCAAAACCTAACCCTAATCTTATGGAAAGCCATTGATAATTTAGTATGCCTCCCAGGTTTTAATGGATGGACGTGTGGTGATTGGGTCTCGACTAATTAGATCAGAGATAAACAAAGAAGTGTTTCTAGATTCGTAAACCTGATCAAACTTTCTTTAGAAAGATAGCTTGGCTAAAAAGGGGATGTCTCTCACTACTTAAGCGTGAAAAGATTGATAGGCAATTGATGGACATTGTGAAGAACATTACCGAGAATATGAGTCACAAATGTTATTATTTCATATGTTTGTATGCCATGGGCATGGTAAATGATTTTGGGCTTATGATTATAGTGGTCATCATTGTATCCTCTGTGTGCCTTTTTCTACATAATAATCCCAAATATTGTGTGTAAATCCATATAGAAAGTTGACAACTTGCGTGATTTCCTATATCGAGGCCGGGGATTTGACGGCCTTTGCAGCTAGAAGATCCCCATTTTGGAATATGTGTGTGGGCATCCCATAATCATTAAAATCCATGGATTTTATGAGGATGAGGATTCCATGTGTCTTTGATGGAGTTGTGCTTGGAACACTGTTTGATTAATCAAGCATGATAATATGAGGCGATCTCATGTTGAAAAGACTGATGGAGGCCATACATTTTTGCCATAAGCAAGGGTGTTGCCCATCGAGATCTCAAATCGACAACAATCTCTTCATGGATGACTCATCCTTTCCCAATCGCATCAAGCTCACCGACTTTGGCCAGGCTTCCTCCTTTTCTTCAGGTGATCTACATTTTGTTTTCTCTATTTTTATGGTCAAACAGGGGAACTGGAACATCACTATTGTAATCTCTCTGTCACTTTCCTCCCTAAATTTGACCTTCGAATGAGAGAAACCCTAAGCCATCAGGTTTGGAACAGCCTAACCTAAAACGGCGGACGCTCACAGGATGCATTCAACACTTTCTTTTTACTTTCAACTTTGTAAGCCGTCTTCTCTTCTCTTTTCTTTTCTAATAATAGTTGGGGGAAATGAAAATGTTGCAGGGTAAAGAATGAGAGGAATAGTGGGGACCCCCTATTACATTGCTCCAGAGGTTCTGCAAGGAAAAGAGTATGAAGAGAAAGTGGATGTGTAGAGTGCAGGGATCATTCTGTACATAATGCTGAGCGGAATTCCTCCATGTATTGGTGAAACGCTGCAGCATAGATATTTTTTCCTGTATAACCATTCAGAAAGCTGACTTGCATGATTCCCTAGACCTCGAGGAAGCAACAAAGGTTTTGGATCTCTCTTCCTGCTCTGTTTCGACACGTCACTACCTACAGACATGGTATGAGTATTAAAACTCCTTTTCATATTTTTATTTTCACAAGCTATATGGGAGAGGCTCACGTAAACATGAAAAATGGTGCTCTTCTTGTGTGTATAATGTTATTGTGGTTACAGTTTCAATCATGTGCTCTAGAAAGGGCTGCATTGAAAAACCCATTTAGGGAGGCCGATTCTCCATTGTTTCCCTTCCTAGGCAAAACAGACTCCAATCTTGACCTGAGTTGAGATAACACATACCTGATACCATTCTTGGAAGATGTTAGACATAATCCAGTATCGAAATGTTGGATGACAAATCCCCAACAAGTTAAATGTATATTTTTCAAATGTTAAGCACTAGAATAGAGATTTGGATAATTTATATTCAGTTGTATTTTTAGAAATGTTTGTCATCAGGTTGTTGGCAGGAACTATGTAAGGCTCTACCCAGCTTCTGTGTCAGAGAATTATATCCATATGTTGAACCAATGCCTAGCAACTCTAGTCAGGTGAGTGATTAATGATTATATTATCTCAGAATATGATTGGCTTCTTTGTATTGATTAAATGCTTGAACTCCTCTGGTCATCACATTCAAATTTCTAGGTTCTAAGTGATTTTAATGTGAGGAAGGTGATTCAACACATTAACCATAGTTTTCATCAATTCTTTAAAATATAATAATATTCTTGTGTTGATATATATTTATATTTTTTATTTATTTTAATAACTCTAAAATGAATCACATGGATCCCAATTGTGCCCATTGTATGCACCTATTTCTTATATTCGTATATCTGCACCATGTTGTTTGCATACAATGTGATTACTCTGTGTTCTGTGTAGTGTTTGACCATTCTACTATATTCTCCTACTACAAAGTGGAATGTACCTTTATGCATTATATTAAACCTTGATTGACACGTTCAATAGTTAGAGATGTATTTTTATTTGAGTATCTTTATCTAAACATTGTGTATTTGAATTACATTGCAAACAAGTAGTATGGCAGATGAGAAATTTCCATATGTATTCATCTCCTTTATAATAAGGCTCATTCATCCTCACCAAAAGGACAGGTAGGGACTTCTCTAGCTGGAATAAGGTGTAAAATGTAATTACTAGGTACAATAATGGTTTAATGATGCTCACATACCATATTAGGCATATATCTTCATATGTGAAAGTAGGAACAAGACATTAAGGGCCACTCAGTTGTTAAGACTGTATCCTCTATATCTTAAAGGCTTATTGAGAGCCCCTTAGATGATATTTATTCAATTCCAAGTCTTAGAGGAGGATTGCATCAAACTATACCTTCCATATACAAGTGTTCGATAAGTTATTTGAATATTGATATCAATATTAATTATCTTCTATGCCCATAATGAGTCAAATGTAATAATGCCAATGTAGAAAC
This sequence comes from Taxus wallichiana var. yunnanensis, assembly GCA_018340775.1. Classification (NCBI taxonomy): domain Eukaryota; kingdom Viridiplantae; phylum Streptophyta; class Pinopsida; order Cupressales; family Taxaceae; genus Taxus; species Taxus wallichiana. Next base: position 819,411,280 of record CM031242.1, on the reverse strand, counting down.
TAGAAAGTAATCTCTATGTCATTATACACTTTTCTTCTTATTAGCTAGAAGTAATGTCAAGGATAAGATCATAGGTAGGCAAATATTTTCCCATTTTAGCTGCCCGCAGTGGGACATGCCTGATCTATCTCATGGGGGCGCCAAAATATGGAGATCATTTCAATGGAAAATCATGGCTAAAACATAAAAGGACTTACATATTGGATGGTCTCCTTAGAAATATGCTAAGTGTTCCAATCCATCAATACATGTTGTCATCAGAAAAACCTTTGGCCATAGGTTCTAGCCTGGATAGGAGCTTTGATAGTCTTTTGGCACTTGCTTTGAGAAAAGAGGATTTGTTAATCTGCATGCTTAGCTTCATAAAGAGGACAACAATTTAATTTCTCGGATAATTTTCATGGTATGCATAGGGTGTCTATCTCAATCTCACTATCTAAACACAGAATCGATCTGAAATGCAAAAACGACATTTGGTTATGCTTGGTCTTTTTAATGTTCATTTTTAAGATCTTATTTTGAAATGCACTTAATATAGAAGGTTTAACTAGGCCCTTCCATTTAAATGTATAGGGTTTTTCCTAGACATATGACAAGTTGACAACCAAATTTGGTTTAAGAATCACATTATAAACATGCATGCAACAAGTGTAATTTAGTAGAGGTAATCTTAAAGGTATCATTGTATGGCTCAAATATGGTTTCACATCAAATATGTGAAAATTTTCAAGAGTTATGCTTTAATCTTTTTATTAGAGCTTTTGGTCATGCAATGATGCAATATGACCTTTGAAAATATTAGTATCATCAAATTACATCCCTAAAATACTATGAATAGAAAGTTGAACACCAATTATGTTAGAGTATGGTAGGATTGTAGAACTAGCCTCAATAGTAGACCAAAAAGTAGATTGCACTAGAAAAATGGTCTAGGTCAAAAACATCTAGGTAGCAGGTAGAACTATTGTTCATGCAGTAATATGCAAAATACCCTTTGGAATTATTAGTATCAATAAATTGCATCCCTAATCTACTATAACTAAAAAAATGAATGTCAATTATGTTAGAAAGAGTAAGGTATGACTGTATAACTGACCTTAGTAGTAGAGCAAGATTGTGCTGGAAAATTGGTTTAGTTCAAGAATATCTAGGTAGTAGGTAATTTGAGCCATGGTATAATAATTAAATACACATCACAATATGATATAGTTAGGTAAATTAAGATCCTAGATAATAGATGAAGTGTGAAACATAGTTATGGATGTTGATTAGTGGAAAATTTATTGATAAAGACTAACTTTCCCAACTTGTAACCTTCGAGATAAGATATAAAATTATGGGGTTATTGTGATATTTTTCATCATGAGCACTCAAGGCATGTCATGCATCAAACCCAACATGACTTACAAAGTGGCACCCCTACTGATAGGGATCGATTATACATTAGATGAAACATTGGCTATGCAATGATTCACTAAAGACATGTAATCAGACACGTGAACATTATATAACTTGTCATCAATGTGGAAACAACATACACATGTGCCTCTGTAGTCTATACATCACAGTATCCCTAGTTATAGTATGTTTTTACTTTTTCCCCAATGCAGTTGTTTTTGGTCTTTTCAGGATTCTTTTCCCACAGATATACACATGTGCCTTTATAGTTATATGCAAGTATCTAGTTATAGTATGTTTTTACTTTTTTTACCCCTGTGAGGGTTTTTTTTGGTCCTTTCAGGGATTCTTTCTAGAGTTATCATTTTGATCAAGCTCCAAATGATGATTTGGAAGGATGAATGAGCCCTTTTTTCTATTCAATCATGTACCCATTTTTCCATTTAACTTCAATGATGTCACATCCAACAAGTGGGATGAGTATTATACGTTATGAGTCACAACAATAGTAAAATCTGGAACCTCTTCCTGTGTGTTAATATTAACAATTGTGTGTGCTTCATCTGCATTTGTATTAGAAAGGCATCCCATACAAATTGCATGTGTGATATTTTCCTTATAATATCTACTATCATAGTCAACGTTCTTAGTATCTATTGGAGACCAATATTTGGCTGCAATTTGAGAAATGATGAGTTTCAGATTATCATAGGTATAATCTATTTTATCAATGCCTTGTTTGTGCTAGTCGGCACATTAAGCTCTGTGATAGGATTCAGCTCAATTGTAAGGAGCCATAGTTGCGATATATCTGGACTTTCCATGATAAATTTGTAACAATGAAATTTTTGTTGGATTTATTGCATATTTGATAAAATTTCTCATCAAATTCTTGTATGTGGTCCTCTACGTCAGATGCATCCTCATCCTTGATGGAAATGTAGAAGATACCTTTGAAAAGCTTTTTATTGTAATCACTATATTGATCCCACTTTGGAAGTGGCTGAAAGAAGATTCTGTATCCTTATCTAAGTGAAAATCCTGTTGCACCGAAGAAAAATTAATAATTTTCAAATATGGATTCATCGCCCATTCTCAACAAGGCCTTAAATCTAAATCTAGATCTCAATCAAATGAGAGTATGATGCTCAGACTACTGAATTTTTGTTAAATATTGAGAGATTGCTGCCAAAAGCATTGAGAACAGAGAGAAGCATATCCTCTTGCTCACTTCTGGCTCAAATATTCCCGGTATCCTCAAAGTCATGAGAACTTACGAGATTAATTCTACCATCACCCTCACCATCTTCTTCCCTTTAAATGTGGTCATCCACACACCATCAGTGCACCTGCCACCTGCAACATCAAGGAAAGACCCTGGTAGATGGTTCAACAAATAAGATTTACCGCTACTTTGTTTTCCCATGGAGGATATAACCTTAATTTTCCCCTTCCAACTGTTAAGAACAGGATCATAGAACCCAAAGCGTATTAGATTTACAAGAGACACGTTGTCCCCATAGCTAACATTAGGGGGGATTTGAAGCCCATCCCTCAATGCAACCATTCCATTCTTCTCTGCATGAGCTATTTGAATTGGCACAAGGAAAACAAGCTTACGAATCCAAATTCCCATTTTCATCCTAACATTGTCATCTATGGGAAGTGAATGCCAACAACGAAGTGTTGTTGCCCACATTTCTAAATTGTGATATGACACACAAGTTAATAAGTTACCAGATTTCATTCAGCCCATCCTCGAGGAATGATTGATCTGACTGGATCCACTGACTTTGTCAATTTTTTCTGCACGGTAGAACAAATAATTCAACTGATTCTAGAAGGAAATTACTCCATTCATCTTCCTGTTCCATTAAGCCCCACCATTCAGATATTTTATTATCTAGAAACATAGCTTTAACTTGTTTTGGATCCATAGTGGGACAAGAATGAGCATAATGTCCATTCTTTTTACATGCAAAACATCAAAACGTCATATAAGTCTTTCTTTGGTCTGCACTGATTTCTTCTTTCAAAATATTTAATGGCTTCAATATGTGTGGTCTTGTTGTTCTGAAAGTATACCTTTTGCAGAAAGTTCCTCTTTCTTTCTTATTACTGGCATCTTGAACTTCCATATGTTTCTGCAGCCCAACATGAATAACATATACTTTAAAAGATAATAGTTGCTGGCAAGGCATCCCATGTACAGAAGCGTTTAAGCAAATGCATCTTATTTCATTTCTAGTAGCTTCAATAATATCTACAAAATACATTGTGCTTGTATCTTTTCCTTGCTGTGATATTTTATCAAGCACTAACTACCCAATTTTTTGAGGCAAAGCTCCTAAAAACTGAATTTTTACCCTTGATAAACACTTATAAGCATACCAACTATCTATTAACAGATATAAAATTTTCTCTAGGAGCCAAGACCATTTGATTTCTTTGAGAACTGGAATCACCTTGAAAAATATGGAGAGTAGTTGTTGCAAGTTCCCTTGTGAGGGCATCAGGCAAGAACCATATCTTTTACTAAATATATTGTACATAAAAAAAGAATAGTGAGACAAAAATGCATATCTCCCCCACATAACTGTGATCTGATGGGTTTTGAAATGAACCATTTTAATTTCTTACTGTCAATTCTCTTAGTGGATTCTTGAAGCAAGAGTAATGCATGCCATTATTTGACTCCTTTTATTATTGCTAAAAATTTCGTTTCAGCTAGCCAGTAATTTAGTTCATGCTTTTTGAATTGATCACTAGCATAGATAGATAATACCTCTTGTCCTTTTGTGATTGTGAGGGCTCCCCAATTTTCTTCAGAGGCATTTGTCTGTAATATGAATGGTCCTTTAATGCATGGAGTCAATTCTGATAATTGGCTGCAATTTTCTTTACAAGTGATCACATCTTTTGTAGCTATCTCTGTCCATTGAACGGTGATTGATTCATACAATCTCTAATTAGTTTTTTTGGGAGATAATTGCTGGAAAAACTTATGTACATATATGAGGCATCTTAAAAATATCTCACAGTTTTCTGAGGATTGAAGTCTATCAGGAAATTGAGAAATTTTCTCAATAACGTGCTTTTGCAGAACCTCCTTTAAGCGTTATGCCTAAAAATTTAACTTATGTTTGAAACAATTCTTTGTTTTTGGATTGGCTGATAATTCAATACCATGTTTTTCCAGAAATGTGGCAAACTGCTCCGAATGCTGGCAATGTTCTTCTATTGTCTGAGAAAACCGAAAAACATCAATATAATGATTATAATCAAAAATAAAATCAAAAAATGCAATGAAAATTATCCGTTCACTCCTGAAATTAAACTGGACCTCTTTTTAATCCGAATGGCATTAGCAAACATTCATATAATCCTTATGGCAAAGAGAACAAATTTAGATATATCTTCTTCTTTAATTTTTATTTGATGATACTCAGATTTGCAATCATACTTTGGAAATATTTTTCCTTCAGCAACCCTCTGAAACTGTTCTTTATCTGGTAACGGCCATTTAATATCCACTATTATTAAATTGTCTATTCATTTTTGTAGGAGCTTCAAAAACCATTAAAAACAAGAATTCACAATTTGCAGATGGAAGGAGGTTTTAGTATTATCATCCAAGTAATAATTATAATTTTTACTATTGCCTATGCATACTTGACCTGGGTTGTTTTGATAGACAAAAACCAGTAAGAGGGCAAGCTGTGATATAAGCATACTCATCGGAAAAGGGTAAATGCCTCTGCTTAGGAAACGGTACAATTGATCAGCAATTTCCATTTCCAATCTCCCTCATCACCGTTTTGTTATGAGATCGATTCATAGTCCTTTGTTGAAATTGAGCCTCACTTTGCCAAATGACAAATATTATTTCTTCTTTATCAAAAGGATATAGGGCATACAGAAAACATGTCCATGCACACATTTTTTTATCTTAAGGTGGCACTGAGTGTGAGTTCACATTTACACTTGACTATTTCAAGATATCGTGAAGGAAACATCCAACAACTATTGATTGTAATCATTTTTTAGTCCATTGAGAAATACAAAACTGCACCATGTAGACATAACTGTTCAAGCACTTCATCGTGTCATACTGTAAGAGTTTATTTTTATGATTATGAATATTATATTCCAGTGGTTTGTGGATTTCCTTTGAAATTTATCTCCACCGTTGTTATGCATGTGGCCATAAAAGATCATTATAACTCTATTCAAGGACCTATTTAGTTAGGCTTCCTAGCTTCTTCCCTGATACCCCTCCCATCTTTCATCCAATTGTTGGTCCCATTGCTGCACTAATCTGCTATGTCGAGCTGGCTACAAACATGTTTGAAAATCTTCACTGTTGTGCCTTAATAGTTTCTAGGAAAGTTTGCTCTTTGAAACTTTAAGCTATGCAATTTAACAGTTCCAAATTTTTATTAGTATCGAAAGATCAGCCTGAGATTTGATATCATAGAAACCTGCTTATACGGGAGGCTCAAATGTATGTCCAAATTTATATGAATAGCTTCTTTTTTGGCGATTCTGAACTAAGATTGAGGAAGCTTATAGAAAGCTTTAATGTCTGTCCATTCTACCCACTTCCCAAATCTTTACAAGTCATGAAATATTTTAATTCCTTTCTCAAACTAAAGGAGGGCAGAGCAGCCTCTGTCAAACACATACTACTTCAAGCCTAACATTCAGTTTTGAAAGAGATCAAAATAAATTAAGGCCCACATATTCGATCTGGATTTCAAATCTGAGTACCTGGATACGCAAACTTCACGAGAAGTTTGTCATGCAACAAAAAACTTATCTGTAACATGGTATGCAGAAGTGATCCCGAGGGTGAATCAGAAAGCACCCACATAACAGTAGTTTCATGACATCTGCACTTCCAAGAAGGGCCTGAGATATCCATTATTTGCGATATTATTAACCACTTTCATTGATTCAAGTTCCGAAACATCAGTCACACGTTAACGTTTCTAACTTCTAACCGATTTCATCAGACATTCTTAAAAATTTAAAACCTGTGGAGTAAGCTTTAAGGTCATGTACCCATCCATCAGTAATTATCTGGATAGATAAGTCCTGAAATCTGTCAATTCCTTTATACAAACCAAACCGAAGTATGAAGTAGGCCTCTCACATAAACATGGATATTGCTATTATTGTGCATAATAACAAATTAGTCTTTATGTCAAATTTGGGTTATAGACAACAAACCAATTAATAATCTTTGTCAAATATGGCTATCAGATTTGAATATCAGTAACAGATGCAATTTTCCAAACTCTAGAATAAGTCAATGAAATGATCTCCTCAGCTTTTGGGTCAAAAGTTGTTATACCATTAAAATTAGAACTAACAAGGAGGCACATTAAACAAAGCGTAAAGATAGCGCCTGGGTCTGAATAGTAGGCTAAAGCGAGTGTTTTAGTCATTATATTCTTTGCTCTAATAGAATAGAATTTTCCTTTGGAATCCTCAATCAAATCAATCTAAAAGCGTCATGAACTATAATTTTTAAGAATGGATGCATGACATGTCCATGATTATGTAATATATTGATATTGTCTTATTTACTGTAAGTCTTGTAATATTTGGGCACTCAGTAATTGTTCTAAGTTTATAAATGAATACTTGGCAATACATTTGTCCACAAGTGACTTCAATGTACTGTAAGGTTTTGTAGTTATTTAGATTACTTATTTGTCTGCAATAGGCAAATACTCTGAGTAAGGATCTAATTTTACTTTATTTGGATACTTTTTGAATATTTCTAATCCCTAATATATATGATCCTTTAATAGCCCCAGACATCTTTATCTTCCAGGTTATATGGAATAGACCATGCTCTTTTTATATTAAACATGATTTTTGTAGGGGAAAGGAAACCTTCTAACAAGAAGATTACACATGTTGTTGCATAGAATTCCACCTCTCATTTCATTCGAGGAGATGTTTCAGCGAAATATCAAAAGGTTTTCACATGAGAGGGCCATGAACTTAGTTTAGTATCAAATTATTTGCCGAGATGTCAGAAACATTTATGAATCATCACTACTTCACATAACCGTGTATCTCAAGAAAATCTCTTTATTTAAATTTGTATAATGTCCTATATAGGTATTTTGATCAATATCAAGAATATTTAAGATGACATAACGTATGTAGGTGCGAAAATACCCGGTGGTGTTATGGAAAGAATGACTTTTAAACTCCTCACTAAAATCTCTACATAAACTTTAATGACACCATTAATTATGTCAAGAAATGCTTTTTTTTCTGTGTGGATATGCTTTTGAAACTATGTTTGGCTATTTGATGAAAAGCATCTTTGGAATATTATTCAAGTTGTATTTGTTGGCCTACAATGCTACTGATGAAAGGTTGATGAAGGCATATTCTTTACGAGTCCGATAGGAAATTTCGTAAGGAGCATTTGAGAGGCAAGAAAAGAGATGCACTACCTTTCATCTGATAGGGTATTGTGGTATGCTTAATCTACTTTAAGCATTAAGATCATGAAATTATCTCCCTTGATTTTTAAGAACTAAGGAAATCTGCAGTTACCCCTACCTATTATAGTCAATCATGTGCTCATTTGTGCATCGGAGTGAAAGAAATGGCAATTAGATAATTAACCATTAATATGCCCGGGAAATTGCCAGAATACAGACATTTTGATTCAATTTAATATATATACCATACTGAGGGCTGCGTGAAGTCACAACAAGAGTTCAATCCTAAAAGAATTACATAGAAAGATTAATATTGCATATGCATACTGTTCCATTTTTGTTAATAGACCATGCAAAAATTTAAATTGAAACATAATTTGACTTTTGAAACATTTTCATTCGAAGATTACAAATTTGATGTTCTTAAATTGAATCTATAACATCTCACGAAAAGTAAAAAGCATCCCCATTTTTTTAGCAGAAGATCACAAAAAATAAGGAATGTAACTCAGTCCCGAAGCGTTTGGAGATCGGGATGTCACCCAAATCGCCTGAGCTCATCGGTACGTGTATCACTCGTAAAAGTGTAAGGATCCACTAACTAAAACAAAGTTGATATTTGCATTGAGTGAATGTTTGAAGGCAAGTTGAGTTGATATTATGCATTCACTTTATGAAGAATTCAAAGCATATTTTAAAGATCCCAAGTGTACTTGAATTTTGGAGCTTGTCTGGAATAGAGATTACAAAGTTTTTAAACGTAACTCTGCGAGACTGTTTTGAAATGCATATGATTGCCATATTAGTTATTACAAAATTCTAGGTTGTGACAAAAATGGCAGTTACATATCCTTGGATAGTTATCAATGCTTGGTACAATGTGATCAGAATTTTCTAGTGTCAAAATTGGGCATATTTTCGAATGGCTTATAGGAAATCCAATAATTTAGTGGGAGTTCCCACAACAGACCGCATGCCCTAGGAAGGAATAAGTCTGTAGGGTTTCCGTATAAATTTTGAGTACACTATCAGCCCTCGGAAGCCTGATTGCAGCGGAATTTAAAAAATATGCGTTCAGTCATTTCTCATTCCATCCTTACTAGTGCTTGATTTCTAGCTTGTCTGGAAGGGAAGTATAAGTTTCGTGCGACTGTTTTGAAGCATCGGGAGGGTTGATTAGCCATATTTAGTGGATTCAAGAAAATTTGCTTTGTGACAGGAGGAATGATTTATACATCCATTTGGGAATGGTGCAGCCTAATGGTTTCACAATGTGACAACAGAGCATTCAAATCAAAAGAGATATGTAAGATGGCTATAGAAATCGACTTGTAATTTTCTAGGATGATACCAATCAATCATCTAAATAATTTCTGATGCATTGGCGAGCATTGTACTTTTTTTGATGGTCTACAAACTAATAGAAAATACACCTATGCTTAACAAATTCTCGAATTGTTTTCCATTTCCATCACTTGCTACTTTCTTCAGAAATAGTATTTTTGCTGTGACAAATGTTATTTCAAGTTTATTTTATAAATTTTATATTTTTTTAGTTTATTAAGTCTTCTGGTGGACCCGAGTCCCTTGAGTCGCAGTCATACATTTTGGGCTTTTGCAAAGAAACATTTATTGAGTCATGAGTTGTAAAAGCTCAGTCTTGAATGAAATATTAAGGGAGACTGGGAAATAATTTGAAGTTCACTGGGTTTCTGGAATCATGCAATATAGTTCCCATATTTTGGGTCAGGGTACGAGGAGGCAATTTTAGTGCACTACATCAATATGTATACAGGAAAACTTCATGTGCAATGATAAATTAGGGTTGTCATGTCTGTAATTAACGTATATTTTAGAGTCCTTTGAGACTGAAAGTCAAGCTCATTTTCAATAAATCTCTCAAAATATAGAAATTATGAGTTTCAACCTCCAGTAATATATAATTTTTGTAAGGAACACATCAATATATAATAAAAATGGACAGTCCTAATAAAAGAGTCCGAGCATTTGGATCATTTAGACCAAAATATAAGGACACATCTCCACATAACATTGTATATATCTAGCTGGCAGTCCTGTAAAGCCATCAAGGCAGATTAAAAAGTATTATAAAAGTCTTTCCTGATAACCTAGACAGTTAGTTAGTATGTACTAATCAATGCAGTCAGACTTGCAATACTCAATCAAATTATAGGATTCTTTGTTCCTAAGGAATTAGTGAAGTGAATCAAAATAAAGTTCAATATTTTGAGTCAAACAGAAAAGTATTGGCAATGCGTGGTCCCTACATGACAGGTTGCATACAAGACAACTGGTCATGTGCATGATATCATTGTTGTCATGTCTTATTCTATATATCCTTGCTGCAAGTGCCATTTTGGATATTCACCTCTGTCCAAATTTCAAGGTATCCCTCTCTCAGAATATGCTGGAATTATAGTTTCAGCTTCCAGGTTGCTGCATCAGAGGTAAACCAATTATTGGAACATTATCAATATGTTGAACTATTAATACAAGGCGATTCTGATGGGGATTATTTTTTGAGTGCAAGAACATGATAATACAGTCCGATTTATCTCTTTTTAGGAATTTCATTCAACAAATGCTGGCAAATTCAATGCAATGAAAAAGCATTATATTTTTTCTTGTTGCTTGTCCACAGCAGCATTTTCTCATTGCGAAAAGGTATCAATTGCCTCTTTTGTAGCATTGTCACATTTGCCTCTAAAACGTTATGGCATTTTTTTGAAAACCACAACATGACCATGTATGGTCTACATAATGCGAAGTTGTTTTGCCACCAAAAATGGATAAGCCACACAAGCAGCAACAGCACTTAAGAGGCGGTGGTGGATAAATTCATGGAAGAAGACACTGTACAGAGGGCTTTCTTCCCATCATTACTGTTTGAATTATTCCTCAGTAAGGCATAATATTACTAAGTCTGTGTTCATAGGAAGAAAAGCTTTCCCGCTTGAGCATTCTAACATTGGATTGGGAAACCATGTAGTCATAATGCCAAAATGTTATTCAGATCCCTGCAGTTGATAAGATGATTGCAGCACGGTGATTTTCAAGTAGGAGAGGATCTTTTGTACGAAGATCCGACCTAGTCCAAGAGCAGTTAAGGGCCTATCATGTGCCATCTGCAGCCCTGACATAAGCCAGCATTTTAACAAAGAAGACCTCTCTGCAATAGAAGCTATGACAGCAAAATAGAGGGCAGTATAGCTCTGTGATCATTATCAATCAATCATTTGTGATTTTACAACTAAGATTGTAACTGATCATACGTGACTATTTGTGATTGATAGAAAGATAAACTGAATGAATATGAGTGAGAACCAATCACTGATGCACCACATAAGAGGACAAGGATACCTTTGAGTACTAAGAGTATTAAAATCCACAAATCTCCTTGGATTCTATATGTATGTTGTGGATAGATCAAGGATACATTATTCGGCCACATTGTAATGCCCATGCAATGCACAGCAGGGCGAGATAGCAATACGTAAC